>JAQQRU010004148.1:0-22489 GCA_028455605.1 Lasioglossum malachurum
CAGCAAGATCACCCGACTTTAACATTATTGAAAATTTTTCGGGAAATTTTGCCCGAGTTGTATATAGAAATGGCAGACAATTTGGAAATATTGCCGAATTAAAAAAATGTATTCAATATGAGTGGAAGCAATTAGAGTAAAAAACCATTAAAAAACTATAAATTTTTGCACACAATATTAAGCATTAATTATCATTCGTTGATTTACTGTTATACATAATTTTAAGTTAAATGTGCTATCATTTTGTCACACCATATTTCTTTAAAAATTCTTTTTTTTTAAATAAAATTGTATAGACTGGCGAAATTCAATTCAATTTCATTTGTGTCTGTTTATAGAGATATTTTGCAAGAATGTGTAAAAATAAAACCTTGGTTGTAATGTTAAATAAATAAATATTACGTTAATTTTGAAGTGTGCTATCTTTTTGACGCGGAGAGTATACAGACAAAAGCCGGAGTTACAAAATATTAAGACATTATTTTTTTTAGACATATACTTTATTTTTTAGTTATTTTAAGAAATGTCTGCTATCTTTTTGACGCACCGATTTATTCATTTAATGTTACATATTTTCCAATAAAATTGTTTCTCCTCGTAATAAATGCATAGAAACATATTGACATCATTTTTTATTCTTATTACCCAGTATCCAGGTCACAAACAATGTAATATACTACTTGAAAAGCTAAAAAACCATTTATCTGTATAATGTGCTATCTTTTTGTCGCGGAGTGTACATCATAACATCCGCAAACAGTTATACTCTCTCCAATCCTCTACGCGTGCACCTACAAAAATTACAATGACTTTCCGGTCTTTCCCAGCTAGCACTCGGATGTCCGACGAATGTCCAAAGTACGTCCGTATCGGACCTCTGTTTGTCTCACGGACCTCCGATTTATAAGTCCCATTTAGAAAGTGGGACGTACGTAGGACGTCCCGTTCGGACCTATCTGGGACAATTCAGAACGTTAAAAGGACATTGACAGGACACACCCGTTTATAGGACATTAAAATTTCATATATTACAAAAACATTAGGTACATAGTAAATACAATAAAATACAATCGCGCATATAACACTAATATATAATATACAGTAATATATATAATATATATGTTTATAACAATATATTTATTTATATATAATTATAAACTATATACATTTTTAATTCTATTATTAAAAATCAGTTGAAACTGTCTTGTTTCTTCCCATGGTCCTCCGCTAATGTAATCCACATCCATATGAAACACTTGTTTCATTCTGATGAATTGAGGTTTTGGATATCTTCGCTGCATCTAAAAATTAGAATTTCTTGGTGAAAAGCATTGTTTAATAAACTGGAAGATTTTTTAGTACGAATATATTAGGTTGGAAGGAAAGCTATGTTGTATTTATTTTAAATAAGCAGGTAATTTTGCTTGTAAATCAAAAACACATGGTAACTAGCAAGTCATTGGAAAACAGGAATTGACAGGTTACCTGAAAAATGGCAACATATTGTTACAAATAATGGAAATTATATTATTGAATAATATTGAACATGTATTTTTATAAATTGGTACAAATGTTTTCTTTAACGCTAAACCTACCGAACTTCAAAAGTAACTGGTACGTGTTCCCTTATAAAAATTATAAGATTGATTTTATTTAGACTTTGTGTGGCTACTACTGTAATACGTGCACTACTAAAAATATCTATACAGTCGTTTCTTATGAGATTAGTTTTATTACTTTTCTAATTGTAAAATAGAAAACCAGGAACCAGTCATTTTGACCAGTGTTGGTAAATAGGTTTAGTGTTAAGATACGATAGAATTTTCTCTCCAACCTAATTATAATTTTGTATTTTTCTTTTATAAAATAAAAACTTACCGGGGAAATGGCAGTGACTAGTTTCAGCAACACAATAGCCAATCATTGGAAAACAGGAATTGACAGGTTATCTGAAAAATGGTAACATATTTTATTACAAATAATGGAAATTATATAATTGAATAATATTAATAATATTATAACATTAAATGTTTTCTTTAAAATACAATACAATAGAATTTTCCCTCCAACCTAATAATATTTTTGTATTTTCCTTTTGCCGGTAATGTTTCAATGACTGAAAATGAATATAAAATAAAAGCTTACCTGAAATCGTAGTGATAAGTTTCACCAACACAATCCTGACAAGTGGCTGAAGTCATCGAATCACTCACACACGCTTTTTATTAATTGGAATATTATTTACAAACACGTGCACAAGGAACACGTGCTAAACTAATCTCACTTCACGTAAACGCACGACGCACGATGATGCGACGTGACGCAGCGGTCGAGTTAATTCTGACTGATTCTGATTCTGAATCTGTCACTCAGCTCACATATTATACAACTCTCATATTTATATATGTAAATAATAATAATTTATATATGTATATAAATTTAAATAACAAAAATATATTACTATAAATATATATGTATATGTATTGTAATATACATATAAAAGTGTCTTATACAGGGTCTTTAGCAACAGGTGGGAGAAAATTTAATGGGTGGTTTTCGACGATAATATAAGACGAAAATGAAGAATAAAAAAATTGCGATTTCGACTTCGTTATTTCGTTATTAACAGTTAAAAATCAGCCTAAAATGCTGCAACACTTCTAACAAAAGTGTACGTTACTTACTTAGACTGGAAAACCGAGACTGGAGCTCTGCAAAGATAAAGTCATTCGTGACGTCAAAAGATAATTTCAAAATGGCTGAAACGGCAGACCGACGCTAACCGACGCCGACAGTACACCATTATGTATACACTTGGACCATAACCTGAACAAGTTCGTAAAAATTTTTCAACAATTTTGAATTTTATCTACTCAATTTTTTAGTAAATAAAGATCCGCAGTCTAGTACATAATAAATAATCACAAGCGAGATAAATGTAAATTGTGTAAAACTAGAAGTACCACCTTAAAATGTTGTAAATGTGATCAGTTTATAAGTAAAAAACCATTTTGTAACCTGCATAATATGCGAAAATTGTTAATCTTCAGAATCAAATATCGCGCGATTCCTAAAATATTTAATTATATACATAATACTATTATTATTTTATTATATTTCATTGTAATATCTTAGTAAAACATACAGAATAAATGTCTGTATCTCAAATACAGTTTATAATTGATTATTTCATGATACAATGCCAAATTCTTTGACATTATCCTGTCCATTCTTTCCGCGTACTGGGTACATGGCGCACCCGCTGATCCCCCTCACCCCCACATAAGCCAAGCGTAGGCACTGTCAATGAGCATAGCTTGTACATCTTTCGAGAATGTGACGTTACGACTGATTTTATCTTTGCCGAGGGAAAAATTATCTGCGCCGGGTCTATAGGTATATATGGTCTAAGGTTGCGTACGTCACACAGGCGCGCGACAGTCTCGTATCAAGTGACAAACGCATGCATACCTTGGTTCTCATTTGGGGCCCCAGCGAGGTGAAAATGTTTAACCTACCTACTCGTTAAAATCCACAAGGGCATTTATAATATCCGCCCTATGGAATTATCGAGCAGAAGGGATCAATGCCTTTTGACTTTTAAACTGTTCTCACACATATCCACAAATTCTTAATCTGCACTGTTCATAACACCGTACATAATACACTGGAACAAACCACACATATGCTCTAGCACTATTTTCAATATCATACACACGCACTACGAGTTTACAGAGAGTTTACTGAGGGGAATGAGGAGAATGTAAAGAACTGGCAATCCTTTAATGTTGAAACACTGCACTTTATTGAACTTGATTTACGTCGCGCGACTCGCTCACAGACGGAACGGACATCTTGAGGTCGTGTGATTTCTTCGAAAGGAAATCTTCGACGCGTGCGAGAAGAATCGTCCGTACAAGCTAGTATCCGTATGCACATCTGTATATAAGACTTAAAAAATACACGTATTGGGACGTCTGAAATTCAAGTCCCACGGAAGTACCTGGGACGAAAAAAAAATGGACGTCCCTGTGACAACCGAAATTTAGGTTCCACGGACATCCTAGGGACATACGCAACGGACGACGGACGTATGGACGTAAACTGGACATAAACGGACGTCCACTGAATGTACGGTGCCAGCTGGGGATCAACGACCAACAAAATGGACAATTTTCTAATATTAATATTTTCGAATTTTCTATTATCACCTAACGCCGCATAGTGGGCGAAATCCGGACAAAAATCGATTTTTAACTTTTGTTTAAATAACCTAAATTAATTATTTTGCGTCTTTAACAACACCCTAAAGTTTATGAAAAACATGTAAAATGAGTTCAAAGTTATTAAGTATAAGTTGATATTTATTTTTCAGTATTATCGTTAACGCTCATCCCTTTAATTTCATAATATTTTTGTCTGTTTAAACTCCTCGTACACAGCTAGAGTTGCATGTAAAATTATAAAAAAATTTGCTTATATATCTCTTTATACATAGTATCGATAAAAAATTTTTAATATTTTTTTGAAATATGTTTAATAATTATTTTTAAGTTTATTAATTGACCAGCGTATTAACTCGATTTTGAATAAAAAAAAGTAATTTCCGTTGCACAATTTAATAAGACGGCCTCATTATGCCTGAACGAGACTAGGATAAATCTTTTTCTTAAAGTATCCTTAAAGTTATGAAACAAATCCAGGAGTGCATCAACCCTGTCTGTGTCAACCGTGAAATTATAGTGCGGCTCACACCTGCCCCCCCCCCCACGCAGTATGATCCATTGAAAATCCATGATTTGATCCATCTGTTTTCCAGATGGAGTCTTAGGGCGGAACTTCTCGCTAAGTTCTCCGCCACTATGTGCGGGGGTGCGAGATTAAAGAGAACTCCCAGCGCCAGGGTGGGCGTGGTGGGAAAAGCGTCCGTAATACCCATTATCGCCAGACGGTAGGCCCTTCCCATTACTCTTCTGTGTGTGGCCTTCTTCATACGTACCATGATCGCAGTATAGATCCATTTTACCACATGAGGTTCCAGGCCCCAGGTCCTGGCAAACATCGACTTGCAGGCCCAGTAGGTATTGATAGCCTTCTGGGATAGCTTGGCGACGTGCCTTTTCCACGTGAGCCTTTTGTCAAGGGTGACACCTAAATAACGCACCTCTTTCGAGATTCGTAGTTGGGTGCCAAAAATGGAGGGGGCTTTAAAGTTAAAGCGTCGCTTCCTCGTGAAGAGTACCATTTCCGTTTGAGGTTGTGGTTAAGGCACCAGTTTTGGGTTAGCGTAAGTGCTGTTTGCATTCTTTTGGCTAACAATAGAGGATGTTTCCCCCTGACTGTGAAGGATACATCGTCAGCATAGCCTTGGACCACGAAGCCCTTATCGACCAGGTCTTTCAGAAGCCCGTCGACCACCAGGGTCCACAGTAGGGGGGAGAGGACTCCTCCCTGAGGGCAGCCCCTGCCGGCCCGTGCAAACACTGTCGAGCCGCTCGCTTCGGTGCTCATGGTTCGGTTCCTGAGCATGCTGCTGATCCATCCGCTCAGGGGTTCCCTAATGTTGAAATGGTCCAGGGCCTTCTCTAAGACGTATTATCGAAGGTATCCTCGATGTCGATGAAAACGCTGAGGACCGATTCTTTGTTTGTCAGTGCTCCTTCAATGAAGCCAACTAGGTGGTGGAGCGCCGTCTCTACTGATTTGCCACTTTGGTAGGCATGCTGATTGGCATGCACAGGTGTCTGAATCAACGTTGTTCCTCTAATAAACCTGTCGATAAGCCGTTCCATCGTCTTAAGTAAGAAGGACGTGAGGCTTATCGGCCGGAACGATTTGGCCGAGCTCTAGTCACTTTTTCCCACTTTAGGAATGAAGACTACTCTGGCCATTCTCCAGGAGATAGGAGTGTAGCCTAAGGCGAGGCTAGATTTGAAAACCTCTTTTAGGCGGTCAGACAGGATAGACCCGCCTTCTTGAAGCATGGCGGGAAAGATGCCGTCCAGTCCAGGGCTTTTGTATCTGTCAAAAGATTGTAGCGTCCAAAATACTCTTTCTTTCGTGACCACATTTGAGGCAATTCTCCAGCGATCACCCATATTGTTCCTGGTACCAGCCGAAGTAGTCGGCTGCCCCTGGCCCAACGGGGTAGATCCTGGGATGTGAACCTCCAAAAGATGTTCTAAGAGCGGTATATTGTCATCACCAATCTTCCTGTTTGGGAGGGTGATGTCGTTAATCGAGGTGGTCGGGGGTCCGTTTGTAAAGACCTTGCGTAACTTGGCCACAAAGGGGAGGGCCTCTGTTTTCTTTTGAAGTCCCACTGGGATTCCCTGTAGGTACTCCAGGCGTCTTCAGAGTTGACCTTCATGGCCCTGTTAAGCAGCTTCCTGGTTCTCGACCTGGCCTTATTGACCTCATTGCTCCACCAGGGAACCTTTTTGCTGATTTTCCTTGACTTAGCCGGGCAGGCGAGTTCATATGATTAGGTGACGGCCGATTGAATGTCGGCAACAGAACGCTCCGTCTCAGTGGTCGTCCTGGGGCGCACGAACAGCCCCCCTAGTCTGGTGGCTAGCTCCTCTTTATAGAGGCTCCAGTCATAGTCCCTGGGGTTCCTGTAGGGGCCCGTCGGAACGGCCTCGCCCTCCAACCTGAAGGAAATGAGCCTATGGTCCGAGAGGGTAATCTCATCGGAGACTCGCCAGTTTTTAATTGTTTGTGCCACCTTAGCAATACCGAGAGTGATGTCGATCACTTCTTGCCTGCGTGAGGTTACAAACGTGGGTCTATTTCCTGTGTTCATAATCTCCAGATTATGAGCAGATAGAAATTCTAGAAGGGCTATGTCCCTCCTGTTGCAGTCCGAGCTGCCCCAAAGGGTGTTGTGCGCGTTTGCGTCGCAGCCAATGACCAACTGAAGTCCCTGGGCACTGCAATCTTCCACGAGCGCTCTGAGTTCCCTAGTTGGTGGTGGTTCCTCAGCGTCGTACGGCAGATATGCCGAACAGACAACCAGTTTGGTCATGTGGCCATTAAGCTTTATTTTTATGAGGGCGGCCGCTAGATCCCTTGAGCAATGGCTTCTTAGGCCCACGGCATTCAGCTTTTGTGAAGGCGTTATTCTCCTAACCCCTCCTTGGGGGGAGCCCGTCCCGGATTTTCTCCGGGCCTGCTCCCTGTGCCCTTGATCGGATGGATTCCGAGGGAGACCGGCAGGGTTTTCTGTTTACCCCTCCGAGTCTCCTCGGTCCCCATTCTATGGGTGAGGGTAGCCCCGGTAGGTCTACTCCTGCTGATGCCTCTGTTGGAGAGCCCCCGTGTTTTGGTGGCTCCCGCGATGGGTTCCGCGTAGTCGCTGGCGCCGTCCGTCCTGTGAGGCTGGCGTTAGTCGCCTCTGCAGCGGTGGTAATTGGGGAGACACGGGTTGTCGCCGCAATGGCAGCGGGCCTGGAGGGCGGGGTTGGCTTAGTATCCACCCCGTCACTCCTAGCTGCCACAGCGGCGCCAGTGTCCCCCTGCCCGCTGCTGATTGTTACAGGGTTGTGGCCCTCGCGGGGGCGGGTAGTTCCCTCTTTAAAGAGGGCCCTTACCATGCCCACGTGGGCCACGTAGCCCTTAGACCTTAGGACCTTCAGGGAGTCCGCATCAATGCCCATGACAAGGTGCGTTCCCCCGTCCGCGTCCCTCCGGTCCCACACCCGCCAGAGGTTAGTGCGAAGGCCTGGATTTTGTCTGGCCAGCCTTTGTAGCAGTACCTCACTTTTTGCAGTGGGGCCTGGTACAAAGGTGCTGACCTTTTTATGCCTAGGGAGGTACTCCCTTTCCTTAAGAATCAGGGATGCGCCTTCCCAAGACCTAATTTTATCAAGCGTGGCTGTCAGCCACGCTTTCGAGTCCGGGTTGGTGCAGGTTATTCATAGTATTCCCTGCATCGCCCTGCACTCATCGAAAAGGGGCGGTGCCTGGCCCTCGGGGATGGCATCAATTTCCGCCCCCAGAGCCCGGATTACCCCTTCGCCCTGCTCAGGTGATAACAGTTCCTGCGGGTAGCCGGGCAGCGTAATAGCTATCCTTCTACCCGAAGCCACTGCTTCTCACCCCTTTTCTCTTCTGAGGCTGTTCGGGGGTGTCGCCTGCGGGTTGTCGGTTCCTTTTTAGGCCCCGACGCACTCCGGCGTCCCCACCTGCGGCAGCCTCAGTGACCAGTGGCTCTGCGTGCCCTTTTCCTGGCCGCGCCGCTGGTCTTGGACTTAGTGGCCACAGCAGCGGGCGGAAGCTACCCGGTACCAAGACCGGTATCTGCCCCCGCGTCCGCAGTGGACATCACGTCGACAATGTCAACAGCGGGCCTGTCGTAGATACTACCTCAGCCAGGCGCACAGCAGTGACGTCTGTGTCGGTAGGCGACGTCCTCTCCTCCGAGGGTGTTGTTGATGATTAATTTGTTGAATTTTTCTATATCCATATCAATCCCACGAGAAGACTAGGAAAGATACGGTCCGCCCCCACAAAGCCTGACATGTGGGGGTAAGGCTAGAGAACCACGGGGGGTCGACCGGTACCCCGTGGGCATCGTTTAGGACACCATATAACCCCTGGTGCCATGCAGCCCTCGGCATGATAGCTCCCACCTTAGCTTGGGGGAATTGGTCCGCGGCAGGGCTTTCGTTCACCCCCTTACGGTTTTTAGGCCGCTGGGGGTCCCTATGGCACCTACTAACCTGGGCTACCGCACGCAGGCCTGGTGATGCTGGAAACACAACCGGCCTACGCGGTCCAGGTCCCTAGGCCGCACAGGCTGACTCTCCTATCCGCCACCTGGAGACGCGCTCGGTTGGCACTAGAGCTGTGACTCATAAGTCACCCGTATCTCATAAGATACCCGGGTACTCGGGTAAGCCATGAGATACCCGGGTATCTCATGAGATAGTCGGCCCTCGATATATAATATATAATATATAATATATAATGTACAATGTACAATGTACAATGTATAATATATGATATATAATATATAATATATATTATGAGAGTGAGACCCTGTTTTCTCTCATCTCCACAGCGTGTGTAGAAGCAAAATGTAAACGAACGCCGCGCCGGGACAGCCTTGTGTTGCCGCAGAGCGTGCAGAAATACTAAAAATTCAATACAGTATTATCGATAGTTTTTTGCGAATATCTCGAAAACTAAAATCGAGCGGCGGTAACATGTATAGGAAAAAGTTGTTCAGAATGATGACCTTGACAATATATTTCAACGTCATCAAAATCGGCGAGGAAGCCCCTAAAGTAAATAATTACCTAAACATGTTTAAACAATCATTAAAGATGGAGAGACACCACTTCTGCAGCAATTGTTGAGGATGTTTTTCAGTTTATCTTAAAAAATAAGGGTTTAGCGGAAAATCGAACTATACCACGCAATGAAGAAGACTTTTATCTTGAGAAATCACCGTTTGAAGTTTTCAACATCGACGCGTTTTTTCCCGAACCAGAAAGCAAAATATCTTACCCCGATATGAGTTGCCGCCAGTGACGGTCCGGCGCGGCGCGGCGAACGGTCGTTCTAGTGGACAGATTTATTCGCACAGCGTGGCGCTTATAGCATTAACGACACGATTATCATTTCGTTTTTCGAAAATTTAATCGTAATCACCTTCTATTATACATATATGAATGGATTTATTGTTAGTATTAAATGCTCCAGTAGTTCTGTCTTTACAAAACCTTAAAAATTTGCGAATATAACGAGTGGGGGGGTGAACAAATAAGACATTAAAAAAAAATGGATACATAGTTGCACAGAGGATAAATTACTATAAAACTATTGTATGAAACATTTTTTCATATATCTCATATACTAGGGGTAGTTTCAACCCTTAAACTTCGAGATAAGCCGATAATAAAAAATACGGGTCTAATAGTTTTTTATGCTGCATAAAATATCCAAAGCCTATCGAATTTGGTTGAGATCATTCACTTATAAGTCATTTTATACCGTTTCACTAAATTTTCGAAAATTCAAGGCTCTTGCCGGAAAAGAAGATATCAGCTCACAGGGCTGAAATTTTGCACAGTTCTTATTGACCCCAAGACGCAACTTTCCCACATTAGGGCCAAACGCTACACTTACTTTGGTGTTTTTCGGCCCGGCCTAATATGTGGCCCTATTATACATATTATGAATATTATTATATGAATTATGACCCCCTAAACAAGTATCCACATTTAGCCACACAATATATAGTTTTATAAAAAACATTTTCATAAAACGTTTATTCAGGTTTGTATACTCACAATTTTTTTTAAAGAATCCGGTCATTTTACAATATATATTTTATTTTCCGTACAAGGATTTCGTCTCTTCTCAAACTTGATGGTAACTTCACTTCAACTCGTAAATAACTGACTAAAACAATCAACCAACTGTAACAATTATGAAATGAGAAGGTCTCCTTCGGAACAATGAAAGTGAGAGCCATAAAAAAAATTCAAATGTACCAAACTATTGGCCTTCAAAAAATGCATTCGTGTATACAGGGTGAGTCACCTAACGTTGCCACCTCAAATATCTTTGTGGTTTTTAAAGATACGTCAAACCTCTGAAGGACAAAGTTGAATGGTAAAATAGGGCACATACGATACCAACAAAATTTTTGTTTTTATGTAATTTTTTTAGAGATATCAAGGTCACCATAATTTTTTAAAGTGGAATCAGGTATTTTTTAATACATCAATCAATGCAGCTGGACATTCGTTACAAAAAAGTACTAACCTATGTATGTCGAAAAGTTAGTGGTTCAGGAGATATTTCAGTTTAAATAATTCTAAAACACTTTACTTACTAATACGTACTAAGCCATTAGCGTTCATTTACTAGTGTAACGTCTTACAATTAGTACGATAGTAATGGTGTTATAGAATATTTAAATTGAAATATACCTCCTGAACTACTAATTTTTCGACATACATAGGTTAGTACTTTTTTTATAACGAACGTCCAGCTGCGTCGTTTCATGCATTACAAAATACCTCATTCCATTTAAAAAAATGAAGGTGACCTTCATATCTTTAAAAAAAATTACATAAAAGCAAACATTTTGTTGGTATCGTATGAGCCCCATTTTACCATTCAACTTTGTCCTTCAGACATTTGACGTATCCTTAAAAACGACAAAGATATTTTGGGTGGCAACGTTAGGCGACTCACCTTGTATAGCAGGCATGCACAGCTAGTAGCTCTCAGAGCGGCTCATGAGCTCCCAAGTGGCTCCTGTGCGCTCTCAGAGCCGTGACCTAGCTCGGACGTATGGAAGGGGAACCCACTAAGCGTAACTTGTAAACAGTGCACGAGAGAGCACGACTAGTGTGCGGGGCGACAGGGACCGAGGGAGCGCCTGAGTGGTCAGACTGCAATAACGTAGACGCCCCATAGTGGTCCATATCGAGAAATTCAGTGACTTTTTGTTATAACTTTTGAACCATGAAAGATATCGGGATGAAATTTGCACTAAAATTCATTAAAAAAATAGTCAATTTGAATTAAAGACAAATTAATATTTTTTTCATTTGTTAAACAATAGTTTTTAATTAATTTCCATCGATATTTTTCACTAAAAAGAAAAATTGTTTAAATACAACCTTCCAAACAATTTTTTCTTTCTAAGTGTGTATTTTATATTTATGTTTCGCTCATGCAATGTTTAATGAAATGGGTAAAATGTAAAAAATGCATAAAAATTTTTACACTTGAACATATACATATACATACTTAACAATGCGCAAAGAAATGAATTAAAACGGAGAACTAAAAATACATATACTTAAGAATACACGTAAAATAGAAATATGTATATGCATGTATACTTAAATTGGAAACATGAGTACTTAAAACTATAAGAAATATAAAAATATAGAATAGTTAACAAAAAGCGGAGAAAATGTACATACTGGCAGTACCAGTGTTGTTAAGTATGTATATGTATATGTTCAAGTGTAAATATTTTTATGCATTTTTTATGTATAATATACAATTTTTACATTTGGATTACTTTCCTCTTGAAATATGTATATGTTTTTAGCTGTGACATTAAAATAATGTATTTAAAAATATTTAAACAACATATTTTTACTGTGATTTACTGTGAACAAATATATTTAATTCAGTTACCCCTTTCCGAAGGCTCCTTTACACTGAATACAAGTCTACGCTCCCTAGTCTCGCGGATGACACTCACACACGTTTCGACTCACGCATGGCTCCCCGCCGTTCATAAGAGTAGGAACAAACAACATAGGAGTTGCTACAAACATACTATATTTGCATCGCTCGCTCTGTCTCGCCCGTTTTGTATTCATCGGACCCGCTCTGTCGCTCTCAAAATAGTCAAATAGCGCGTTGGAGCCACGAATGCGTGTGAGAGTGGGAGCGTCTACGTTATTGCAGTCTGACCACTCAGGCGCTCCCTTCGTCCCTGTCGCCCCTCCCACTAGTCGTGCTCTCTCGTGCACTGTTTACAAGTCACGCTTAGTGGGTTCCCCTTCCATACGTCCCAGCAAGGTCACGGCTCCGACCCGGCTCATGAGCCGCGTTGAGGGCTCCGGCTCCCAAATCGTCCAGCTGTGCATACCTGCTGTATAGTGTCAATTATATGTATTTAACGGAAACACGGAGAGGTTTAATTGGTAGATCCCTAGTTAAGAATTCGTATGCTTAATCGATGGACAATGGCGGACACGGTGAACTATGTTCAGTAGCAAGACCGAAGGAACAGATTCACATCACAATCAAGCATGCAGAAAGTTAAAGAACGATTTCGATGGTAATTGTTTCTCTATAGTTAACAAATTTTTCAATGGCAACACGTTATTTATATACCTGGGCATTGCACATGCCAGCCGAGATCACTCCACGTGTATACATATAGCTGATCACATAAATTCGCTGCTTTCGTGGAGATTCGTATATTTGTGTACATTCATTCGGACACCGGTGATTCAGATTCACTGTCGCGGACAATAATCCTTCAAATCATAAATGTCAAAACTTGACCATCGAATGACCTGGTTTCAAGTAGCCGAGCGCAGAGGTGGTGGGCATTATTTGGCGAAAAAAAATATTTAAAATACTATTTAATATTTTTAGATTTTATTTTGCTTAAAGGAAATAGTATTTTATCTGAACAATCTGAACCTCGAAATATAAAATATTTCTATTTTAACAATTTCATCCACAAAATATAAAATATTTCTATTTTAATAATCTGAAACACAAAGTAAAATATTTCTATCTTAATAATCTGAAACACAAAGTAAAATATTTCTATTTTAATAATCTGAAACACAAAATTCAATATTTAATTTTTTGCGTCATTACAGTGCCGGATTAAGCCAGCGCGGGGCCCATAGCAAATGTTATGACGAGGTCCTAGGCCTTGTATCAGAGCCGTTCGTATGCAAATGTAGCGTACCTTTTCAACTAACACAATGAATGACCTTTTTTCTTTTTTTTTTAACAAAAATATCTGTGCCCTCTGACATAGACAGGCGCTCATGTATCGGCGCGTGTATGGCGTGGGGCCCCCAGAAGCGCGGGGCCCGTAGCATTTGTTATTTCTGCTACGGGGCTTAATTCGGCCCTGCGTCATTATACTTAATACTTTCAGAAATCGCATTACTCATTTAATATTTCTTATTTTAGTAATATATTTAAAGAAGAAATGGGGTACTTACTGTAAGAAACTATATCATTTGCCACATTTTCGTTTTATTTTCTTGTTTGACTGCTGCTATTCGCATCCAACAAGGTGCAGCGTTCCAAATTGGAATCTGTTAGGGTGCTTCTTCGAGGACAACTATAAGAAACTATATCATTTGTCACATTTTCGTTTTATTTTTTTGTTTGATTGCTGCTATTACTGCGTATATCCGCTTTAGTTCACAGCATGTGCCTACCGAGGTTTGTTGATAAACATACAGTGTATCTTATCACCAGGAAACTATTTGTTCTCAAAAATCTATTGACTGCGAAACATTATTTTGAGCAATAATATTTAAAATTGAAATTGAAAATAAACACAAACTCCAAATATTTTCAATATTCTTAAAATAAAATACTATTTTCAAAAATTACACTGCATCAAATAAAATATTTTATTTTCAAAGTTGTACAGACACTGTAAAATAAATGGGATTATTTACTATTTACTATTTCAAATACTATTTTCCCCAGCTCTGTAACCGAGAAATACACCGCCGATACGTTTGCAATGCCTGTTCAAAACAAAAGGAATACGTCGCGTCGTCGGTTATCTACGCTGAGATATACAGGGTGTCTCAAAACTCCTTCAACATCCGGAAATGGGAGGTTTCTGAGATCATTGGAAGCAACATTTTCCTTTGTAAAAGTGGCGTTCGAAGCTTTGTTAAAGAGTTACATATTAACGAAAAACACGGACCAATCAGAGCGCGACCTAGAGGCGTGATGGCACAGTCGGCCAGTTGATACAGTGGTGCCAGATGAGATCGAAACGGATCCCAAATTCTCGGAAATACTCTCCTCCTTTTCCCCTTCCACTATCCCATTCCAGCACCATGCGCACACTCCAACGTCCCCCACTAAGACCGTAGACCACACGGTGCCCGTGCCGTAGACTGGTCTGGTTATCAGAGAGGGGGTAAACTGTATTCTCTTCAATTTCCTCGATCTGGCGACACTGACTGAGTTGATGAGTTGATAGTTGGCCGGGCCGACTGTGCCAACACGCGTCTAGGAATGCGTTCCGTTTCACGCATTATGCGCATAGACTGCATAGAGAACCGTTCCGTTTCATTCAATGCACGTGCGCACAGAATTCCCCAGACCCCCACCACTTCTCGCGCATTAACCGTGCATCAACTACCACAGCTCAGAGGTGAAGCGTTTAATGCGTAGTCGATGCATTAGCGGTAGATTTTAAAAAAGTAGATGCAAGTGGATGCAAGTAAAGCTGAGTAAAGCACATTGTGAAACAAAGCACAATTATGAAGATGGACAAAATTGAATTCCCTGTTGTTTTGGAAGAAAGCAACGAAGTATGTATTAACCTTTTTGCTTGGCAACCATATTAATATTAAATAAATTAACTCCAAATCAAAATTTACAAAAATATCATCCAATTCATCTTCGCTGTCACTGATATCGGTAGTATCACTCAAATCACTACAATTGTTCAATTCTTCTTTTTCAATGTTTTTAATTAACAAAAATAACGTTAATGCAGATAGCGTTTTGTCACCATGTAAGCAGCCATTTTTGATTCGCATCAAATGCATGGATATGTGTTCCGTTTCCAAGCCCGCATCATCACGCATCATGCGCTTTAACGAAACGGAACGATATCAATGCGCGCATCACATTGAATACGATCCATGCGCTCAATGTGTGAAACGGAACGCACCTTAGGCTGCGCTCTGATTGGTCCGTGTTTTTCGTTAATAACTCTTTAACAAAGCCGCGAACGCCATTTTTGCAAAGGAAAAAGTTGCTCCAAATGATATGATATGACCTCCCATTTCCAGATGTTGAAGGAATTTTGAGACATCTTGTATAATATTTGATTTAATATGAATATAGTCACAGTCGCTGTAGTTTTGTTTTTCTTTGAGTTGCCGCTATGTGGCGCTGTGTGTATGTTCACTTTTTCTTTTTACACACTCGCTACCTTGATAGTTTCAGTTCGTTTTGTTTCTGCTTCTTGAGAGTTCGTATTATGTATACACCACGCAAATAAATCAGTTATTGTTTAATGCATCCTGGATGATTATTTATTATTATAATTTAAATTCATCATTGATCTTAACGAGAACGTCATAATTCAAAATTATAAACGTTATTTTAGGTCTGATAACACGTCTGCAGTTGAACATTCAAACGTCTTAAAGATGTCCCGAATGTCCTACGAACGTCTTTCGAACGTCTTTCGAACTTCTCCTGAACGTCTTGTGTGATAAAAGGGTACGTCTTAAATAAGTCTGTAAGACGTCTGTTTGACATCTAAAAGATGTTCAGGAGACAGTCGTAGAACATTCGGGAGGTCTTTAAGACGTCCCTAAGATGTCTTAAAGGTGCATAGCTGTTAATTAAAATAAAAGAAGGGAAGAGTAAAAAGTAGTTTTATTAAAAGAATGCGTGTGCAATTGACATAAAAAGTATAATAAAAATAACAATTGCAATTGAAATCACAATAAAAATAATAACAACTACACAATTACAATTACGATAAAAATTGAAATTAAAATTGAAGTTGAAGTTGAATTTGAATTTGAAATTGAAGCAAAAACACTAACTCGAACAAATAATACCAATGCTAATACTGCTAGATTATGGGTTTATGAAAACGACACGGTTTAGGGTCTTAAAGACGTCTTTGTAGGACGTATCCCAGATAGCACACGACGTCTTAAAGATGTCCATTTTACGTCTAGTTTAGGTGTGAAAGTCTAACGTCCTCAAAAAAGTCTTTAAGACGTCTTTAAGACCATAAACAGTGTGGTTTTTATACATATACCTATAATCTAGCAGTATTAGCATTGGTATTATTTGTTCGAATTAGTGTTTCTGCTTCAATTTCAATTTTTATTGTGATTTTAATTGCAATTGATATTTTTCTTAACACTTTTTATGACAATTCCACATGCGTCCTTCTCATAAAGCTATTGGGTTGACAAGAAAGTAATTTCGGTATTTCAAGATGAAATAGAACCCAATTTTATAATCCAAGCAATGAATTTTAGTGGATAAGATATTATTGTCCCTTTTGTTCGATGATCTTTTGTCAAAATTAATAAATAAGAAAATACTTTATTGATTAAAGTTCATTACTTGAATAAAGAAATTCGGTTTTATTTCACCTTAAAATATCGAAATTACTTCCATGCAACCCAATATTTATTGGTGTAACATTAAACTTAAACTCGTTTTTGTCGAAATCCATTTTTACTCTTCCCTTCTTTTAATTTAATTAACTTTTATGGACTTTTAAGACATTTTAGGGACGTCTGGGGGGGGATCAGGGAACCAAGTCCCCCCCAAGAAAAAAATGTTTTGCTTCCAAAATTAAAATCGCGGAATAGCCCTAAAAAGAAGGTGATCGCGCAAACCCTAGGGCTGGGTCCAACTCGCCCCTCCCACCCAAGATAACATCCCGGGTGCGCCACATGTAGGATTACGGGGCACTAAAGAAAGAGTCGTCCATTTTGACTCTACTATAGGTGGCTCTATTATTTTGGCCGTCACTGTAGTTCTTAGAATAAAGATACTCACTTAGATTATGCCAGCGGTTTCCAACCTGGGAAGCGCGGCCCCTAGCGGAAGCGCCAAAATTTTTTTGCGCCAGTATTTTTCTGTAATAAAGTTATTATTATTTAAAACGTGTCTATATTATCATATCTATTAAAAGATAGGGAGGCGCGGAAAAAAATTTTTTTTAGGGAGCCGTAGTAGCATAAAGGTTGGAAACCACTGGATTATGGCATTAGACGGTTTTCTAAATTTATCAGAGTATCATTTTTGGAATTTGAATAATCGTCGAACGAGGCAAGTGCATTAGCAAGGCAAAGCATCATGGCGTATATCAATTTGGTCCGCAGCTTTGCTGTCAAGGAGCTCGTGAAAATAAAATGTTTCCCGCGTTATAATCGAGAAGATCGTCGACAGACGTTGCCACGAGTTTGCGTGTTGAAACGGAGCAGACGTAAGTTATAGTAAAAGGTACTACGTTTAGAAATTTCGATGTCGGCATAGGACCTATTGGAACAAGTGCCAAGAAACTGTATCAACAAGCTTGCTCGTATGTCTCTCTCTCGGTTTGCATTCTTCGAGAATTGCAGCACCACGGAGACAATGCGCGATACAATTAGAAGCCAGCCGGAAGCGGCAACATAGTCGCACAATAACTCAACGTATTTTCGATGTCTCGTGTTCTTCGAGTGGCCATAGTTTTCCTTGCTTATGATATTGAACAATTTTTTAACCTCTATTTTATTTCCACTGTATTGAATTTTTCTAAAATTAATATTTTTATTCCATTTTGTTTTTTTTATTACATATATTTCTTGTGTATCTAAAATTAATACATATATTTTATATTGGTTCTTATAAGACATACTCATGGTATGTTTGAAATCAGTATATTTATTTTGTTTCTTATGAAAATTGCTCTAAATATAATATACATGCAGGTATAGACACCCTGTAAAAAGAAAATATGTGGGAACCTGTAAATACAAACTGTTTTCGCATTTTTTTTTTTACTGATGCAGTAAATCCTCTACAAACGCAAAAGCCTCGGGGAGATTCGTTTGCATTTATCGTAGGCGGGCACTTTTTTTTAGCTTCAAAGGCCGAGCCGAACGTAGAGAAGGACAGCGTGTGTAAAGAGAGACCGCGCGCGGCCGAAGCAACTGCGACTCCACTTTTTTTTTTTTAATTTTATAGATCGGTGGGGGAATGTCACTTACGCACACCCCGTCCTCAGATGACGTCTGGAGGGGGTAGTGTGGGACTCGGCTCCCCCTAGATGGAATTTGGGGGAAACGGGACTATATCTCTAACCATACCCACTAAATCCCCACCGCCAAAGGCCTCTTGGGCCCGTCGCCTCAACCTCGTCCGTGGTTAACGGAGGGTGCGCGACCAGCTCTTCGCATTACAAGGCCCCCCCCCACCTACTACGGAGTTAACCACTCCTGTTCTTGGCTTTTAGACTGCGACTCTCCGCGTCTCTTTCTTTCCCATACGCTGTCTGTCCTTCCTTCCGCCCTAAACGTTCATCATCAATTAAACCACCAAATACAGTTGAAATTATATCGTGTTTGGTCTTATTTTAATAAGAAAAATGCCACAACTATATTGGTGAAAGTTTCATGAAAAATAAGTAATAATAGAAAAGATTTTATATTATTATTACATTGTGAGGGCGCACATGCCTTTGAACTGTGCCGACGACTGCGACTCTCCGCGTCGCATTAGTAGTGGTTCACACCAGTGTTCCGATTGAAGCCACCGTTTTACGCGCATGCGCGGCAATTTCAACCTCAGTAACGTAACCATTTCGATGAAACCGGGTAGCTTGACCACCCCGCAGTCTTTTAAAGAATTATTAGTGTACCTATACATATGAAATATTGAAATTTAACATAATTAAAACTTATTCTTATCAGTCGTCCCGCCAATAATACCGGTACATTCCCGTCAATATAATTGCCTCAAGACGTCAGGGCCCTGGCCGCTCTGCTGGGTCATTGTAGATACGCTACTGCCCTGGCCGCGCATGCGCGAAAAACGGTGGGTTCAATCGGAACACTGCCTTCGGTACATCGAGTAGCTCGCGCGCGAGCCCGGTGATTATTGAGTAAAATGTATAATAAATTAGTGCACGAATGTTTTGTATATACCTTTCCTACTTTCCTATGTTATATCCATGGCATTTTTATTTTAATTCTTCACATTTTATGTATTTCATTTTTTTCTGTTACTTGACGGCAACAAACTCTCTTTACACCTATTTTTCTTCTTCAATGTAAGCTATTTCCTAAAATATTAGACTTCTAACTGTAATCATATATTAGAAGATTTAGTCGCATTTTTACATGTATCAGCTTTTCCGTACACGCGCCGACTTCCCGTTCGCTCCCATCACTAGCAACCGCAAGGGGACTCGGTCGCTACGCCGCGCGCGCCGTTACTGATCAAACCGAGCGTTCGCCGGCATACTTTTTTTTTTGACACTGTTCCACCAAACGGACACTTCTGAGATTTTTATACAAAATAGTGTAGCATTATAGCAAGATTTTAGAATTTTTTGGTAGGTATCAACCCAGGGAAAGATAGTTTAAAAAATTCCCAAAATATTAATTAATTATTTTCAACTATAAATAATTAGCAAAAAATTATGAAAAAAATCTGAATTATAGAGTGTATCTATATCTTTTGTTTACAGTTTATCCCACGTCGATATCTTTTCTCGTTTTCGAGCAAATTGCATTTAAGTGCGGGGGAATTTACCCCTATATCCCCCCTATCGGTAGGGGTAGACATTTGAAATTTTACACAATGTGTTTTTAGACATGAAACAATATTTTAAGACAGGAACCAGGAAAATCGGAGCGGGGACCGCTGGCCCATTCTTGTCCTGCTATACCCTTTGTTCCCAATATACTGTTGGGTCCTTCTTATAGAGTTTTTGCGATGATTCCGAATCTGTCCTTAATTTTTTTATTATACGCACAGTTTTTGAGGAACATGGCTTCGAAAAAAAAACATAATTTTCAATTTTAAACAAATATTGTAATGTTATTATAAAAGATATTGAATTGTTCTCTACAGCAAAAGATTCCTTACACTTTCCCGAATCCAGTGATATATAATATTAATAGATTATGATTGTTTAAACATTTTTAAACAATCATTAAAGACGGAGAGACACCACTTTTGCATCAATTTTTGAGGATATTTGTGAATTTATCTCAAAAAATAAGGGTCCAGCGGAAAATCAAACTATACCACGCGATAGAGCAGACTTTTATCTTGAGAAACGCCCATTTGAGGTTTGAAACGTCGACGTTTTTTTCGAACCAGAAAGCAAAATATCTTCGCTCGACATGAGTTCTCGCCAGTGGCGCTCAGAACGGTCGTTCGCCGCTACGTATCTCATCGCTGCGCTGTATCCCGTGCCGAGCGCCACTGGCGTTAATTCATGTCGGGCGAAGATATTTTGCTTTCTGGTGTGGAAGATTAGCAGGTTGATGTCGACACTGGTTTTGTTAGTTAACGATATTTTAATAAGGCAATGAAAGCGTGTGTCACATGGACGATAGCGAGTGTACAGAAAAAGAGGTTAAGGTAGATGAGATGGTACATAAGCAGTGATGGTAGATGGCGCAAGGTGTGTGACCTTAAGGCAGGTTTCCAACATCTGGTTCGAAAAAAACGTCGACGTTTCAAACATCAAATGGTTGTTTCTCAAGATAAAAGTCTGCTCTATCGCGTGGTATAGTTTGATTTTGCGCTGGACCCTTATTTTTTGAGATAAATTCAAAAATATCCTCAAAAATTGGTGCAAAAGTGGTGTCTCTCCGTCTTTAATGATTGTTTGAACATGTTTAAACAGTCAATATGTATTAACATTATATATCACTGGATTCGAGAAAGTCTAAGGAATCTTCTGCTGCAGAGAACAATTCAATATCTTCTATAATAACATCACAATATTTGTTTAAAGTTGAAAAATATGTTTTTTTTTCAAAGCCATGTTCCACAAAAACAGGAAATATATTGTCACGTCGTCTAGCGATTCGTAACCGCCAGTAGGGCGAAAACGCTAGCGACACCGGGTATTTACAGGCCAGGAGACCGGGCCGCGTTCGGCCGCACGAAACGCGATCCACCCGGGACAAAAAGCATGGCTCGACATATTCGCAGGCGCGTCGTTTCTCGCGAATTAGAACGATATTCGGGCGCCAGGCACCAGACGGTGCCGCGCTAAAGGATTCGCCACAACGTGCGAGTCCCGCACAACACGAATTCGAGTCTGCGATTACCGAGATTTGTCCTGAATAGCTCGCGAACAGGTACAGGGTACTACGCGGGACGAACACGAGGCGTTCCCCGTGGCGGGAAGGTTTCTCACGAAAGAAGCACTCACTGTAGTTCGGCTAACAACACTTTATTATTCGATAGTTGACAGAATCGAGCTGCCGGTGGAAGCCGGCAGCGTTTTTGAGGTTAGCCTGCGCGTCACAAATTATTCGGCGACCGATGTTTGTCGCACGCGCCTCGAGTCCACTGAGGATCTCTATTCGCCGCGTCGAACCCGGCAGCAACACGATGTTTTGCGTTTTCGTACGCGCTACACGCGCGATTCACGCCCGGATTCCGATGGAATACGCGGTACAAAAGGACGACCTTCGTCGGAATAAGCCACGAGATACGATACGAGCACGTGGCTGCGTCCCACCGTAGGACTAACGAGGTTGGCCTGAAATGAACGACGACGCGCGGATCCTCGCTAAGAAAAATAGTGCTGCGCACCCGCTAATGTTATTCCCCGCGCGTTCGTCGCCCGACGGATTCTACTGCTCGCGATACTTCTCTCGACTCGAACCCCAGCAGCTACGAAGCCTCGTCGGTATTTCGGCGACGCGATCGCGGACCCGCAAACACTAACCGAGCCAACGCGAAGGAGACTTTACATCGAAGGAAATCTGACAGAGGCTTACCACCGATAACAGGTTGGCAGCAGCTGGTCTATGTCGCCTTCCTGTCCCTCTATCCGGCAGCTCGCTCGCAAATTACTTTGTTTCTTAAGCAATCGTTAATGTTGACTCAACTAAAGCCGACGAAGAAGTGATCTCCACGCCGTGGCTCGGCAACGCGGAAGCAGAGCGTCCCCGCTTTCCTAACTTTCCCCCGCGAGACGCTTTGGCCTATCGCTCGCTAGATTTTGGCA
>JAQQRU010004149.1:0-19590 GCA_028455605.1 Lasioglossum malachurum
ATCACCACTGAAATTTGGTACCGGAATTGGCCGTAGCTTAATCGGATGCGATTCTGTTGTTGTCGGTGTAACTGTCGCCGGGCGCGATTCAGAAGGCATGGTAAGAGACTGTGTCGGATTCCGCGAACGGGCAATATACGCACGAACAGACCCAATGACGTTAAAATAGTTCTCCTCAAAAGTTTCGCGCTGTATGCGTTGTGCGTCTTCTTCCGGCGTACCCACTACTGATCTATCAATTTGATCTTGGATGGCTTCAAATTTATCCAGCAATGATATATTTCGGTTAAGCCGCTCCTCAAGAACCTCGATTAACGTTGTCGCACCCTTTTGATCGCAGTAATTTTTGAACTTAGTTAATTGTGATTTAATGTGAGAGCGGTCGCTAATCAATTTTTGCAACGCGGTTTCGTTCGAAGTAGCCATCGTTTTACAAATCAAAACCTATGAATCTCGACTCACCAGGAGAAGAACGGATGTACGAGATGGATACTGGTATCAGCCGATGATAATTCTCAGCCGTTGATCTGATGGATGCTGTCGATGTCGCCGTCCGTGGGCACTTGTAGACTCCGATGGACCTCTCAGCTCCCAGTGGGCTCAAATTCAATGATCCTTCACACTGCCTCCGTCAGGTCAGTTGTTGATCGTCGCCGTAAGATCTGGACGCAGGGACGTCCAGTGATGTTGTTGTTGTAACTGAACTATTGGCAGTCACAATTCGCTGATACTTGTTAATCCTGATGTGGATCGTAGTCCTCTGATCACGATTTCTTTAGTGGGACGCACTGTCACACTTGAACTGTCAATTGATCCCGAACAGAACACCGAGTTTTCCAAAGAATCCGGCTCGAAGGACCAAATATGATCGCGCCGAATGGTTGATGTTAGGCGTGTTCGGGATGGTGAGGACTTGAAGAAATCGTTGTCTTCACAGAATTAACTTTATTGAATAACGTGGACTGTATTTGATTTGAGATGTAGCGCGATTTGAGTATTACAAGACTCAGATGGTCTTGTCTGAATTTCCAATAGATCTGACTTGTACAATCAGTGGCCGTAAGAGAAGCTCTATGTCTTCGGTTGATCTTGAATTTTTCTTTCGCTAATCTGTGGCTAATCTGATGCGCGCTTGCCGAACACCGCTATTTAAGCTCCGTTGGGGAAATGGGTGTGACTGTGAGGAACCAATCACAACAGATAATTTTTGGACGGTAGTGACAATTTTGAAGGGTAGCTACCGCCCACGCTAGTCGGAGGAATGGTGGAAAATAGATGGTGGAAGGGATGGAAGGACAACTTCGGCAAGCTCGCGTTGACGGGAAACAAAAGGGCCTTAGGCCGCGCAGCGAAGGTCAGGCCAGTCCGTTAACGCGTGAACAAAAGACCCAAGTGGTCGTTGACGCAGGCGAGGATACGGCAAGTTCGGAGGTAAGAACCCGGGAGGTTCATGTGTAAAACAGCTGTGGATGTAATAAAACACTTCCCGAATCCTAATCCCCGAGGCGAAGATTTTTCGCGTTCCCGGTTGTAAAGTGATTTACAAACTACCGTTCTCGGAACATTTGGTCGCCAAATGTGCGAGATGGACGCTTTTTTTTGTTATAAAAGTGACCGTTGATGGTCACGCAGACAAAATCGTTGTTAGAAATTAAGCCAATCAAAGCCTCAAACGGCGCAGCACTTAGTGAGCTTATAGACACAGTTGTAAACAATTTACGCGCTCTCGAATCTCTGCTAAAACCGCAGGAAATATTAGATGCGCTCATCAGCGCTTGTTTAGCGAAAGGGTTGGATAACGTCTCCCTCGATGAATGGGAGAAGCGCGCGATGGAGGCGCGTTCAATGCCAAGTTTTAAAGCATTCTCGACATTTTTAGAACAACGGGCTCAGTATCTCACGCGAAAGGATGCGAACAGACCGTCCGGTAGCGGCATCTCAGTCGATCGTCCGAAAACTAGCAAGCCGCGCGATGGTGCAAATAGAGACTACGTAGCAACTTCTCATGTAGCTAGCAAAATTAGTAAATGCGTGCTATGTAACGGGGACCATATTCTGCAATACTGTGTAAAATGGCTAGCCATGCCCTTTTCGGAAAGGCATGACACGGTAAAACGCTTATACTTGTGTTTTAATTGTTTGTCCCCGGGACATAGTATCAAGGCATGCACCCGCGGAAAATGTCGTAAATGTAGTAGAAAGCACCACACCTTGTTGCATAGAGAGGATACGGGCATCAATGAAACTGAAGAATATGAAGAAAGTCCCGCGCCGACCACATCGCGCGTGGCGCATTCGTGCATCGCAAAATCAGCCGAGGTCGGTGTCGAATGTACCGTACTCTCAACCGCGTTAGTGTACGTAATAGATAGCAGGGGAAACCGTCACAAATGTCGCGCGTTATTAGATGTAGGATCCCAGGCAAATTTTGTTAGCCGGGAATTTTGCGATCGAATTGCATTGCCTCGTCGGGCCGTCGAAACAATGGTCGGTGGTTTGGGACGAGTCAGAAGCCAAATTCGATCCACGGCGCAGCTTAGCATCGCATCTAGTCGTGCCGATTTTAAGGCCAATTTGTCGTGTCTAGTAATCGAGAAAATTACAGAAGAAATGCCGAATGTTCCCCTGAACAAAATTAGTATTCCAATACCTGTCGGAGTGTCTCCCGCGGACCCTGACTTTTATACATCGGGTCGGGTCGATTTGTTAATTGGCGCTTGCCTATTTTGGGACCTTCTATGCGTTGGTCAGATAAAGGTCGGATTAGGAAATTTGATGTGGCAAAAAACGCGGCTCGGTTGGGTGTTAGGTGGTAGCATGCCGCGGGCGAATCAGCATTTAGAAGGCACGGAGCTTCGCGCTTGTCACGTGATAACGAACGCTCAGCTCGAGAAAAGCGTATCGCGGTTCTGGGAGGTAGAGGAGGTAGGAAACATCGGCGCCATAGAACACAACGATCCGTGCGAACAGCATTTTAAGAAACATACTACGCGCGACAAAAAAGGGCATTTTGTTGTTAGTATACCGTTCAACGAGCGAGTTCACAAATTGGGCGAGTCTCACACACAAGCAGAACGGCGTTTGTTAAATTTAGAGCGGAAGTTTAGGCGGAACCCCGATCTCGAAAAACAATATAAAGGCTTCCTTCGTGAATATATAGAGTTGGGTCACATGACCAAATTAGAAACGAAGGATGCAACTCTGGTCGAAAACAGTTTTTATCTGCCTCATCATGCGGTATTAAAAGAAGATAGCACGACCACTAAGCTTCGCGTAGTTTTTGATGGGTCAGCGAAGACATCCACGGGCGTTTCCCTGAACGATACGCAGCTTGTAGGTTCAACGGTGCAAGATGATCTTTTTAGTATACTAATTAGATTTAGAGGTCATAAAATTGTTCTGTCGGCTGACATCGCCAAAATGTATAGCCAAGTCGTAGTATGCGAACAGGATCGCAGGTATCAGAGGATCCTTTGGCGTTTTAGTGAGGAGGAGGATATAGGCACCTATTCACTAAATACAGTAACTTATGGCACGGCCTCGTACTTAGCAACTCGGGCCTTGCAGCAGGTAGGCAAGGATTGCGCGCGGTCAGACCCTTCCACCAGCAGGGCAATTTTAAGGGATTTTTATGTCGACGACCTATTGACCGGTTGTGAAACGGTCGAGCAGGCAATAGAATTGCAAAAATCGTTGAACCAGGTCTTAGCACAAGCTGGCTTTTCGTTGAGAAAGTGGGCAAGCAATGACTCTAGAACATTTGATCCCGTTGGCGGTGAGACACGAAATTTAGAATTCAAGGCGATTGATAGAGAATCAAAGACGTTAGGCCTTTTGTGGTCCGTCTCCACCGACGAATTGGGATATAGCAGCAATTATCGTACGTTTCCTAGAATCACCAAGCGCTATATCCTCTCGGAAATAGCTCAGATTTTCGACCCTCTCGGACTTATCGGGCCAATCATAGTTAGGTCCAAAATCTTCATGCAAAGACTCTGGCAACTTAAATTAGGTTGGGATGAAGGCCTCACGCAGGATCTACATTCCCAATGGGTTGCGTTCAGAAACGAAGTGCAAGAAATATCCTGCTTGCGTATTCCTCGTCGTGTGGTGACGTCTTACCTGCATGTCGAGGTACACGGTTTTTCGGAGGCGTCGGAAAAGGCATACGGTGCAGCCGTCTACCTGCGCTCGAGGGCGGATAATGGGCCTTGGGTCGTGCGATTGTTATGTGCTAAATCGCGGGTAGCACCCTTAAAAACCGTTAGTTTGCCGCGTCTAGAATTATGCGGGGCTGTTTTATTAGCCCAGCTATTAGCGAAGGTACGGGATTCCCTGCGCATTCGTTCAACCAGGGAGTATTGTTGGACCGACAGTAAAATAGTCCTGGTTTGGATAAATGATAGGCCATGCAGATGGAAAACATTTGTAGCCAACAGAACTGCCGAAATACAAACGTTGACGGCGGGTAGTAATTGGGCTCATATAATGTCTGCCGATAATCCCGCGGATCTTCTATCCCGCGGTGCAACGCTGTCGTCTTTAGTAGATATTAAATTGTGGTGGCATGGTCCAAATTGGTTATCTTTCGACAACAAGGAATGGCCTCATTCTGAATCAGTCTTGGTCGAGGCTCCGGAAGAAAGACCTGTTCAGGTCATACAATTAGCCGCGTCGGTTCTTCGCGAACCGCTAGTAATAGAATTAGCCACTCGATATTCATGCTACAGCAAGTTGCTTCGGATTGTAACGTACATTCTTAGATTCATCGGTAACGCTCGAAGCCAGCAAGGGAGCAGAGATTCGCAGAGCAATCAACGCCGTCCTCCAACTGTAATTGAGCTCGCATCGGCTGAGCGAGTAGTGATTAAAGCCACTCAAGAGTATTTCTTTAGCAAAGATATGCGGCAATTGAAGGCAGGACAGCCTGTAGCTAGAGATAGTTCACTGCTTTCCTTGCACCCATTCCTTGACGATCACGGGATCATCAGGATGGGCGGGCGTCTCCAGAACGCACCGATAACATTTGACCAGAAGCACCCGATCATTGTACCGAATTCGGGTCCGTTAGCAACTTTATTAGTACGACGCGAGCATTTGAGATTGTTGCATGCTGGTTTCCAGCAAACACTCGCGTCTCTACATTCGACTTACTGGTTAGTATCCGGTAGACGCGTCACTAGGAAGGTGTTGCGAAATTGTATAAAATGTTTTCGATCAAACCCTTATGGCACGCAACCTCGGATGGGAAATTTACCAGCGGATCGCGTCACTCCTGCTCGCGCTTTCGCCACTTGCGGCGTGGACTACGCCGGTCCCTTTCTGATTGTTGAGCGCGGACGGGCTCGCACTGCTAGGAAGGCCTATGTTTGTTTGTTTGTATGCATGGTCACAAAGGCTGTACATATTGAGCTTGCCGTCGATTTGACTACGGACGCGTTTCTGAATTGTTTGCATCGATTCATTTCACGCCGTGGTAGGTGTCAAGCTATATACTCGTATAACGGCACAAATTTTGTCGGTGCTCGTAACGAATTAAAGGAGCTAGGAATCTTGTTATCCTCCCGGTCACACCACGATAGGATCCTAGAAGCAGTGGCCCAAGAAGGCATAGAGTGGCATTTCATTCCTCCACGTGCTCCGCATTTTGGTGGTTTGTGGGAACGAGGGGTTCGTTCCATTAAAACGCATATGAAGCGTGTCGTAGGCGAGCAGAAACTCACCTTCGAAGAATTGTACACGGTATTGACACAAATTGAAGCATGTCTCAATTCCCGTCCACTCCATCCTTTGTCTCCAGATCCCTCTGATCTGAATCCATTGACGCCTGGTCATTTCCTGGTGGGAGAAGCGTTAACGGCGCTTCCACAGGCCGATCTGGCCCAGATAACTCAAAATCGACTTAGTAGATTTCAGCTACTGCAGCAGATGATCCAGCATTTTTGGAAGCGATGGCAGCGAGATTATCTGCACGGGTTGCAGCAACGTCAAAAATGGAAATCCAACTCTCCCGATGTTCCAACCCTTGGAGCGATGGTCCTGATCAAGGAGGATAATCTTCCGCCACTGAAATGGGCATTGGGTCGAATTCTGGAGCTGCATCCAGGCCAAGATGACATATCAAGAGTGGTCTCCATTCGCATAGCGATCGGGGTTGTCAAGAGGCCCGTTGCGAAGATATGTTTATTGCCTATCGCGGAAGAACATTTAGATACCGAATCCGCGTAGACTGTGTTCCTTGTAGTTCGTTAAGCAATTTCGTGTAAATAATAGCGCATACGATTTACGTCTTGCTCATCTTTAGTTGATTTCCGCTTGATTTAGTTGCCTTAAGTTTTAGTTTAGTACACATTTGTTTGCGTGTTTTCTTTCGTGTCGTTTATTACATTTCTCGTTTTAGTTTGTTGCAACTAAAAACGAATTGCAACAAATTTAATTGTATCACATAGATTGTATTTTTTGTTTTCGTACTAGATTAGTGCTCCTACTTCGTCCGTGAAGGTCAGGATGGTTTATTTAGGCGATTGAACTCGATTAGTTCAAGGTGGGCGGTATGTAGAGAATCGCGTCGAACGACTTTTTACGACAGGGACATCGCTATTGTACAGTAGGCCCGGTACGTGACTTTGTAGTGTGGCTACGTCGTTGGGCCTGTCAGCGCTATATATATGATGAATTGCCGTCCGTACCCGGGTACCCTCGATGCAGCCCCTGCCGTAAAACAGTCAAAAATATCCCTCTCTCTTAGGGTCAGCACGGCTGGCGGTTCAAATCTGCGGCGCACGTGTTGTTGTAAATCAGGGAAAACCAAGGGCCGGTCGCCAAGGATGTGCAACTTTGGTGGAACTTGAGGCCCACCTCAGGAGTTAGTTTGTCAGCCAATCATCCTCCACGTCAAGGAAGTAGGGATGTCACCCCCAAGAAGTAGGGATGACCAAGGAAGTGGGGATGATTGGGCCTTCGCTTTTGGAACGTTAGTTTTTAGCGCCAGATCCTTTTTAGAAGTGACTCCAGTCACACCTAGCACTAGCACCTCGCTCTCTTGTAAATACTTGAAAATACACTGTGTTTAACATTCCTTCGTGTTTGATTCCTTCCAAGTGGGAAGGTGGTCCTTCGAGTGCTTAGTATTTTAGTCGGCACATCCAGTGCAAGCACCACAAGGTCCGAAAGATCAATTAATCAACCGCGGACAAAAAATACTGGTCATGATACTCAAAAAGAAGGGGCTACAATTCGAAAAGAAACTCATGCAAGTCGCCCTGACAGACGGAAATCCACGAGTACGTGAGGTAATGATTACCAAGGTTGAGGTCCACCTGGAAGGACGAACAATCCCGACGCAATTCATCGTCCTCTCCGGCAGCAAGGACGACCGCACATTGCTGGGGATGGACTTCCTGGAAGATGCGGGAATTGTCATCAACACAACGGAGCTGGCATTTCGTAGAAAAGCCGGACAACTGATTCGATTTCCACGACGAAACCGGAGAGGTGACGACCAATGTAACCTCAGAGGTCACACCAGCAACCACAAAGAAAACGAATCGGCTCCAAGATTATTTGGAAGAGGTAGCGGACGAGTTCCTGGCACCACCACCACCCTTGCTGAGCCCGATAAAAAGTCCACGAAAACGAAGCAGAACAGAGGTAAACGCCGAATAGTCTGGCATCGATACTCTGTTCGAACGATGTCTACGACACTGCCAGCTGGCTCGAATGGATATCGCTGCCGTCGAGATAAATGATTTAAGGGAGGATGAAGCAGTAAGCATAACACCACAGGAGACAGAGATGCTCCGAGCTGTTCTTAAGTTAAACAGCGATCTCTTCCGAGGCACAGAACCTCCGACGGCTGAGGCAATCCACCGAATAAACACCAGTGACCATTCCCCGATTGCAGTGCCACCCTATCGTCTACAACCTGCAAAAAGGGAGCTGCTACAGCAGGAGCTGAAGAAGATGCTAGACGGCGACATAGTTGAGGAATGCGAATCACCCTGGGCCGCACCGGTCGTCTTGGTACCAAAGAAGAACGGGGGCATACGAGTATGCGTCGACTACCGACGCCTAAACGCTATAACGGTCGGTGATTCGTACCCACTACCAAGAATCGACGATCTACTACATGCGGCCAAGAAAACAACCTATATGACCGCCCTGGATTTGCAGTCAAGGTACTGGCAGATCGGCGTACGGACTGAAGATCGGGATAAAACGGCATTCACCACCCCGTTCGGAGTCTACAGATTCAAACGCATGCCATTCGGACTGAAGAACGCCCCAGCCACGTTCCAGCGTTTGATGGATCGTTTGAAGTCGGGTTTGGGACTTCGAAACATACTAGTCTACCTGGATGACCTACTGGTACTATCCTCCACCTTCACGGAACACCTAGAGGATCTGAAAGCTGTATTCTCTAGGCTTCGAAAATTCGGACTTCGGATGAACCGTGAGAAGTGCCGATTCTGTTGCCAAAACATCAAATATTTGAGCCACGTCCTCACACCTCAAGGAATCCAACCGGATCCTGACAAGACGAAAGCCATAATGGACATGAAGACGCCGGCGAACTTGAAACATCTTATATCCTTCCAGCAGACTTATTCCTGGTATCGCCGATTTGTACAGAACTTCGCCAGTATCGCAAAGCCACTTACACGATTAACACGGAAAAAGACTACCTGGGAATGGGCCTCACCACAGCAGCAGGCGTTCGAAGATCTGAAGAGGGTCCTGTCGAACGCACCCATTCTGCAGACGGCCGATGAGACCAGACCATACATCATTCGAACCGATGCCAACAGCTATGCTATTGGAGCAGTTCTCCTCCAGGGGGAGAAGGAAACCAAGCATCCAGTGGAGTACGCCAGTCGATTGCTGTCGCCAGCAGAAAAGAATTATTCCACCACGGAACGAGAAGCCCTCGCCGTAGTCTGGGCGGTAGACAAGTTCCGTGGCTACATCGAGGGAACCGACGTCACGATCGCCTCCGATCATCAGCCCTTGAAGTGGTTAATGACATTGAAGTCACCAAGCGGACGATTGGCGCGGTGGGCACTACTACTGCAACCCTATTTGTCCAAAAATCGAGTACATCCCTGGGCGCTGCAATATGGTGGCAGATATGCTCTCGAGACTTCCAACAGAACCATGGGATGATCAGGAAAGGACGGACCTTGCCGTCGTCGAAGTCGACATGCCAACTCGTAGTCCTACCGAAACAAGGGATCAGCAGCTCAAGGACGACGACCTGAAGGAGATCATCGAAGCCCTAGAATCTGCCGATGACGACGACGAGATGAGGAAGTGGACAACTCGAGGCTATCTCCTGCACGATGGCGTATTATATCGATACGCTCCGAACGTGGATTCCGAAGAAGCACAATTGGTTATACCAGTGCACGAAAGACGAGACATCCTACGATCCTACCATGATGACCCCACTGCCGGACATTATGGAACCCAATACACCCTACATCGAATAATAAATCGATACTTCTGGCCGAAGATGTCCAAGGAAATCGCAGAGTACGTCCGGTCCTGCATCGAATGCCAGCGTTATAAGACCAGCAACGTTAAGCCAGCCGGTTTGCTTCAAACTCCTGTGATGCAGCGTCGATTTGAGGTACTGGCCTTGGACCTTTTTGGACCTCTACCAACCTCGAAGAAAGGCAACCATTGGATACTAATCATCGAAGACACCGCTTCCCGATGGGTGGAAATATTTCCGTTGTAGCAGGCAACAGCGGAGACATGTGCAGACGTCCTAATTAACGAAGTGTTTCTACGATTTGGACTACCTCGACGAATTATTAGCGACAACGGCACGCAGTTTATAAGCGGTATCATGCAGCAAGTTTCCCATTGCTTGGGAATCCAACAATCCTTCACCCCTGTCTACCACCCGGAGGCGAATCCAGTGGAGAGGAAAAATCGAGACCTCAAGACACAACTTGGAATCTATGTGCAGAACAACCACACATCCTGGGATGACAGACTTCCCGCCATTCGTTTTGCCATGAATTCAGCGAAATGTGAGACAACAGGGTACACGGCGGCCTATCTCACCTTTGGACGAGAGTTGCGGACACCAGATGACACGGGCCGTGACCTGAGAGCACTCATCCAAGAAGAAAACTTCTTGCCAGAGGTCACTCCGAAGCTACTCGCCTTAGCAGATACCTTGCGAGTAGCGCAGCTGACGCAGGAGGATCGACAGGATCGACGAAAGCGGTATGCAGATCAACGCCGACGCGAAGGTCCAGACTACCAGCTCGGTGACCTTGCTGGGTAACCACCCACACGCTGAGCAGACGACACCAGCACTACTCGTCCAAATTGGCGCCGAGACGAGACGGACCGTATGCTGTGAAGCGGCGTGTCGGGGCGAACAGCTACGAGCTGCAAACCAGAGACGTCACACCGGTGGTAATTGGAGTTTACCATACATCAGCACTCCATCCCTACACTGGAGATCGGGACCAGATACCTGCACCCGTGGTACCCATCCGCAGGCGCGGACGACCACGAAAACGAAGGAAGGAGGAGGAAGCCGGTCCCAGCTTCAACGACGTCACCCATTAAGAGTCTGGACTACTTATCGGGGCGATTTCGGGTCCAGAGGGGGAGATTGTAGCATGTATAGAAAATTCGCGAAGATATAGAAAACAAAACGCGGAGCGACAAGCTTTTAGACGCTTCTCGAAGATACTTTATAGACGACCACGCGGGGAAGCGACGTGAGGGGAGCGCGCGAAAAGCCGAATCACGCGTAACAACCGGGTTGTTGATTTTCGTTCACAGATAGCAACGATTTAATATAAATAAGGGGATCGCAGAGGGACTCGGCCTATTTGCTATTCCGAGAGAGAGGACGAGGTAAGAACCACGGCCGCTCTTGGTTAGCAGTAGGAGCCCCGGCAGGAGAGAACGGCGATAATACCCGGTCGCCTGTCGGGAGTACGGGAGAGTACAGGAGACTGTTCCTGGCCGCTCGTTTCGACATGGAGTGTACGGCGATAATACCCGGACGCCTGTCGAACGAGAGAGGACAGAGCACCTCCTGGACGCCCAGGTCCTCGACAGGAGAGAACAGCGATAATACCCGGTCGCCTGTCGGGAAGACGGGAGAGTACAGGATACTGTTCCTGGCCGCTCATTCCGACATGGAGAGTACAGCGATAATACCCGGACGCCTGTCGAATGAGAGAGGACAGAGCTAGCTAGAGTACACGTGTGAATTTCCTAGAAAATTGTATTTTCATTTTGCGCATTGTATTTTGAACGTTATAACGAATTCATTCCTTCGCACCTTCTGTACCCAAAATCCTAATTTCAAAAATAAATTTTGTTTGTCCAGCATTCCCTGAATCTATCCACTCATTCGTACGATCATGGCTACATATGGAATTATCAACAATACAAGTGGATAAATAATCAGTGTCAAAAATTTCTGGAAAACCGCTGACATCAACAGAAAGATTATGAAGATCATTACTATCACACACACACACACACACATCACATCATAATTCATGAAATAATAATTCATTATCTTCTTGAAGAACTTGTACTATAATAAATAAATAATAAAACTTACTATAATTAAATTTTCATGTTTTTCAATTATTCTTTCCCTGAGCTCTACATCTAAAGAATCTTTTCTTTGTGGTAGCACACGTTTTGATGGTGAATTGGAAAAAATGGAAGGTATTGCATTTTCCATAAGTCTTGGACATCTGAACAAAACATTGTTCAGTACACCGTTAGGAGATAGAATATTCTGATACCTTTGGATATCAGTTTCTGCAAAGTGCAGACTACAAACTGCAGAATATTTTTTTGGTGTCCCATGTTTACAGGGAATAGCAACCATCCATTTTTTCTAAATATAATTATTTTCTTTCACAGTAGTATCATAATTTCCCTTACAATTGGGGACACAACAACGCCGTGGCATTATTAGCTAATAAATATAGTATAAAACTTGTGAAAAGAACTATGTAAAACAAATTTTCCAAAAACTCTGTATGTATATAATATATATGGTTTTGTAAAAATTCAGATGTGATACTATTAAAATGTGATTAATACTAAATTGAAATGTATTGAAAGAACAATAGATTCTATTAAGTAAATGTGCTACACACAAAGATAAAGACCTAAAAAGGTAATAAATGATACTTATCTCCATTATTGCACTTTTTTATTTTCGAAAATTAGCTATACTACATAATAATAAGTACACTATGTGTACTACACATTGATAAGAATATTTGAAAACTACTCTGTCTGAGTGAAAACTAGTCTGGTTGAGTGGGTTGGGTTAGGTATATTGATATCCGCCTCACGCAGGTGCTCACCGGTCACGATTGTTTTGGTGGGTACCTGCATAAGATGGGGCGGGAGCCGACGGCGCAGTGTCACCACTGTGGCGAGGATGTGGACACGGCGCAGCACACCGTGGAAGAGTGCCCTGGACCGGGCCGCGCCGTGTGCTTAGAGCCGCAGTGGAGGGGTGGGACCTCTCGCTCCCGGTCATGGTCGACCACATGGTCCGGGGTCGGGGGTCGTGGAAGGCCGTGGCCTCCTTCTGCGAAACCGTCATGTCGCAGAAGGAGGAGGCCGAGCGGGTCCAGGAGAGGGACCCGAGCTCGGCGAGAAGGAGGATGGGACGGGGACGTCCCCCGCGCCGTCGTGTGCCATCCCCTAATGTTGAGAAGAGAAGGGGGTCGGCGGTGGCGACAACAACAGACGGGCCCACCCGCTGTGGGGGGGCGATGACTGGGGGGAGGGCGCGGGGAGTGTTCCCCTCTCCGCGCCAAGTGATGCCACCCCCTTCTGGGGTGATGTCCCGTTGGCGGTGTGGAGTTCGCGCCGCCGTGTGCCCCCGTCCCGGGGGGCGGGGGGGGGGGGGGGCGGGGGAGTCAGCTGACCCCGGCCACCGCGGGGGAGATAATTATCACCCCGAGGTGTACCGGCACCCGAAGGCATTAGTCTTCGCAGCGGGGTGCCGGCCACCTGCATAAGAATGGTATGCTGGGTGGCACGGGGGGGGGTGTCAGGGCGCACGGAGACGCTTTCGACGACCCTCTCTTACCGGTGTCGGCGCCTTTTTGCCCTGGTCGGGTGCGGGACCCACGGGTTCCCTGCACCGAGCGTGGCAAGGGGACACCGGGAGCTGGGGCTCGGGAAGCCCGATTCGAAGGCTCCAAGGATGGAGACACCGAGCAGGTCCCTCCGCTCGGGGTCCAGTTAGAGTAGGTATGGGGGGAGCTAACCCCTCTCCTTGGGATGCTTTATAAAGCTAGGAGGTGACCCGTTGAGTTCTCGCGAGATCCGGGCACCTCCTGATTAGCTCAGGTGGGCGTGTGTTTTAGTGGGTACTCTGAGGGACGGGATAGGGTAGCTTTGTAAGCCTGGCTATCCCCTCCCCCCAGGGAGGCCGAGGTATGCGTAATGCATTTCACACGAAAAAAAAAAATGAATAAAAAGGTATATTGATATATATATGACAACCGGACCCCCGCGGTGTTGCCATTTTACCTTCAGCACGGCTAGTACTAGAGTAGGCTGTGATATAAGTTATATATATCAGTGTTTCAGACGCACTCAAGTAATGCCAGATCCGATTAATGTGGGGACTCTGTTTCCCCCGCTCCTCGTGCGGCGGAGTGGGGATCGGCGCCGCCATGTTGCGACGCCGAGTCCCGCTCCTTCTTCTTGTTCCGGCCGCTGGGTGAAGCGGACGTATAAAGTCCAAGAGATTATCTTTTATCTTCACCCGTAACTAGTCGAGCCAGCGGCTAGCAGGGAGGCCGCCACTGATAACTGTACCGGTTATTTACCATCATTCATCCCTACATTAATATTATTGTAACACCATCTATCGGGAGAATACGAAGAAACTTTTTCCCCAACCTAATATTGTATTTTATTACTCCTTCATTTTTACTTTACTCTTATTATTTTAAATATGATTGATAATATAAAATCTGTATTTATTTCCTGGCAACGTACTTTATTTAAAAAAAGAATAGTGAGAACAATAGTATAATATACTTAGAAAAGATAAATTTTTGTATCACGGTTCTATCGTTCTTTACAATTCTTTATGCAACAAGTTTCCACCATTTTTTGTGGTATTAATTATCGTGGGTAAAAAATTTACAAAATTTGCCAGCACAGCCTCGTTTATTAAATGATTGGATTAATAAAATATGAAAAAGTTATATAGTTTCTTTATAATCATCAATTAATATTACAACGCTAAAGCTCAATTTACACTATATACAAGCAATAAATTAATTAAATTTTCAGAATGTTATAACTAAGACTCAATGATCATTAATCGGCGTTACGTTACAAGTTCTTTTAACAAAAATTGTACATCAAAGGCTATACCCGGGTTTGGTGGTGAAATTCGCCCCCGGCGGGATTTTAATCGAGCTTGCACCATTCGATAGCCTACCCAAAAAGACCCGTCTCTGCCAAGTTTCAGCCCCATATCTCATCTGTAAGGGTAGTTATTGAGAAAAATCGAAAAACCAGTTTTTGGCCCATTTYCCCTATTTATTGRCAATTAAAAATYCTRAAAAAAATCTGACACATTTMGAATACTAAGCCACRTATTAGGTATCATTTCYCRGWTTTTTCCRTTGCAAACTCTGGTTGTAAAAMATGAAAAACACGAAAAATATCGAAAAAATGCAGKTTTMATATAKAAATCTAAAAGGTGCTACTACAGATTTAATTTAGCMATSAGRTATTACCGTAAGTATTATGCTCAATTTTTTTCAAATTCCTGAGAGTGGTGGAACATAGTTAAAAAAAAATAAAAACCACTTTTTTCGGCGTTTTTCCTAAGTTATACTCATCTTTTCTGAATCTAAAAAATATATTATGTAATATTAAACGTCCCTACGTTCAGAGAAACATTTTCGAGTCATTAAAACTTGCATAGTACAAAAAATGAAATTAATACTATGTACACATATTCGAACATATTCGTTCCTAAGTCGGACACCATAGCCGCTGCACCAACTGACGCCGTTGGAATCACCTTCGAAATATTCGAATATGTGTACATAGTATTAATTTCATTTTTTGTACTATGCAAGTTTTAATGACTCGAAAATGTTGTATCCTGCATTTTTTCGATATTTTTCGTGTTTTTCATTTTTTACAACCAGAGTTTGCAACGGAAAAATCTGAAAATGATACCTAATATGTGGCTTAGTATTCTAAATGTGTCAGATTTTTTTTAGAATTTTAATTGTCAATAAATAGGGAAAATGGGCCAAAAACTGGTTTTTCGATTTTTCTCAATAACTACCCTTACAGATGAGATATGGGGCTGAAACTTGGCAGAGACGGGTCTTTTTGGGTAGGCTATCGAATGGTGCAAGCTCGATTAAAATCCCGCCGGGGGCGAATTTCACCACCAAACCCGGGTATAGCCTTTACAACAAACTTTCGAAATAAAAAAGTCATTTGAAACGCAGTTTACATTCATCGATAGCATAAATTGAATCTTACTCTTTTATAATCAGATATCCGTAAAAGGAATATCAATATGTCATACATTTAAAGTCAATGTGCATACATTGCTAACATCAGTGGACAATTTTTGTGTATATCGTATGTAGATATATAATTTGTGTCAATGTTTTTACCGAAATTTTAAGTGATCGTAAGCATTGATAGTAGTCAGCATGAAACTTCATTGAATTAGCTTGTTGAAGTAGTATTAATCGCTTGTAATAAAAAATTACATCTATGACAAAACACTATATGTAGTCTTTATACATTTCCTGTGAAAGCACCTAGCATTGCATAATCATGATATTAGTTATTATTTTCTGTATGACATAATGATGACAGAATATCCTCATACCGCCGCATATTTGTTTCAAATGTTTCTAACTGTTTAGTAAGGTCCCCTCCTACTTGTTCACCAACTGTTCTTTCTTCCATAAAGGCTTGAAGTTGAGGCGCACTTTGACATTCACGATAAAATGCTCCTAAATCGCTATTGGTATTTGTACCAGCGAAAGGAGTTTTCTAGAATAATATTTGAAAAGTTTATAGAGACCACATCGTAAACATATTATAAACGTAGGAACGTTAATTACCAAATCTACCATAATAAAATCGTCGTTAGCACTGGTCATTGAGCAGCTACTTCTCCTAGATCCATTTTGCGAGTTGCACTTTGGCGTTGTGTTATCATTTGTAAGTTTTTCATTATTTCCATTGCTGCTGTCTGTTGTAGCTGTTGTTATTGTAGTCTTTGTGTTTGCAGCCTCAGCCGCTGTGACAGGTGGAGGTGAAGTTTGTCTAGGAGTTAACAAAGAACTAAAAGGTACATCTGGTATAACAAAGTCCTCTTCGTTTACAGTAACAGGTTTATTGACTACAAAAGCTCCCACTTTAATAGTATCACTGAGTGATTTTGACGTTTCTTCGCTAAAATATAAATGTAAAAAAACGTATCTGAATATATTCATATATTGATTGAAATAGAAAAATTCAACGTTATATCGATCGCTCACCTTTGCTGGTACCTTGTGTGACGAGGACTTAAATCTGAATGAAAATGATCACTCTTTACCATTATCGAGTCACGACCAGTATGAGTAGGAGAAATAGTCATCTTCGTTCTATACGATACTGATAAATGAATTGTGCCCACAGGTGTGCACAATTGACCTACTCTAACATTTTTATAATTATCACCTTAAAAAAGATTTGCTTTAGTTTCTATTATCATTTAAATAAGAATTATAAGGTATGTTGATAAATATAAATATACCAGGTATGTAAATATGAAACCAGAATTTTTCATACAAAATATTTTATTCGACGTATTGCCCATCGGTAGCTACACATTTTTCCCATCTCTCTGATAATTTGTGGATGCCACGGCAAAAGAACTGTTCCTCTTTCGAGGCAAACCAGTCATCGAGCCATTTTCGTACATTTTCTTAAGATGTGAAGCGCTGCTCAGCAAGTGCGTGTCCCATCGAGGCAAATAAGTAATAATCGGATGGAGCCGAGTCTGGTGAGTAAGCCGCATGCGAAAGTATTTCCCAATTAAACGCCTCAATCGTTTCCTTTACCATTTTTCAATTTTTTAAACCACTTAAAACACTGTGATTTACCAAGAGCATGCTCACCGTAAGCTTCGACAAGCATTCGATGCGATTCTGCACCAGTTTTCTTCAAATGGAAACAGAAAATCAATGCTGTCCGCATATCGTAGTTTCCAGGTACAAAGTTCGACATGTTCAACGTTATTAAAAACTCTATGCTGTTGTATGAAACTTGTATGGTTGTGAGTTGAAAATATTTACCAGATGTCAAAACAAGAAAATGGCGTCAATGACGCGGTTCGACGGTAACTACATTGACAGCTAGAGCCACCTGGGCAAATTCTGGTTTTGTATTTACATACCTGCTAAATTAAATAGTAGAATAAAAAAATGTATACCTAAAGTATGTAGCTGTGGTTCGCCTAGATAAATTTTATAGCAAATAACATAAGAATCTGGGCCTTGCCTTCTACTTAGCTTATAAGCCGGAGTAATTCTCGATACGGACAATAAAGATTTCAATAAAATGCCCATTCTGTTATACACTGTGTACGTTACTCTTACAGCAGGATCGCTATGTTCAGGCAAAACACGAAGACTCCATGTTTCTAAAACCATTGTGTCACCTTCAACAGTCCTCAAAGAGATTTCGATACAGAGAGGTATAGTTGAATTGACTATTTCCCCGCATAATGCTCTTTTAGCTTCAGCCAAAACTTCTGGTACATCATGGATAGCTAAGTTGAACTACACAATCAAACAATAGAAACATAAGATGTTTTAAAAATATTTAGCATTTCGTAACAAATAGCATATGCATTGTCAGTGTACTTTTTACTCTATACTTTAACTTAATAATAAGATGGGTTTCTTCTTTTTCAATTATACTCTCGTACATATAATTATTAAGGGTGTGCGGGTACCCGACATTTCGGGTTCGGTACGGGATCCCGAAAGTTTATAAAGTCCGGGTCCCCGCGATTTCGTGTCGGGTCGAATCGGGGTCACGAAAGTTTGCAATATTCGGGTACTCGAAGTCAAAGTTGGGGCAAGTCTGTGATTAAAGCAGCGATAAATAACTTCGTGCATATTAACCCTTTGCACTCCGTTTTCGCCGATAATGCGATATTTGAAATATGACCCTTAAAACCACTGTCGCTGCTACGGCGACATGACTGTGTTGCTTACTAATATAGTGCTGGAGTTGTTGGTGTAATATATGAATCACACTAGGCTGGAATGCTAAGGGTTAAGATGTGCAATCATCGGTTGGAATAATATTTCAAACGCTAATTTGATTGCAGACTAGTCCCAACTTTAACTTCGGGTATCCGAATATTGCAAACTTTCGGGATCCCGACTCGACCCGACCCAATCATTGCCCGACTTGATCCGAGGCGCGGGTACCCATACATCCCTAATAATTATTAATTACTGTAGTCACAAGTAAATTAATATCTACACGAAGTGAAACAAATGGTTTAATGAAAAGCTTGTTTTACAATTATTTCTTATATTTCATGCATATTTTGTATAGATTAATGAATATAAAACCCAACAATGCTGGTTACTACAGTAAAATAATTACTTAATTGGTCAAACTTTTCTTTTCCATACTTGATTATATGTATTTGATTTCCCTATAAGTGTATAAAGGATGAACTATGGAGCATGGTCTATACTGATAACTAGACAGCGGATGTTTATGCAAAATAAAAATGTTTTGTCTGAATTATAACAAACTGGAGTGAAATAGAAATTTATTTTCATAATATAATATATATTCATAATATATAACAGAATTTTTAAATTCTTCTAATGTTTTCACTGTTTTAAATTACACCTACTCATTTTTGTTATAAATTCATAAAGATCCGCTGTCTACTGATAACTCTGTTATTAGCAAGACGATTGACATTTTTTATCAAGTATAGCACAGTTCAAAGAGAATTTTAAGAGAACTAAAGTAAATTTTTTGTTAACTCTTTTTATTCAGAAATTTTTACGTATTTATTTATGTGAGAGAGATATACAGGGTGGCCCACATAACTCTGAACAGCTTAATATCTCGAAAACTATGCCATCGATTTTAAAGTTCTTAGTCTTAAATTGCATGGAACTGAAGGGCCTTTCTGACTACATAAACGTGAAGTGGCCTCCCTTCCCCTTTAACGGCGGAGGGGAGGTACCTTTGTAATTTTAAATGGAACCCCCTATAAAATGTTACATATTTAGATTCTACAGGAAAAAAAAAGTCAATTTTGTCTGAAACATTTTTTTGTCAGATACTTCCATGATGAGATATAATAGTTTGAAGTTTCGAGTTGTAGGTACTTGAAGCGCTCGGAAATAGCGTTATGGAATTATACGCGCTTGAGTCCTTTGCTTATTCGTGAAGAAATAAAATGTACTTTAAATTAAATGTTCAAAATGTCCACCACGGGCTTGTAAACATTTATTTACTCGAAACATCAAAGTTGTTCTAACATTTTTT
>JAQQRU010004156.1:0-11789 GCA_028455605.1 Lasioglossum malachurum
AGTATCTGACAAAAAAATGTTTCAGACAAAATTGACTTGTTTTTTTCCTGTAGAATCTAAATATGTAACATTTTATAGGGGGTTCCATATAAACTTACAAAGGTACCTCCCCTCCCCCGTTAAAGGGGAAGGGAGGCCACTTCACGTTTATGTAGTCAGAAAGGCCCTTCAGTTCCATGCAATTTAAGACTAAGAACTTTAAAATCGATGGCATAGTTTTCGAGATATTGAGCTGTTCAGAGTTATGTGGGCCACCCTGTATATATATATATATATATATATATATATATATATATATATATATATATTCATCTCAGCCGTTTTCTATTATAACATTTGTAACGTGCAGTTTAGGAAAGAAACAGTGGTGCCTACTAGTGCAAAATTTCGAAACCTCGAGGTGCAGTATTTTTTCCTGACTCATTTTTCGTGTTTAATAATTAATTAATCAACTAAGAATACACACCACCGCCTTTGTATATGTCCCGGCTATCTTGCTGCTGTGCGATTTTTTTTATTCGAACGATAAATCTCTCAATATTTACGAAAATCTGTCAGCGGCGGCCATCTTGTGATATCATGCTTGCTTCGGATGCCTCGTGACAGGCGGTATCTGCCGAATGTTGCCAATTATTGCTCGATAACGTAGAAATATGCATTTTGGGCAACGTACGAATATAGATTTGACTTTTAGGAATCACAATTGACCACTTCTGAACTCCTCATTGCGGTAATAAAGCGTCATTTTACTACCAAAGAAACCTTAAAATGTCATATACGTATATGCAAATCTATCGATGCATGTGTGTGCCACCACACTCTTGCACGGCTGCGCCGGCACCCTTAAGCATTGAGAGTTTTGTTTATTTGTTTATTTGTGGTTTATTTTAATGTAGTCACATTAACAGCTAAGTCATTAGCGACCACATGGTTTACAACGAATATATCTTACATGTTATTTCTGGAGAGGTTTACGGTTAATATTTATATTGTGATGGGGAACAGCAAAAAAAGTAGAACTATAACAGTTTATATATATCGATAGATTTAAAAAAGAGGAGGACGTTTCCAATGTTGTCTTCGTCTAGATTTGTCTTGAGGTCGTTCTTGATGGGAAATCTGGGTCGTTGTGAAGAGAATTTAGAATATTCAAGTAAGATATGTTGTATGCTGTTGGTTACGGCGCATGTTGTGCACTCCGGAGGGTTTTGTTTGGTTATCAGGAATTCGTGGGTGTATCTTGAGTGTCCTGTTCGGATGCGGATAACTGCAACCTGATCTTTCCTAGAAAGTTATGAATCGTTTATGGTTTCGTAAACATTGGTTTTTATTTTATGCAGTTTGGTTTGGGTGTCGTTAGTCCAATTTGAATTCCAAAAATTCATGATGGCTTTTTTAACATAGGATTTTGCGTCAAAAAGGCTGATTTTACAGTTATCGTCCCAGTTTGGTAGATTGCACGTTTCTTTTGCAGCTTTGTCTGCGGCTTCGTTACCAATGAGGCCAACATGTCCAGGAATCCATTCTAAGTTAATATATTTGTATACGAAGGCAATGATTGGTGTCAACTATGCCTTCTCTCAATATGCATTTATTGATATTGAGCACCTTACACTTGTTGTTATATATTCGCGATTTGGTACATGTATGTAATCGAATACGGTCGTTCGTCTCGTCTGTTCGCTTTCTTGTTTCGTTCTGACTCTAGCTCGTCGTGTCCTGTTCATCGTCACTTCGGGTTTTTTTCGTGATTGGTGGCTTATGGATTTAAGTGGGAAAATGCAGTGTTTGGTAATTGGACGTGGGTGTATTGGGAGGAGTTTAAGTTGAGGAGTGAGAAACTGTCAGGAAATTCTTTGGTATTGTCTTCAGTCGTCAATGGTGTGATTTATAACAGTACGTCCGCTCGTCGTTTCGGTAGGTCGGTCGCATGTGCTGTCCATCTGTTGGGGTCGAACTGTCGGATTGCTGTGCTTATAAAGTAATAAACTCGCTCGGTTCGCAGTCGCTTCGCATACGCCTTTAGACAAAAAACATCCTTTCCAGGTACGTCGGTTTGTCCCTTGGAGTAACGGTGAGGTACGGCTGACCTTCGGTGTTGCCGTTGCAACAATATTTGTTATCGTTTTGGATTTCTGATATAATTTTTTGGATACGTTGAATAGTAGGGTGTTGCGTCGGTTTTCCAATGGCGTCAAGAGTAGATTTGGAGTCAGTAAATATGGAAAATCAGTTTTTATTTGATTTTTGAATGAATAATAGGGCATGTAGTATAACATGGGTTTCACATAACCAGGATGAATAGCTATTAGGGAGTCTTTTGGTGAAAACGTAATTTTCGGTGATAAAGGCACAACCACAGGACGTATCAGTTTTAGAGCTGCCGGTGTAGTTGTTTTGGTGAATGAGATCTTGGAGTATTGTGTTTAATACTATGCTGTTAGTGTCACTGTATTGGTCCTTGGGTTCATTAAATAAAAATGTTGAAGGGATGTTAAAAGAAGTCTATTGGGGAAGAAAGAATTGAACTCGATCTTTAATATTTGAGAGAGTCATGTTCTTTTGAGAGAGTTCTTTTGAGATTTCTTGTACTCTCAATGAAATGGGTTTGGGATAGTATTTCTTTTTAAAATTGCTTGGTACATTATTTGGAAGGAAGAATTTACTAACTGGGTTACTAGGGACAGATAAGACTGAGAGAGCGTAGAAAATATCCAGTGATTTGCGTCTAATGCTTAGTGGGGGTTTATTTAATTCACTTTCCAAACTGGTTACAGGTGTGGTGCAGAATGCACCCAGAATAATTCTTAGGCTGGAAGATTGGATAGAGTTTAGTATGTTCAAGATGCTTTTGTTTGCCGAACCGTATATTATTGATCCATAGTCCAATTTCGAACGAATCAAAGCTCTGTAAGTAATTAGTAAAGTGTTTCTGTCGGTCTCCCAACTCTTACAAGCTAGGCTTTTCAAGATGTTTAGTTATCTTAGGCAATCATTTTTAAGGTTTTTGACGTGGTGAACCCAAGACATTCGTTTGTCAAATACGAGTCCAAGTATTTTAATTTTCTCTACTGAAGAGATTGGATCGGAATTTATATTAAGGTTTATGGCGGGAAGTATTCTTCTACCTCTCCAAAAGGTAATATGTTCAGATTTAGATTTGGAAAAAATAAAACCAGTGCTGGCGGCCCATAAGGATAGGTTATCAAGAGCTTTTTGGAGGATACCTTGAGTGGTATTTATGTTTTAGCCGCGACAGAAAATGGTGAAATCGTCCGCAAAGAGACAGCCTTTGATCGGGGGAAATAGGTTAGTGGAAATTTCGTCAATAGCAATAATAAATAGGGTGACATTAATTACGGAGCCTCGGGGTAATCCGTTTTGTATAAATGTTTTGTTTGAAATTGTGTTTTGTACTTTTACCTGTATATGTCTATCTGTAAGAAAGTTAAGTATAAAGGCTAGCATATTGTGTCCAACTTCAAATTTCTTAAGGATGTGCAAGACTCTTGTTCTCCAAACCATATCATACGCCTTTTCAATGTCAAGGCTGATGGCTGTGAGGTGTTCGTTGTTGGCGAATGCACTGCAAATGGATGAGTGGATAGTGGTTAGGTGATCCATCGTAGATCGTAGTTTTCTGAATCCAAACTGTAGGTTCGAAAGTAAGTTTCTTGATTCAAGACTCCAAATTAGTTTCGCATTAATCATTCTTTCAAAAATTTTACAGATATTGTTGGTTAGGGCTATTGGTCTATATGAAGCACAGTCGAGTTTGTTTTTATTAGGTTTTAAGGTTTATAGGTTAAGTAGAGCGAGTTTTCCTGATTCGGGTAGATGTTTCAGGAGGGTGTTAGGGACACCATCAGGACTAGGGCTGGACATTTCGATGAACCTCAGGACTGTATGAAGTTCAGTTATAGTGAAAAGGTCGTCAATGGGGGATATATGGGAGAGTGGGATATCTGAAAGGGACGTTAGATTTTAAGTTTCTGAAACTGGAGCTGTAGTTGTCGTCACTTGAGTTTTTTGCAAAAGTTTCGGCTAAACAGTTTGCTATATCTTGTGGATTGGTTAATTCTTGGTTATCTGGAGATGTTATTGCTGTTATATCTGTTCGTCTGTAGTTTCCATTTATTCTCTGTATCCTGGACCAGGCAAGTTTGGAGTCGGATTTTAAATCTATATTGGAGACAAAGTCAATCCAAGAGTTTTTCCTGCTAGTCTTCATAGTTCTGCGGAAAATTGCTCGAAGTTTCTTGAAGTTAATTTTGTTTTCCATGGTAGGATGTCTTTTGAGAACATTTAGGGCGTTTTTGAAGGCTCATCTAGTTAAATAGCATTCCTCATTCCACCAAGGGATTTTCATTTTTTAAATTTTAGGGCTCGTGTTTGGGGAAGCGTTATCTGCAGCTTCAGTTATAGTCTGGATGAATGAGACAGTCGGAAGTTATTTTGTTGTGTACCACTTCTTCATACAGGGGCCAATTCATTTTTTTAAAATTCCATTTAATCCGATTATAGGATATATATCTAATAGGATAATCTTCACTGTCCCACGAGGAGTCCAAAACTTGCCAGTTACTCAAGTGAGCAATGTCAGTGCTACAAAAGGCTTTTCCCCTGGAATCTAGGTGCGAGGATCCCCATAATGGGTTGTGGCTATTAAAGTCTCCGCATAGTATGTAGGGTTTTGGTATTTGGGACAGTAGATCCGGTAGATCATCGCTGGTGAAGTCTTGTGAATTTGGTAGGTATATAGTGGCTATGTGGATTTTACGAGGAATATAGGCCTTAACAGCAATAACTTCGAGGTTCGTTGATAGTGGGATTTCTTCGCAGTGGAAATTGTTTTTCACATATACAGCAATGCCTCCACTTGCATGGGAGCATTGAGTTCTATTTTTATGAAAAAGAGTGTAGTTTGTTAGTTCTGTCTTGTAGTTGTTCTTAAAGTTGGTTTCCTGGACACAGAGAACTGCGGGATTTAGTTCATTGAGCAGTAATTTAATGGATTCGAAACGTGGGCGAAAACCATTGACATTCCACTGGATGATGTCAGACATGGTGTATAAAGGTAAATAGGAATTATAGACCAAAAAGAAGAAATAAAGGGAGCGAGACGGGTTATGAGATATCAATGTCAGATTCGAAGTCAGATGAAGCAGGAATTGACGAGTAATCCATAGCGAGTGGTTCGTCTTGGTAGACACCCGGTAGAACCTTACTTAGTTTTTTGCAGATTCTGTGAAGTCTGTTCTTAATGCTACAATCTTTTAGTGTCGGGCATATATTTTTTATCATTTGATATAAGGCATGTGTATCGTGAGTGTATACTTGGGCAACAGCTATTGCGTTCTCAACACCGAAAACGTTTTGTAGAAAGCTTTGAAATTGCATAAAGTCCAATGGGAAATTGTTAGTACCATCTTCGATAATACTTTTGGCAGGTTCCAGAATTTCACCAGCTTTTTTAATTGCGGTGTCAATCGATTTTGAGCATTTGGGTTTTTTTATGTTAGGGTTGCAGACAGGAGACTTCGGCTTAGTGAAGTTATCGGCATTATTTTCTTGTAGGGAGCTGTTGTCAGATGTTGATAGTGGCCTCTTGTTAGTGGCCTATTGCTTCGGCATTCACAGATTGAGGGGTGTCTGTCCTTGTTGAGATGATTACAGTTTTCGGTGTTGTGTCTTCCTTGCTGCTTGGTTCGTCACTGTTCAGCTGGGTGTCGTCGTTTCTAGGACACTGTTTGGCAATATGTCCTTCGAGGCCAGAGAGAAACATTTTAATTTATCTGCGCTTGCAAAGATTCTGTATTGTGTGTTATCATATGAGATTAGGAAAGATTGGGGACTCTTGGAAACGTCTTCCGAGTTTACGTAGATTGAACGTCTAAAACTAGTAATATGTGCAAATTCAGGTTCTTTGAAGCCCGTTTTGATGAAGGCCAGTTTTGAGGTGGTACGGATGTTATTTTGTTTGAAGACAAGTTCGATAACATCATGAGGTATCGAGGTGTAGACGTTTGATAATATAATTTTCTGAGAAGGGGTTATTAGAGGTCTCAGGTGGACCTTGTGGTTGTTGATTGCTAGCTCCTTGAATTTTGAAGTTATTTGTGATACTGTTTGTGAAGAATCCAGATATATACATACTCTACCATTTGATATTCTTGAGATGGAAATAATTTGCTTCGGTTGGGTTATTTTAGAGATAGAATTCAAGTCTTTAGATAGTATTCAAGGAATACCTATCAAGTAGTCTTTGATAGGTATTCCTTCAACTGATTCTAATATTATTGCTTGATCGTTTCCGGGGAACGGATTTGTTATTGCTGCTGTTGCGTATGATTGCATTTTCGGTTGATTTTTATCAGTTTGTTGTTCTTCACTGTGAAAATTTACTAAGGGATGCCTGTACTCAGAAATCCTGTTATGTGGGTTTGTATCGTACATAAACACTCTCACTTATTCACTCACTTAGCAAGGTTCTTGCACGACTGTAAACAGAGACTGGATATAACGTCACTCACGATTACACGTCCGCTCCGTTCGGCTGTCGACACAAGACTCCGCATTGAGAGTTGTATGATTATCACTTATGGTTTTACGTGGAAAATTCGAACAAACGCAACATGAGTGCTCTATAGTTGAAAATGAGACGGTTTCCTCGGAATCGATTATCGATAGATTTTCATTCTGCAGAGAAGTACTCTTGGTCTTGATAGACGATACGAGATGCAGAGTTTAATCGGTGGTCCTGGTGTTATAGTAGAGATTGACGAGTGCAAAATTGGACGGAGGAAATGTGAAAGAGGGCGTATACGTGAAGGAGTATGTATATTAGGTGGGATTATTGTGGCTAATAATTTTATTTTTCTGAAGGGATCGAGCTTTAATGACTTTGATTTTATTGTAACATATTTGTTATCAATGTAGGTATGATTGAGCGAGGAGGGCAGAAATATCGGTTGGAAATATGTCCCGACAATAAACGTGACGAGTTTACATTGACGTCACTTATTAAAAAACATGTAGCAGTGGGTTCGGAAGTTCATACAGATTGTTGGAAGGGATATACTAATTTAAAGGATCATGGCTACATTCATAAAACTGTGAATCATAGTACAAATTTCGTAGATCCGGATAGTGGAGGCTACACACAAAATATTGAATCATCGTGGCGTGCTTTGCGAGCTCGTCTAACTAGAGGTGGAATTAAAAAAGATTCGCTTATAGATCATATGTGTGAATTTTTATGGCGCTATGAGGTGAACTAGGCTGGCGATGATCCATTTTTACAATTAATTGAAGATATTCTATATAAAATAGTAAATCGGTAAGGTAGAGAGCGACATTGAAATGATAAAAAAAATTTTTTCGAGTCGGCAAAAATCCTTTTGGCAATCGTCATTTTAGTAAAAAAAGAACCTATTTCAAAATTTCATCCAATTCTGAGAATGGACGTAAACAGAAACACAGCCACAAAGCCTCACCGTAACGTACATTTGTTAACAAAACGTTAACGCAACACATAAGTCGATAAATTCATATATATGTACCAGTTAAACATATGAGTGAATCACTCAGTCATCCACACGGTGGTATGAACATTCTTACAATTCCATATATTTTTACATATCAGAGAGAATAGATCATCTTGTGTTGTACGCCTTACTAATAAAATACCATTTGTTATTTCTTCTTATTTTCGTGCTTGGTCAGACTTTAGTAACACTCCCTTTTTTTGTACTTTTTCTTCGCTATTTTTTGCACACGATCTTTCTTTACATATAGCTAGCTTCCAACCCTTTTTTTTTTGTTCTCTCCCGCGCGCCGCCTAGCGTTCGTTTTTCTTTTCAGGCATACCACACGTACTTTCTTACATCACCACGTTCAATCCTTGATCATACATTCTATCAGTCGTACCACTCATTCGATATTTACATTCCATTCACACCGTTACACATTTAAAGAGAGTCCATTCGAAGTGGTTGCAGAGGCGTCGAAAACTACTTGAAGTTTTGTAGTTAAACTATATTGTTTAAATACGGGATGATAGGGTAAATATGTGTAATGACTAGGGATGTGCCAGTAAATACTCGAAATTTGTTCGGGATCGGGTCGGAATCACGAAAGTTTACAAAGGTCGGGTACTCGCGATGTCGGGTCCCCGAAAAGGTAGGGGTGTGCGAGATCCCGGTTGCGACGGGAATTTTTTCTCGGGATCGAGACGGAATCCCGAGAATTTCGGAATCCCGAAAATTCTTGGAATTCCCGAAAATATCTGTGATTCCCGACATTTTGAAGTTTCTCCATACTTCCAATAATTACAAGAATCCGAAAGCCATTGTGTTCTCGAAGAATACATATATTATTAGTCAGGAATGTTTATGTTAGTAATATTGTAGAAAGTAATTGCGAATAATGATACTTTCGGAAATCCGAAATCGCTCTGATTGGTCCGTGTTTTTCGTTAATAACTCCTAAACAAAGCCGCGGTGGCCATTGTTGCTAAGGAAAATGTCGCTTCAAATGACGTCAAGAACTTCCCATTTCCGGCTGTTGAAGGAATTTTGGGACACCCTGCATATGCGAGGTAGATCGCGTCCGCGAGTCAGAGTGAAACTGCGAGTCCAGATTATACAGGGAGGTCCGTTTAAGTACGAACACCTAAATATCTCTTCAGGTTATTGTGATGCAAAAAATATTTGTTACGTACAGTGCATGGCGTCAATGGACCAAATATATCTGGCACGAATATTTTTTTCCGGGGGTCATTTTTTTCGAAGTTATCAATGTCATCGATGTTTTTTGGTACATAACTACATTTTTTTTTTATTGCTTCGTGTAACTGATCGAAAAATACATTCTAATATTTATAATAACATGACATTGACTTTAATTTTAGAAGATCAAGATCATTTCAAGGTCATGTTATTTTACATATCTGAATGTATTTTTCGATCAGTTACCCGAACCAATAAAACAAAATGTAGTTGTGTTTCAAAAAACATCGATGACTTTGGTAACTTCGAAAAAAATTACCTTTGAAAAAAATATTCTTGCCAGATATTTGGTCCATTGACACTATGCACATTGCGTAGTAAATATTTTTTGCATCACAATAACCTCAAGAGATGGACCACGCAAAGGAACGCCAATTTTCGAAGATCAAGGTCATTTCAAGGTCATGTTTTTATAACTATCTGAATGTATTTTTCGATCAGTTACACGATGCAATAAAAAAAAAATGTAGTTATGTCCAAAAAACATAGATGACCTTGACAACTCCGAAAAAATGACCCCCGGAAAAAAATATTCGTGCCAGATATTTGGTCCATTGAACACCATGCACATTACGTAACAAATATTATTTGCATCACAATAACCTGAAGAGATATTTAGGTGTTCGTACTTAAACGGACCTCCCTGTATAGAGAGAGAAAGAGAGCGAAGTGTGATTTGATTCAGAGAGAAAGCAAGTGAGAAACAGTTAGAGCGAATGAGCAGCAGATTGTATAATTGACAGTTAAAATATATATATCGTTTATCCACCGATATCACGTAGGGTTACTATCCTAACCAGTAGAATCGACCAAATCCTTACAGGTATTTGGGAATTTTGGGAAATTCGGAGGGCTGAAAAGTGGGTACGGGATGGTGGATTGTGAGGGTAGGTTGCGTGTGCGGCTTTTTTTGTTTAAAAATGCCAGAAGGGCCGGACATTTGCTGTAGTTGGCAGGGTGGTCGCCTTTACAATTTGTGCAGGTGGATACCAGTTTGTCCTCGAATCGTGTTGACCTGCAGATTTCACGCACATCAAAGCCTTGTTGCAATTGACCGAAGTGTGATCATGTGCTTGGCAGCGGAAACATTGGATAAAAGGGTTTTTTGGAGTCGAATTTATCCCAGTAAACGCGTATATTTTCTATAGCTCTAATTTTTTTGACGTGGGTGAGGCTGGTGTCAGCTTTGAATGTAAGTTTGTAAATCGGCAATTTGGTGTTGGTGGGGAGTTCGATATAGGAGATTAAGTCGAGGCCTTGTTTTGGATGTTGGAAATGATAATATTGGTCTGGAATTTAAGCAAGCCTTTTGCAACAACGGCCAAGGTCTTGTCAGAGTTAAGTAATGTACGCTATTCAATACCCTCCTGGAGAGGCAGGTGTTATTAAATTTCTGGTAGTCCTGGGTGTCTTGGAGGTTGATTTTCAGTTGTTTTATCGTGTAGGGATTAGTATCCCTTCTGGATTTCCTGTTGCTCTGGCGGGTCCATGGTCCTGGAACGAGTCCCATGGAACAGCTGGAGGATCCGGTTGCTTCCTGGTGTTTGGGCCTTCCAGATTGAGGATTTGATGATATTCCAGGGTGTTGATGTTGGTTTGTTCGTTTATATGTTGATCGCGATCTCGCACATGAGCTATACTGGTGGAAGAATTGCGGAAGACATTTTCACTTTCACGAAGGTTGAAGAGCGGGAGCCGATGTGAACACTTTGACTACCTACCACTGAATGATCTCACGACGAGTCTCCTGATTACTCTCCACTCGTACGGTGTTTCGGTACGCCTTATATACCGCAAGAACAGGAGCGCGGATCGTGAAGAGTGACGCTCGGGTCGCGTGGCTGTAACGCTCTCTCATTGGTGCGCGGTTGGTGTCGGCAGTGATTGGCGCGCGCTAGTGTCGAGAGAGTTTATAAATATATGTCCCGTTTGGTCGGTCTCACTTAGACGCGGCTCGCGACGAGTCGATGCCTCGTCGCAATTTCATCCAGAACTTAGGTTTAGGTTTAGGTCTGAATAAGTTTTTGGGAGAAATATGGATAGCGAGTCTTCAGAACTGCACCAATCTTTGGTTCAAAAGGTTTTAGGAAAGGTTAGGTTAAGTTAGGTCTACAAGAGTGGAACAATCTGCAAATTTTGGATGACATCTACAATGGAAAGTTTATGCGAATAGAGTGAGTTGTGTTAGTTAAGCCGGCCGAAAGCTCAGCACAGTTCGATACACAAATTTTTTCACACTCAAGATCATTGTTCACATTTGTCAACACATAATGCGATCATTAGACTGCGGATTTCATACATTGGTAGCAAATATGAGTGGGTGCATTTTAAAGCAGTAGAGAGATTAAAATAATTTAAAAACACTAATGTATTATTTTTAACTTGTTCAAATGGTTACAGTAAGAATCAAATATCTGTCTGGCTCCTGTCCCTTGTAATAGCAGCAGCCAACTTTTATTTTGCATAAAGATTCGCAGTCTAGTGATTAGTTTAAATATCACTATTAAAAACACACCTAATAGCAACAGTTAGCTTTCAATTGACAAGTCTTTGGAGATGTTCTCTCTACCGCGGCTCGAGCGACACTGATTTTCCGCTAGATTTTTCTGAAGAATTGAGGAAGGTTATTATGCGTCTCGAAAATCAAAATTGCACACTGTTAGACGAAAAGCAGGATACGAGAAGGACCGCTGTAAAACTACAATGTCAACGACCATGGCCCCGTTGCAAGCACTGGTTCTCGTCCGAATCGGTGATTTCTCGTCCCGGGTTCTCGTCCGACTATATCGAGAGCATCGGTATTATTACGAAAAATCGCAGCCTAGTGGTAGACCAAAATATCATAATAACAAATAAGAGAAACAATAACCAGAGGAATATACACACAATAAAACCTGATAAAGAGACACGCAGGAAAAGGCAGAAAAGTATAGTATAACGGATCATAACCTAGAACACAACCACATAACCTCTTCCAAAGAGGGAACAAAACATAAAAAT
>JAQQRU010004156.1:11889-24208 GCA_028455605.1 Lasioglossum malachurum
AGTATCTGACAAAAAAATGTTTCAGACAAAATTGACTTGTTTTTTTCTGTAGAATCTAAATATGTAACATTTTATAGGGGGTTCCATTTAAAATTACAAAGGTACCTCCCCTCCCCCGTTAAAGGGGAAGGGAGGCCACTTCACGTTTATGTAGTCAGAAAGGCCCTTCAGTTCCATGCAATTTAAGACTAAGAACTTTAAAATCGATGGCATAGTTTTCGAGATATTGAGCTGTTCAGAGTTATGTGGGCCACCCTGTATATATATAACGGCGGTCCAAAGACGTAGTAGACGTCTGAAAGTTGCCTGCCACAAGACCACGTCTACTACGTCTTTGGACCGCCGTTTTTACCGTCTTTAAGACGTCTGTCTACGTCTTTGAGTGGTCTTTGTTACAAAACTGTGCGTCTTAAAGACGTCTCTCACAGGTCTTTTCAGCATCTTACAGATGCCTTGTAAAGACGTATAAAAAATCGCCTGAAAGACGTATCTTTAAGACATCTGTTTGGACATCTTCTATGCGTCTTTCGGGGCATCTTTTAGGCGTCTTTTTGGGGGTCTTTCAGGCATCTTTTAGACATCTTTTTCAGACATACAAAATCTTCAAATTTAAGAAAAAGTTGCAAAAAGAATCAGAATCTATATATTATTACTTTCATGCACTGCTTGAGGGAATATTCCATACTTTGTCTTCGACAAAATCTTATTATAATCCAGACATTTTTATGCAGTTGGAGCGGGATTCGAACTCGGGCCTACCGTTTAACTCCATGATGTGTTTCCTCGCTGAGCCATGCGAACCTATATTGTTACATTCGTTAATTTTTATTCTTATAGGCTCAAATCATATCAAATCATATAATTATTAGAAGAGATAAACTTCTGTAAAATATTTTTTACGTAAAAATCAAACTACTTTTTTTTATCGCACGTAAGCATAGAAACACATACATATATTTTCTAAATAAACGAAAACATTTTATTGTGAAAAACATGTATTGTTATAATATACAGGGTGTGTTTCATGCAATTGTTTCAAGCCGTAACTCCGTTATTAATGCATTAACGAAAAAATATAAGACAGAGATAAATGGTTCGAAAAGCGCTACATTCGTAGGAACTCAGATTTTTTTTAGGTGCAATTGTGCATGTGCAATTAACAATTGCATCATTTCTTTATGATTACTCTGTTCATTCTACGTAAAAAATTATTACGGGGTATCATAGCAAAAAAATTAATAGTTCTCGCAATATTTTCAAATCCTGCCTTTATTGAAGAAGATGCCCATTAGTTTTCGTACTCAACTTATGACGAACTTTTTAATCTTACAGTTCAATCACATTATGTAAGACGTAAGAGCTACGATTATTTTTCGTGCAACAATTATAACTTCGTCGCACATATTGAGAACATTAATTAATTATGAATTAATTGATGAATTAATTAACATTAGTTAATTATGAATTAATTGATGAATTAATTAATAAATGTTCTTATGATATAAATGTATGTCGATTAAGTGACATACACGAATTCAAAGTAAACTAAAAGTAAACATTCTACTCCCAATATTAAATAAAGATTTATTTTATAGTTCTATATTTACAAGTTCCTCAGTACGGGAAAAATTCTCTTTTACACGTCCATAACGGCGTACTTTCTGAGACGTCGTTTTGACGGTTGAAGAAAGGTGCCTTTTATGCGTCTCATTTCTGCCGTAAGAACGACGTCTCCAAAGAGGCGGCTTTTACACGTCCATAACGGCGTACTTTCTCAGACGTCGTTTTGACGGTTGAAGAAAGGTGCCTTTTATGCGTCTCATTTCTGCCGTAAGAACGACGTCTCCAAAGAGGCGGCTTTTACACGTCCATAACGGCGTACTTTCTCAGACGTCGTTTTGACGGTTGAAGAAAGGTGCCTTTTATGCATCTCATTTCTGCCGTAAAAACGACGTCTCCAAAGCGGTGGCTTTTACACGTCCATAAAGGCATCTTTTCTCAGACGTCGTTTTGACGGCAGAAATAAGACGCATAAAAGGCACCTTTCTTCAACCGTCAAAACGACGTCTGAGAAAAGATGCCTTTATGGACGTGTGAAAGGCGTCGTTTAGGGACGTAAGACGTAAAGACGTAAAAAAGACGAGAAAACGACGTCTGTAAGATGTCCTGTGCTATCTGGGATGAACACCCTCTTGCCTTTCCCTTGGAAAATGGAAAAATTAAAGCAATGAAAAAATTCCAAGGCTGCTTACAATAAAACTTTAGTGGATCAACCATCGCGCAAAAATTACAAATTTTAAGTATATTTAGAAATACGAAAAAAAATCAATTTGAAATACATATAACTTATTTTTGGTTGCAGCAACACTACTGGTGTCTGTTAGACGATACATTTAAATGTTGGCAGATTTTCGTTGGGACAATGTATTGTAGTATAATCGTTGTAAATTTCACGTTACTTAACCGACTATAATATCTGTAGGCCCAACGTTGGGTATTCGTCGGCAAATTGACATAATTTTTCGTCCTTGGCCCTACCAGAGAGGATATGAGAGTGCTCACGCCCGGGTTTTCGATGCCTCCGGTAGAGCGATTTCCCCCTCCCACTTTTAGCCTGGATCAGCTCTTATGCGTACGGGAGAGCAGACGCTTAGCCTGGATCAACTCCTATGCGTACGGTAGAGCGGACGCTTAGCCTGGACACCGACGAGATACTGTTAAAGACTGCCAGCCTTACGGGAGTTGGTGAGACGCAAATTTTCGCTGTTCTCTTACGCCCTCTAGGACATATTCTGGCTCCAGCCAGAGAAACAGAAGGCCACCGACGGCATTTTGTCGGTGAAGAAGACCACTGAGGAGATTCTCGTCGCCAAAAATCGGTGAGAAAGCGAATAATTACGAAACCATATCGATTATTATTAAATGTTACATTCTCCGCCATATTTCCGACGATGTTTTGGCACGATTTTGGCACTATTTAGAACTTTTAGCGATGTGGTATTTCAGAACACTGTAAGTTCCACGTTATCCCCGCGCCCAGTCGCGCCCGGTTACGGGTCTCGCAGAATAGCACAGGAGCTGGCAGTCTTTAAGGGGTTAGGGTATGCTAGAAACAGCTAGAAAAGTAACTATATAGGGACATAAACCTTACTTGATTTTGGGTCGGAACATAGTCGAAACAAGGGTTTGCGGGCTGACGTTTGTTGTCCTTATTTGAGCAAATTTTGGGCTGCATGAGGGCTCATTCTACAGAGGAAGGTCCATCGTGGCGTGTTCTGGTTATTACGCTAACGAGATTATGTTTATATCTAATAATATGAGTGTCCAAAGTAGGAGAAAAATCGAGAAAACAATATTTAAAATGTAAGAACTATGTTAAAAATATGTATTCACTTTAAATAGAAACGTTTTATTACTGTAAAAATTGCATTTTAATAAAAATTGGTATATGAGGACCGATTGATGGTATTTATTTGGACTGATTGGAGAATACGAAAATGCAGAAAGTATTTTTAGTTTATGAAACAATTTGTAGATTTATTAGTTGTCAAATAAATAATAAAATAAATTGTATATAATATATAAATTGATGTTACAAGCATACACCAGTGCATTGGATCTTCTGTCTTCCTATAATAAAAAAATACAGTCAAAATTATAATTATACATAATATAATTTCATAAAATATTGAGATTATTGCAAACTCATCTTTTTTCGCAATGATGCTCTAATTTCATAGCTTCTCTCGAATGTCCATTTCTTTTCGAGACACATAGCGGTGGACCTTATTTGTCGACCACGAAATTTTTTTGATCCCGTATACCAGAACTGTGATATAAAAATTGGTATATGAGAATCGATTGGAATTACTTCGGAGTCGCGTCTAGGGCAGGATCTACTCGGTCTTACCGAATGCCCACAAGCAGATCTGAGACCAAACGCTTACGATACATAATTGTATCAAGAATTAATGAGACAGGATTTTCTGGGCCCTGCTGACGAGTCCGCCAAAAATCCGGGACGAAATACTTTGATGTCACCTCTTTTCGTAATTTACATAAAATTCATAATAACTTCTTTTTCCGATACTAGAACTGTTTTTCTTTTGTAGATTGAGAATTGCAAGAGAGCAGGATTCGCCTTCTTAATTCTCTATAATACAAAAACGGAATTTTTCACTAGTCAAAAACGCTAGATAAAAGATCGATCTTGGGCGCTATCTGCCTCAAAAGTCCTATTTTTTCATTTACGAGGCGTAATTTGCATTATTCGGCACCATGTAGCTATGAAAAAGCTTTGAGAAAAAAATTTTGTCAAGGTCATTTTTTCAAGTTTAAAAAATTTAAAATTTTCAAATTTGCTGCGGGTCATTTTCCCATGATCCAATCGACCCCAAATTTTTTCCAGATTATTTTCTCAACATTCGTCACAATTCTGGTATACTACGGGACCAAAAAAATTTCATGGTCGAAAAATAAGGTCCACCGCTATATAGTGTCTCGGGAAGAAATGGACATTCGAGAGAAGCGATGAAATTAGAGCATCGATTGCGAAAAAAGATGAGTTTGCAATAACCTCAATATTTTATGAAATTATATTATGTATAATTATAATTTTGACTGTATTTTTTTGTTATAGGAAGACAGAAGATCCAATGAACTGGTGTATGCTTGTAACATCAATTTATATATTATATACAATTTATTTTATTATTTATTTGACAACTAATAAATCTAAAAATTGTTTCATAAACTAAAAATGCTTTCTGCAATTTCGTATTCTCCAATCAGTCCAAATAAATACCATCAATCGGTCCTCATATACCAATTTTTATTAAAATGCAATTTTTACAGTAATAAAACATTTCTATTTAAAGTGAATACATATTTTTAACATAGTTCTTACATTTTAAATATTTTTGAAGGTTAAAAAATGTAATTGAAACAGTAATGAAAAATAAAAATAAAAATCGCTGCACGGGGACTCGTCTGCACGCTATCATACGCCCGACGGCTTGACGGCCGAATTTCATTTTCGTTTCCGTAAAGGCGTAAAGCAATACAGCATGGGAAGTGCTAAAAATAGATTGTGGCAACCAGCGCACACGGACATAGTAGAGGTACGCTGGTGGGTGTAGCGCGCGAGCGAATTCTGTTCAGGACCGAGCTAAATAGAATTTGGAAATAGCAAGCAACGCCATCTCGTGTTCATCAGGCAGTGGGTGTTTCTCAGTGTTACAAACTGTTTTTTTGCACGGATGTTGGTCACACTGATAAATACCCAAAAATCAGAAAAGTCACGTGACTACTCTACCCCCTTAGGATGCCGATCCGGCTTGAGCGAGAGTGTGGGGGCACACTCACACTATGTCTCTTGACAGTGGCAGCACTGTAGCGCCGCCAATGCTTCTCGCCGCTCCGCTACAAGCTACCGAATAATGCAAATTACGCCTCGAAAACGTAAAAGTTGACCAGTTTCGCAAGCTCGCGCAGTAGATTAATCTTTTATCTATCGATTCTGACTGCGTAGGGGCCCCAAATGTGCATTAACGAGACGAGATTTATCAAGGCCTGGACCCTTGCAATCCTCGTGTACGTATACAGTATCTAGCGGTGTGTGAGTGTGCCACCACACTCTCGCTCGAGCCGGATTGGCACCCTCGAGGAGAATCGTACGAACCTTATACTAGCATATTGAATCGTAGAACGGGGGAGATTACGATTTCCGTGGCCCCTCGTTTTGAGGTTATATTTGTGTTCTTGGGGTTATTTTAAGAAACAAATGTCTCTATTCCGTGTAAGTTTTGCATACAGGGTTGGGCAATAACTATGTTCACCTCGACTATATCCGTCGTTTGTAATAATATAGAAAAATGTTATGAACAATGTTGGCACGGTACAGAGGGAGCCATATTGTGACACAAACATTTTCTGCGTGGGTGGAGGCATAGAGGACATTTCAAGACCACCTTGAGTTTTTTTTAAATAGAATATCTTTTTTATACCATAGATCGATAGAGTATCAAATTCTAAGTATAAAAGTGTTGACCTTCATATGTCCTAAATCTAATAGTTAACGAGATATTATCGAAACAATTTTCTTTCTTCTTTGGATAATATCTCGTTAACTATTAGGTATGGGACATACGAAGGTCAACATTTTTATACTCGGAATTTGATACACTATCGATCTATGGTATAAAAAATAGGTCATTCCATTTCAAAAAATATCGATAACCTTGAAATCTTGTTAAAAAAAATGACCTTGAGAAAATATTTTTACCATCATCAAATTTGCCCCTTGAAACAGTACAACTTTATTCTGGGGAGATTTTTTGTACGGCTAATAATAATCGAGATATTTAGGTGTTCCCATTAAAATGCCCCACCCTGTATAATGATTAAACTTAAGTTTATAACAGTCATATTAATTCGACTAAATTTCATTTTTTCCTATTTCCACTAACTGTCCACTTATTTTTGTTCCCGACTGTATGTTCTGGCATATTGTAATTGAGCTTGCACTGCGTTTTATCTACATTCGCAGTAGACGATTACAATATGACGTTATTCACGGATCGAATATGACATTTCGAAACTGAAACCGCAATCATACTGATATAATATGACACAAAGTGCTGCATGATACGACAGTTTGTGAACAGGAGATGTTTTTCAACAATGTTTCATCAACAGAACCTGGTCTTTGTACGTTAAGTTATGCTTTTTATTTGTCACCATATTATACATGATTGAAATTGTCTCTTCATTAGCTATGTCACAATAATCAAAATACGTGCTTCCATAAAAAAAAACGACAATGACCTTGAAATATCGAAAAGTATGCATTGGGGAAAGAAACTTATCCGTCACTGAACCTAACACTTTCTACTTGAAACATTTTCTCGTATTATGTACTAACAACAACGGAGATATTTTCGGTGAAAGTCTTAATCTTTAAAAATGAAAAAAAACTCATACGTACTATAGTTACGTAAACCTTAACCTAAACATTAGAGCAACGACTAAATTGCTTTGGGGCTAATTGTTTGTCAGAAAACGTATTAATATAAATATTTAATTATAGTTCTATGTAACACACACAAAAATTATATCATAAACTGTAACATTAAGATTTCTAAATAAATTAATTTATTTGTGGAATTTTTGTGATTGCTGGGTCAGCCATCAACATGCTAACAAATACTGCACGAAATAATGCAATGAATACGAAACAATAGAATAAGAATTTATTTCCACATGTTAACAGAGGTTAAGGTCGCCGGAAGTTACTTTAAAAATAAAATATGGGGTAATTATTACGTGTTTAGGGGCGGCAGTTGCGATGACCTTCACCAGTGGCGCACCCAGGATTTAATCTTGGGGGGGGGACCAAGTTTTTTTAGACAAACTATCTGTCAACGGTACCCAGGGCTATTCCGTGATTTTAATTTTGGAAGCTGAACATTTTTTTTTATTCTTAGCTGGCTTTTCTTGGCCCCCCCCCCCCCCTGGGTGCGTCACTGACCTTCATCACGACATATCTTGTCGGGAACAACATTCTGAACAACTTTTGTTATTACATGTACCCGGTCTCGGTTTTCGAGATATTTGCAAAAAACTTGCTAATCCTGTATTGAATTTTCCGTATTCTTGCGGGCTCCGTGACAACGTAAGCCTGTTCCGGGACGGCATCCGTTTATTTTTTGTTTGTAAACACGTAGTGGGGATGAGAGAGAAAACAACAGAGTGTCACTCTATATGTATAGGGTGAGCTTTCAATTTTGAAAGACTTCTTCTGGATTTTCGTACACGTGGTCAGGCCGGCCCTCTCCGCCTGATCGCATGATTTTTCCATTACTAGTTCAAATTCTGTATGACGGCTACATAGAATGCAAAGATTATGCGATCAGAATTAGTTAGCGTTAGGTGGAGAGGGGAGGTGGAGAAGGTGGGTCGTTAAACCGGCCCGACCACGCATACGAAAATCCCCCCCAGGAGTAGTCTCTCACAATTGAAAGCTTATCTTATATAAGTATGTATGACCAGAGTGAGACCCTGTTTTCTTTCTGACCTCTACAACGTGTTTACAAAAACCGTAAACAGACGCCGCGCCGCGCCGCACAGTGGGCCAAATCGACAAGCTAGCTGTTCATGTGGTAAAAAATCAAAGTCCTCATATCGATTTTTAACGAATGTACAATGTTTCTTAAATGTCCATTACATCCGAAAACGATAATATTAATTAAAGTAATAACTTTATTAATTAAAGTAAAAACTCTCGTTACAATAAGCGTTCAAAGATCAAACTTTTTCAGATACGATTTATCACCGAAAAAATTCCTTTCCTTCATAACGATGTCCTAGAAAACCTACTGAAGATTAAGTGCTCAATTTCTTTTTATATGAAGAATGTATATCGATGTTGAGACCGCACCAGGAACTAAACATTATTATTCACATTATTTGTAATAAAAAAAAATACTTAGTCGACTAAGGAAAATCGTCAAAGTTGTTCACCTTTGACAAGGGATAAGTTAAAAAGTTAAACGAATTGGATGCTCTAACAAGTGGAACATTTCCAGCAAAATCTCCTCTAAAAGATCCCTAAAGATCTCATCCCAACTCACCCCGACCTGGAAATTATGATGGTTTAAAGCGCGCGTGACACGCAATTCCGTGGCGAGTCGCGTTGCACGAGTCGCATTGACGACCACTCAGCGGCTCTTAAGAGTGTAAAGACCTAACCCAGACCTATCTTATAAATTTTTTAGATTATACGATCATTGATAAACATTCGAACTTCTTGCTGGCGTATATAGTTGAATCATTTGTATTTGAGAGATCATAGTAATAGCATCATAGTATAGCATCACAACAGTTTTTCCATATATAAAGCCTGTATTTTACCTTTATTAAGAAGAATTATAGTATACATTTTTGTTTATTAATACATAAATACAGTCATAAGCAGAAAATCCATATGATCAATTGATTATAGTCAGTAACTTTGTAAAATATAATACTTAATCTTGTTTGAATATTTGTAATCTTTAAATAAGACAGTAATAACACATTTTTGTTATTTCATTAAATGTAATAAACTTAATTAATTCCAAAATTATGGATTACTCTTTGTTTGAATGCATGAATTGAAATTTTCAATTATTATTCATTATTCACACGATTTTTCAGACATTTCCGGTGGTGTGACAAAAAAATGTTTCCTACAAAAAGCAATCAGTACTCAGTCTTCAACAAATCTCAATACAAAAAATTTCAATAATTTCTTTTTTTTTGCAGGTATAGTATGGTAAAGGCATGCAGTATCTGACAAAATAGGCATGAACAGCTAGTGCGTCGATCTGGCCCACTGTGCGCCGCGCCAATTGTCTATTGGCCGACTGTGCCAACTCGTGTCTAGGTCGCGCTGAGATTGGTCCGTGTTTTTCGTTAATAACTCCTAAACAAACCCGCAGATAACATTTTTGCAAAGGAAAATGTTGCTTCAAATGATCTCAGGAACCTCCCATTTCCGGGATGTGCAGGAATTTTGGGACACCCTGTATATATATATATATATATATTGTTGAGAAAAGTCAATGCATACAGTGAATGCGATATGTGTGAGACATGTGAATGGTGCATAAATGAGCACCACTGTATCGTGCGTTTGAGATGAGCGTCGTGCGTTTTACGAAGATGTTCGTCGCTTGTTCACTTGCACTTGGTCGTGCTACGCTGAGAGAGTGGTTGTGTGCCACGTGTTGCTTGAAACCGTTGATATAATAAACTACATATTTATGTAGTATTGCACCGAAGTTGCAGTGTAACTAGTGTCAGCCTGTCATTCTGCCTTTCCTCCCATACTGGTTTCTAACATGTATGACCAGAGTGAGACCCTGTTTTCTTTCTGATTTCCACAACGTGTTTACAAAAACAGTAAACAGACGCCGCGCCGCGCCGGAACAGGCATACGTTGCCACGGAGCGTTGCAACGAATACGGAAAATTCAATACAGTATTAGCAATAGTTTTTTGCAATTATCTCGGAAACTAAGTACGAGCTCCGGGTAGATTTATAGAGAAAAGTTGTTCAGAATGTTGTCCTTGACAACATGTGTCAAGGTGAAGATAATCGGAGCTGCCTCCGCTAAACGTAATAATTATTACCAATCAAATTCTTATAACTGACTCTTGACTTTAATTGATTACTGTTGATCGACAAAATTTCGTCGATTAACGAAAATGGAAGTGTTCGTCTCACTTTAATGCATTTTAAAATAGTTTATAATACATATAAGATTTTATCATGCAATCAATTTAACAGCTAGCTATTTGGAAATGTTTTGAACAAATATATCAATGTTTTTATAGATACGTATGTTTTTGATGACTGGGTAATGGGATAAGATAAACGACATGAGCACAATATCTGCTGTTGTACAGTCTGTATCGAATTTTCACGGCCAATCGAAAACTACAATTCACACGCACCTGCACTCACACAAAAAAAAGCGACGCATCCAAATACGATCAATGCACGTTCGATGTACTGCTGAGCAGTGGAGTTGAAAACGGAAGGTAATAAATTTTAGATGGAAATGTTCATTGTAAAGCAGTAACATACCTCGCATTTGGCGATCCTCACAAGGAGCGCCATGATTTCAGATCACGTTCGTGGCTGTCAGTAACAGTAATAAGACTGATCGACTGGTCGATTCTCTGGAAATAATGGTCTTGCCAGGTCGAATCAAACGCATGAGCGAACGTTTTCATCGAAGATAATCACAATCGTCTGTTTACAAAGATTTGAAGAGCCAATGTTTTTGGATCGGTTTCATGCAAATTCTCCCGCAAAAACATTTTCAATAATGGGAGTCTTGAGCTTGGGATAATAATTAACGCTTTTTTTTATAGAAAATTGTGTTAAAATACACAATTCATTGTTAATTATGTTTAAGCAATATGTAAATATTATAACTATGGTAAGTAGAAGTGATATTAAAGCATACTAATATTTATAAATGTATGCATTTTGTGGACTCTCGGAATAGTTTGGTGTTGTGATACATAATATTTGAAATATTTACAGTGGTTTTAAGAAAATAGAAGCATGAAGCAATGGGAAACCATCTTTGGACTAAAATGCAACATTTGAAAATGAATGGAGGGATATATAAGTTAATAGAAGCCTGAAATAGACGAAATTATTGTGACGAAGTTGAAGAGGTTAAGTGACTGCGTGTATACGTCAAAGAGGTTGGGTAATCAGTTACTCAAGAGAAAAGTTGTGCAGGTATTATATTATATTTATTATACAATCGTCTTATTTTTAGAAAATCGTAAGATATAAGAATCGTAAATTTTTAGAAATAATATGTGCATTCGTTTTAACATAATCATTTAGTAAAATATTATAAAAAATTGATAATTTAAAAACAAAATACTGTGATAATCTTTACCACAAATGCATCTATCTAAAAATGCTAAATGATTAATTTACATAAAATGTGTTTATGATTTTCAGATTTCAGAAGATCCGATTCCAAATTAGGAATATTTATTATGGCTTCGATTATTGTACACATGTGAGTAAATACAATTGTTACATCTTCTGTAGGAGTGGAAAGACCACTCCTTTGTAAATCATCAAAATATACATTATTTACAGTTGTACCTTTATCTTCCACAATTAATAATTTACATATATTACAATTTAATTTTTCTGCAACAGAATGGAACCCGTAACTGGATACATATATGGAATCATCAACAATACAAGTGGATAAATAATCAGTGTCAAAAATTTCTGGAAAACCGCTGACATCAACAGAAAGATTATGAAGATCATTACTATCACACACACACATCACATCATAATTCATGAAATAATAATTCATTACCTTCTTGAAGAACTTGTAATTTCGTGTCATTACTAATCACAATCTGTGTTTTAAGTACTAAGAAATCACAACTATCACTACATACAAAAATAAATTTTTGTATTTTTTATTTTAATGCTCCAATGCTTTGAAATTGCAAGCTTTTCTTTATAATTGTTTATTAAATTTAACAAACCATTAATTAGATCAGAATCAATAAACTCTATAACTAAATTTTCATGCTTTTCAATTATTCTTTCCCTGCGCTCTACGTCTAAAGAATCTTTTCTTTGTGATAGCACACGTTTTGATGGTGAATTGAAGAAAATGGAAGGTATTGCATTTTCCATAAGTCTTGGACATCTGAACAAAACATTGTTCAGTACACCGTTAGGAGATAAAATATTCTGATACCTTTGGATATCAGTTTCTGCA
>JAQQRU010004157.1:0-15476 GCA_028455605.1 Lasioglossum malachurum
ACATTGGAGTGTGCGCATGGTGTTGGAATAGGATAGTGGAAGGGGAAAAAGAGGGGAATGTGTGAGCTCCGTTTGGAGCTCATCTGGCGACACTGCGTCGGACCTCGTCGACTTCGGAAAGAATCGGACAAGTTTGGGCGAGCGAGTTATCGCGATATCCGAGATTCAGCTCTTCTCATGAAATAGACCATTATAGATTAGCATTTACATTTATATTATAGATTAGTACATTACCATTACAATGGTAATAATGGTACTCCTTTCATAACTTATAATGTAACTTTGAATATACTTCGTTTTTTTTTCAATAATGACAGTAGGTATATTTGGCATTATCTTTATTTGTATTAAATTTTGAAATAATGCACGTTACACGTGAAAAATTTAAAAGGCAATATTTCTGGCAATCTGACGAATTTGTTCCAAATGAACTTGCATATGTTGTGACGTTGCAAATTCTGCGACGTCACTTCTCCGTTAGAACGTAAGAAAGGACCGGACCGCCCTCTAACGGGACACGGGTCTGAAAACACAGGATTCGAGAGCGCTCCTCGAGGAGATTCCGTATTTACTATAAATTGCGTAATTACATCTGTCGCGCAATATTTTTAGTCGCTTGTTGCTCGTGTGTATGTTAATCGATTTTGATGAAATTTCCAGCATGTGTATAACTATTTATTTGTATTTTAAATTGTGTATTTTAAATTTTCTTTTTAAGGGCCCTAATAAAAAAGTTTTAGAAAATGCCTTTTTTATTTTTGCATGTAACCTTGTAAATTGTAATTTTTGGAAAATCTGGTCGTTTGGTACCATTATAAAATAGTTATTCTATACTGTACATATATGTACAATATGCACACATACACTCCCGTCCGTAAGTCACCGGACACTTATTCAAATTTGGATGCACACGATTTTTTGTTATTAAGGGACCGATATTATGAAATAAAAATGGCATTTACTAATTTTTTTTAACGTAAAGAACATGTAAATCAAATCTCTAGCCAAAATATTCTATATATATTTTCTAACTTTTATTTATAATTTTTAAAATTTAAGTGGGGGAGAGCAGTTGTTTTCCAATTCGGTTTCTAGAACTGTCCATAAACATCCCACAATTTCTCAATCACACTTGTTTCCAATATTTATTCAAATAGTATATGTATACATTTAATTTTGTCCAAATTTGGACTTGATTTGGATTTCTTATAGAGTTTTTTGCCCTGATTCCGAATCTGTCCTTAATTTTTTTCCTATACGCACAGTTTTTGAGAAACATGGCTTTGAAGAAAAAACACATTTTCAACTTTAAACAAATATTATGATGTTATTATAAAAGATATTGAATTGTTCTTTACAGCAAAAGATTCTGTAGACTTTCCCGAATCCAGTGATATATAATATTAATACATTATGATTATTTAAACATGTTTAAACAATCATTAAAGACGGAGAGACACCACTTTTGCACCAATTTTTGAGGATATTTTTCAATTTATCTCAAAAAATAAGGATCCAGCGGAAAATTGAACTATACCACGCAATAGAGCAGACTTCTGTCTACAGAATCTTTTGCTGCAAAGAACAATTCAATATCTTGTATAATAACATCACAATATTTGGTTAAAGTTGGAAAATATGTTTTTTTTTTCAAAGCCATGTTTTTCAAAAACTGTGCGTATAGGATAAAAATTAAGGACAGATTCGGAATCAGCGCAAAAAACTCTAAAAGACGGACAGTATATTGAAATCATAAAAAAAGTTGAAATTTGTTGGACAGTGTTATCGTATAATAGCTACGTCTAATCAAAATAAACCAATAAAATCAAGCTGTATTCTTTAATTACCATTTTGTTGGAGATGAGTAAGTGTCTGGTGATTTATGAACGGCGCTTTCAGTTTTTCATTTCTGCAGTTTTTGCAGAAGGTAGCTAAAATATTTTCGAGCCTTCCTCTTCGTTGATACATCGCCATGTTTTATTAATATACTGTTTAATCCTATTTCTTTTTTATTAATAAATCTTAATATTATACAATATTTGCAGGGAGGGAAGGAGTGGTTGAGGAGGGTGGAAGAGTGGAGAGAAGGTGCGACTGAAAGGAGCGGGATGGAGGATGAACGACCGGAGAAGGGAGTCTGCGGTTAGGTTAGGGGGGTGTGCTTAGGGGTGTAGGAAGGGAGGACGGTAGTTTTTAGTTGGTTATTGTTAGCTAGTGGCTTTTGTGTAAATATTTTTCTTTTTCTCTCTCCATTTAGTTTAGTTTTAGAAAATAAGATAGTTTATAAGATAGAAATAAGGTTAGGTTAGGAGCGGCGCGAGGAGGAAAGAGGAAGAAGGAGAAGTTGTATGAGGATTGTAACCGAGAGGGGAACGAATAAAGTTGTACATATATGTAATGTTATATTTGCACATTCAGTGCCAATGACACCTCTTTCATTGTGGTGTAAGCTTTCTCAAAATAACCTCGCCATCGAAATTTCGCCAGATTTTGTTTTTCAATATACAGGGTGAGTCTCGTAACATGACGCCTTCAAATAACTCTTAAGTTATTTCTCAATCAATCACCAATTGACAGTTTGCGCGCGCGCCGGGCCGACTGTGCCAACACGCGTCTAGGTCGCGCTCTGATTGGTCCGTGTTTTTCGTTAATAACTCCTTAACAAAGCCGCAGACGCCATTTTTGTAAAGGAATTCCATTTCCGGATGTTGAAGGAATTTTGAGACACCCTGTATCATAATCTAAATGCACTTGCGTAATCGGATTGCGAGTGAACAAAGAACTTTTTCTAGTGTTTCTGCAGTTACTGCGACACATGCACTAATAATACGTTCTCGCATAGATATGTCTATCGTTGATGGGTCGCGAGAAACTTCATGTTTAATGTGTAAACAATGAAATATGTTTGAGAATATCTCAGTAATTATTCATTTCGAGCCGTATTTGGTATAATACATTTTTACGCAGAATTTGCTGCTTTATCCGAATTCGAGGAAAAACATTGGGCATTCTATTTAAAAAACTACAAGCAAAGTAACAAAAAACAAAAACAGATTACAGAACTGTATGTCCCCCTGGAAATCATGCAACATTTGTTTGAAAAACGACTTCGTACAACAAATAGCTTAGGAATTATTCGAAGTCGTCATGTTACGAGATTCACACTGTACACGCTTTCGAAACATTTTTCCATATGCTAGCATTTCTAAGAATAGAAGAAAATAGTCCAATTAAATAAAGAAAAATAGTCAGAAGAAATTCATACGCTGTACCAACGTGCCCCATCGAAGTAATGGATATGTAATACAATAATAACATCTATATAAAAAAAAGATATCGACTGTTGCGTGGCGTCAGTGCTCAACTGTAATTGGTGAGCCGCTGAGATTGAGGAGGGTAACAAAATAAAAATAATATATAAAAAAAACTTTTTAAAAACCACGCATATATTAAAATCCACTCTAAAAAGGAGAAAATAATTTTTTTAGACATTGGTGACTATAAATAAAAGCGTGGAGCGCTAAACTATATTGACATAATCTTCGTGGGCTCCACGCTTTTATTTATAGTCACCAATGTCTAAAAAAATTATTTTCTCCTTTTTAGTGCATTTTACAATAATATAAGCGTATTTTTTAGATTTTTTTATATATAATTTTATTTTCTACTTTTTAGTCTTTTTTAAATGGAACGCAAGACATAGTAATACTGGTATGAAATAGTAAGATATAGAAACGCAAGATATGAAAATACGCTAGATAGAATGAGGGGATGACTCCGAGAGACGACGTCTCTTGATGGAGTCAGAGCTGGGATGTTGCACGGTTTTTTCGCGCACGCGCGACGATTTTAGCGTCAGTAAAGTAAGTACGAAGCTAGGCTAAAATGGGGTACCTTGGTCACCCCGCATAATTCCGCAAAATTTTTTTTCCGATTTTCAAATATAGATGTTTAACATGCGTATGTTATATTAAAATGTAATGTGTATGTCCATATAATATATGCAATATATAAACTTCTGAACTCTTCCGGTATTTTCCTAGCAGTAATAGTTCCCCACTACATTCCCCACAAAATTAGGACGCAATACCTACGGTTGTGCATGAGCGAAAAAACGCGCAATATCCCAATACTGGATGTAGTCCGAAATTGTCGGAAATGGAACTGAATGAACGTAGTGGTGCTAGATGGGCATCAAACGGTGCCCAAATTCTCGGAAATACTCTCCTCCTTTTCCCCTTCCACTATCCTATTCCATCACTATCCAACGTCCGCCGCTAAGGCCGTAGACACGTTGCGCATGCGCGATAGGGACGCAACAATGGGAGAGAGAGAGGGTACATCGTATCACCGTGGTTACCTTCATCTGGTAGCACTTAATGAACGGAACATCACAACCAGTGATGCCAGAATCGTGGGACGTGGTATTTTTCCCCTCCGCCGGCTCAGCTGACTCAGCCCCCCACTCTGACGTACCAATGCGCATCGAGCCGAATAGGCAGCTCACGCGGACAGACTAGAGATACGCTTGTGTGTAGCGCGTGCGTAGTAGAAACAACGTAAGGAGCCGATTGTACATACGGCCGAATGACAAAATTACGACGACAAAAATATAAAATGAAATTTTATTTGATATTCTGGTTAGAAATGCTTATAAGAAGACCGCTTAATAACAATCTTCGCAAAAGTAGCTACTTAGGGTTAATTGAGGCTAATTGTACCATCGCCATGGTACGTCAGAGTGGGGAGCCGAGTCGGCTGAGCCGGCGGAGGGGGAAAATACCACGTCCCACGATTCTGGCATCACTGCTCACAACCACACTGAGCTCCTTCGGTGCGAAGTGGGCCAGTGGAGTGGGGATGAGTCGGAGTCGGGGTCATTCCATGCCGAATCGATCACTTTTTGCAGGCACCATCGCCGATTTTGTTCAAAATGGAATATGTTGTAGTCCATGTGAAATTAGGGGGGGTTTAAGTCATCATCTTGCCGGTTTCGAATTTTTTTTAGAAATGGCAAGTCTTCAAAGTTTTTAATTTTTGCCCATTTTGGCGAAAACTGGCCTCACTTACGAATTTTTATCTCAGGAACTGTTTGTCCGATTGAGCTAAAATTTTTTTTTGTTTTATTCGGAAAAGATTGGGCTATCACAAGATAATTTTTTCAATCTGGACAATCGTCGAAAAATTTAAACAAATTCTTCTTTTGCGTTTTTTTCGATGATGGGGCTCAGTGATTTAAATTTTGAAAAAAATATGGTTATATTCCTTGAAGTTTCCCCTTTAAAATGAGACCTTGAAAAAGATGTGTATCATTAAAATTGGCGTCACAATGAGCTGGTAAAGGACGCCGTGTAACGCTATTACGGTCCGTTGTCTATACCGCTGGTTTCAGAGAACAATATTAGTAAAGATTAACCATTTATTATACATAGCGAGAAAAGGTCATTAGTAAAAAAAAAACCTCTTCCTAAGCAAACCAGCGGACACAAGCGTTCGTTTTGGTTGCCTTTTGAAGAAGCGAAGTTGCTGTACTCTAAATAAAGGTAGCACAAGTTTTTGGGGATGCGACCGTGGGGCCTTTTTACGATATAGCGGGTTTTTCCTCCGGGCCCACGAGGTACATATCGTGGCCTTGTGTTGGCCCATCGGACCTCGATCGGCGCGACCCTTTGGAAGCTCGTGGTTTATGGTTCAGCACTTGTTATTGAGGCCAGCAATCAATGATTCTAAGGAACGAGACATGCATTGTCTAAACATCTAAATTACACGCGCTAAAAACTGCTTTCTGAAAAATGTCTTCATTGTCGCTTGCCTCATAAACCGACCCGACCATTTGCACACCAAATGTTTTACTGTACGTGCCGATGGCCGCTACACTTTTAAGTTTATTTTGTCGTCTATACTTTTTCTGCCGACCTAACGGAATCTGAACAATAAATAGAAGGTATGAGGGTGGGGTGGGTTCTTATATATTTGGGTATCCTTTTCCCAATGTTCAGATTACGTGAAATTTTCGTGTCGTACACTTCGTACTATAGAAGAGTGAGTGAAATATCGGAAATGGTGCGTCAAAAGTGCTGTAACCCTTTTAAGCGAACGGGTCATGATCATTTCGTGAAAGGACTTCGTAATGTCGCCTTGAGGATGCGTCAAATAATTCCTGCTCTTCCCACTAAGGGATTGATTTGTACTTCTTGTCGTATTAAAATAAGTCATGAAGAAAAAAAAAACAGCAAGCGGAAGTTTTATTAGCTGAACCAGGGCCATCCGGATTATCGCACGGAGAAGTACCTAATAGTAGTGACAGTTCCAGCAACGTGTCAACATCAATAGATCCGACCATTGTTGTAAGCTCTACAAATATTTTAACGTCGTCCTTGGGTGATTCTCCCATTACACCTGAAATTTTAAGGTCCAGTAAACAGACAACTGAAAAAATAGCTAGGATTTCTAAAAGATTAAAATCTCATTTAATAAATTTAGAAAGTTAGCTCACCTGATACTATCGAAAATAATGAAATAGTTGTACAGTTAAAAGATAAATATAATTCAGAACGTAATGATAGTGAAAAAAATTCGTATTCTTACAACTTTGCCTAAATCATGGAGTATTCGTAGAATTTCATTAGAATTTAAAACTACATATCATATGGCAAGACAAGCGAAGCAGTTGCAAGTCAGTCACGGAATAATGTCTACTCCAAATCCAAAACATGATCGTCCATTATCAGAAACTAGGAAGTCATTAGTAGAAAATTTCTATCGTAGTGACGATGTAAGTAGAGTAATGCCGGGAAAAAAAGACGTTGTTTCGGTAAAAAGAAATGGGTGTAGGGACCATCTGCAAGAACGATTAGTGTTAGGAAATCTTAGAGAAATTTATACATTTTTTCAGGAGAAGCATTCCACAGATGTAGGTTTCAGTACTTTTGCAAGTTTGCGACCGAAAGAGTGTGTTTTAGCTGGTGCCAGTGGAACACACTCTGTTTGCGTTTGTGTTATCCACCAGAATGTGAAATTAATGTTGCAAGCGATTAAAACAGCAGTAGCTGCACGTGGCATAGATTCAAACATTGTTACTATAACAGATTATAAATTAATTTTAAAATCTTTAATGTGTGAGCAACCGACTTCATGTTGCCATTTACGGAAATGTACTTCTTGTCCCGGTTTTAATAGTATCCGTCCTGAATTTGAAAATCTTTTTGATGATAATTACATCACAGATATCACTTTTAAATGTTGGACAAATACCGATAGATCTTCCTTGGAGACACTTACATGTTCTACTGATGACTTCATAGACCGTCTCGCAGATAAAATTCCGATTTTGCAGACACATGATTATATCGCTGGAGCGCAGAGTTCGTACTTGGCACAAATAAAAGACTTACTAGATCACGGAGAATTTGTTGTCATAGGCGATTTTTCGGAGAACTATAGTTTTGTTATACAGGATGAAGTGCAAAATTACCATTGCAGTAATAAGCAAGTCACTCTTCATCCTTTCGTTATATATTTAAAAGAACATAGTCATAGTTTTGTTATAATTTCTGAGAGTTTAGAACATAATACAGTTGCCGTTCATATTTTTCAAAAAAAGTTGATGGAATATCTAAAACATATATATGCGGAAAAAATAAAAAAGATTATATACTTTTCTGACGGGGCAGCAGTGCGATATAAAAACAAGAAAAATTTCATTAATTTAACGCATCCTGTTAACGATTTTGGTGTTCCTGCTGAATGGCATTTTTTTTGCAACGGCTCATGGTAAGGGACCATGTGGTCTTGGAGGAACCATCAAAAGACTTGCAATGCGCACTAACTTACAAAGACCATTAAATAATCAAATTCTCACCCCTAAAAATTTATTTGAATGAGTAGAAACATCTTTTTCCAATATATGATAATAATTAATTACGTCACCCAAGATGAACATAATAAACATGCTGATTGTTTACAAGCTCGCTTTGCAACAGCATTACCAATTACAGGCACTAGAAGCTTTCATAGCTTTATCCCATTGTCGAATAAAGAACTACTATGCAAAACATGTTCGTGCGATAATGATGGCTCTGTTTTCAGTGTAATGAAATAATTTTTCTTATATTTTTTTCCACAATCCTTAAGTGCACCCCACACAATAATCCTTTCCATACTTACCATAAACCCTCCTTATCCCTTCCTGATGGAAGAAAACCACCACCTTCTCGAGGTTTCCATTGAGCAACGACACCTTTTTTGTAGAACATATATACAATTCATATAAAAACTAAGATCTATAAAGGAAGTCATGATTAAAAAGGTGTCGTTGGCCAAGAGTGGTTACTAATATTGTTTTCGAGGTATAAATAGCGTTATTTAGTCGTATACAGTCTACCGGTATTGTTAGGAGACCAGCGGTATAGACAACGGACCGTAATAGCGGCGCGCTCGACTCGCATCTACCTGAAACGGGGGTACACGGCGTCCTTTACCAGCTCATTGTGACGCCAATTTTAATAATACCATCTTTTTCAAGGTCTCATTTTACAGGGGAAACTTCAAGGAATATAACCATATTTTTTTCAAAATTTAAATCACTGAGCCCCATCATCGAAAAAAACGCAAAAGAAGAATTTGTTTAAATTTTTCGACATTATAAAGTTGATTGTCCAGATTGAAAAAATTATCTTGTAATAGCCCAATCCTTTCCGAATAAAACAAAAAAAAAATTTTAGCTCAATCGGACAAACAGTTCCTGAGATAAAAATTCGTAAGTGAGGCCAGCTTTCGCCAAAATGGGCAAAAATTGAAAACTTTGAAGACTTGCCATTTCTAAAAAAATTCGAAACCGGCAAGATGATGACTTAAACCCCCCCTAATTTCACACGGACTGCAACATATTCCATTTTGAACAAAATCGGCGATGGTGCCTGCAAAAAGTGATCGATTCGGCATGGAATGACCCGCAGTGGAGTAGGTCAGCTCTGGCGCGCGGAGTGGGGATCGCTGAACGCGATGACGTGTACTACCGACCGTCGCGGGGCGAGGTGTGACGGTTAATATTTAAATTTTTTTCTCCTAGACGCACAGTTTTTTAAAAAATTTGTTTTTTAATATTGCATTGTCATTCAGTTCTGAGCTATGTTTCAAGTTTCAAGTCTCTAGCTCAGGCCTGGCTAACCCAAATGGTTTCACTCTGATGACGCGTAACGTTATAGCGGGCCGCACTTTAGGTAAACATGCTTTTAAAAAATGTAATACAAATACAAAATTAATAAAACTTTATTGTTATACTATGATTCAATATAATTAACTCCCGAGTTTTTTTTTTTATTAATGAGATATTTGTTTATCCTTTCTTTCACTTAATTTTTGTAAATCTATATTTATGTTCGACGTTGCACACCTTTGGTAGCTGGTTTTCTAAATTGACTTCAGTTAATGAAGCACGTGAAGAACTCTTTGTAAATTTCATCTTCGAAAAAAATGTTTCACAAATATATGTGGATCCAAGAGCACTTACTAATATAAGTATTGTAAATATTAATTTTTGATATGGACGCAAAAAATGTTTAGTAATTGATTTGTCGAGACGTGCCTAGTGTGTGACCGACTCAAGTGTCAATTTGGGTCTACGCTGCGTCCGATTAGTATACCTAACTTGACCACCTTAAATATCTTCGTTGTTTTTAAAGATACGTCAAATGTCTGGAGGACAAAGTTGAATGGTAAAATGGGGCTCATACGATACAAAAAAATTTTCTGTTTTTATGAAATTTTGTTTAGAGATATGAGTCACCTTCATTTTTTTAAATGGACTGAGGCATTTTTTTACATTTTATATATTTTTGCCGCGAAAAATTCAATTCAATTCCAGCAATAGTTGTTTGCGAGTATCTCGAAAACTAAAAGAGTCCCCCCCCTCATATGTGAAAAGGAAAAAGTTGTTCAAAATATCGAAATCTGTAACATATTTTAATTTTATCAAAATCTGAGAGGAGTACCCCCTTCCAAATAATTTCCAAAATAACTGCTATATTTTTGCAAAAACTGGAAATTTTTAGTTTATTTGCAATTATTTATTTTTTTAACGCCTAAGAATGGTATCAAATCTCCGGGTACCGTTTTGGTCAGTGGTCAGTGGACAACGATCAGTCACAGCGACTGATATGCGAATATCACGCCACCGCGCGCCGCGTCGTCTGTATTGATGGTTCTCTGCGAGAGTGTGCCGCAGTCAAAAGGTTAAAGTAACTTTTTTCTTTGCGAAAATGTTCTCCGCAGCTTTGTTAAGGACTTATTAACGAAAACACGGAGACAAATCATAGCGCGGCTATAGCGGATGGATTTCGGTGTGACGTATCGTCGAGTCAGAATCTACCCGCTATAGCCATGCTCTGATTGGTCCGTGTTTTTCGTTAGCAACTGCTGAACGAAACTGCGGAAAACGGCCTGGGGAATCACCCTTTTCAAGAAACTACAACATTTTTGGGACATCCTGTTTATACGGGGCCAATTTATATTCGACTTGTATTCCGAATAAAGAAAACTCCTGGCCGATAAAATTCCGTCCACCGAAATGTTGAAAGTGGGACCTTTGTCAAGGGACAGTTCTGTCGTATTTTAAAAGATACATTTGAATCAATTTATAAAAATATATGTTTAACATTATTCAATGATATCATTTCCATTACTTGTAACGACTTGTTGCCATCTTTCAGATAGCCTGTCAATTCCTGTTTCTCAATGACTCACTAGCAACATGTGTTTTTGATTTACAAGCAAAATTACCTGCTTATTTCAAATACGGTAGAACTTTCCCACCGACCTAATACAGTGGAACTTCGATTATCTGTGCTAATTAGTGGGACATGATTGTTCGGATAATACAACAATTATGTACCTAGTGTCAGTGCTGAACTTAATCGTTATTGAAGTGTGCAGTAAATCGTGTAGCGTATGGATTGGTTTAATGCAAATTAATTCTTTGTGGAAAGTATTCAGACGATAAAGAATTCGAACATCAGAGGCCCGCATAATTGAGGTTCTACTGTATATTCGTCTATTGGGATCTGACATTTTGAGTGGTGTCGTCTACTACCGAAAAGTAGAAACACTCTAAGCTTGACGTATAAACTTACAGTGTTTATTAAAAATAACGTTATGGAAGCTGCAATTTTTCCACCGCATAGCAAAACAAAATTTGATTACTGTCCAGTGAAAGATTGTGATAGTAGAGCAAGTAAAAATTTGTTGCTCCGTTTCCACACTTGTACAAAGCCGAATAAACACATAGTCAAAGCATGAAAAAAATGGCTTTGAAAATAAATAAAATTGCACCCACACAACACGAAAGTGTGCTCGCGACAGGTAAGCTAATATTTTTAATTAAAATTAAACTAATCCATCGAAAGTTATATTGTCTTATGATTAAGTATAAGGAGGCATGTGTACATTTTATTATAGATATTGTGATTCGAAAAAAAACGCCTAAAAACACAGCAGTTCCTTTTCGCAATAATAAAAACACAGAAAAAGAGACCAATCTAGATTAGAAAGAAGGTTAAAGAGGGCTAGCAGAGAATAGGCGTAGCGTCATCATTATTGTCAACAACAAATGAATGAGTAGTAGAAAAAGTACATTCAGAAATAATTTGAGAAGAAAGAAATAGCCATATACAGTAATTCTGCGATCGAAGTCCTAGGTCGCCTGTACGATCGAGGTACAGTGCCTACCCACTCTACTGCCTCTCAACGCCGAGTCGCTCCGCAGGGCGGCGACGATTGATGTCGGCTCGGGTATATCGGTGTGAACATTGACTCGAGTGAACCGAATTTTCAAACTTCTTCATTTTCATTATTTCTTTATGGGACTTTCACTAACTTATTTCTGGCATTTCTCTGATTAAAATGACACCAAACACGATATAATTTCAACCTTATTTAGTGGTTTAATCGACGACGGAAGTTTCGTACGCAACGAAGAACAGCGACAATGTTGGCCTTTGAATTGTACCGGTGACACCGACTGTCCGCGTCTCTTTCTTTCCAATACGCTCTTCTTCGTTGCGTTCGAAACTTCCACCGTCGATTAAACCACTAAATACAGTTGAAATTATATCGTGTTTGGTATCATTTTGCATTAGAAAAATGCCACGAATATGATGGTGAAAGTTCCATAAAAAAATAATGAAAGATAAAAAAGATAAAATTTTGGTATACATTGCGATGACGCACGGGTCTTTAAACTGTGCTGGCGACGGCGACACGCTTCGGCCATGCGATCCTATTTCATTCTGTCCTTCTCTATGTTCGGCTCGTCGTTTGAAGTCTCGCGCGGTAGACGCAGTAATAAAAATATAGCTACCCTATACTATTGAAGTCCGTTCACAAAACACGGTGTTGGGACTTCGATCGCAGAATTACTGTACATGCAAATAACGAAACTGGATTAAGCAGTGAAGATAATCAAAATGAATCGAATAGTGTAAGTGTAAATGAAGACACTTGCACAAATGAAGTACTCTTGCTTCTTTGTTCAAAGATTTGGGGATGCAAGTCTCACTTTTGCTTGTAGAATTATTTCCTAATTGGTTGTCCATTGTAGGCGGGACACCCTGTATATTAACCATGCCTCCATGTCAGATCCCAATCCAGAACTACGTCAAATTTCAGGGAGTGACCCGTCAACATGACGACACTGAGTTTCCTCCTTTTTCTTTGGAATCATAAATCGTCGAGCCCCTGGTGCTATACTATGACGTTGAGTCTGGCAAGGAACGAATCCAGGCGAACCCGATTCATAAACCAATAAATTCATCGAAAGGACACTAGAATAGAAAGACTCTGAAAACTGGCATCGTTCAAAATCGACCGCAGCATAGATCGATCCAAACTGAAATTCTTTCTTGTCTTGACAACTGATCGGTAAACAAAAGGCCAAAACGTAATTGCCTTCTTTTCAAATCCCTTGACGTCAAATAATATTTTATAGTTTATTATGTAACGGTTTGTGCCTATAATATCACCAAACGGATTAAAAAGCCATCACATTACGATGAAATTTTCAGTATGTGTATAACTGGCATAGATCTACGAAACATATATTTTAAATTTTCATTAAGGGCCCAAATAAAAAAGTTGCGCGCGACTGCGGACTCCATGGTCGCGGGTTCGATCCCCGACGTCGGCACCTCTGGAAATATTCCATGTGCCATTTAAAAATGTGATGCCCAAGGTGGTTCGGAACCCACCTTATAAAAACTGCAGGTCCCGTTGCGAAATAACCCTGAAAAATGAGTTCAGAGCGACGTAAAATAAGTAAAAAAAAATTTGTAAAAACTGCCTCTTTTATTTTTGCATGTAACCTTGAAAATTATAATTTTTGCAAAATTTTTTTGTAGATCATTTAGTAGGCCAATGCTTCTAATCGCTTACAAAACAATTATAAAAAAGTTATTCTGTTTTAAAGGGCATACGAACACTTTTGTGGGCCACTGTATGCATATGTGGGAAAGTGTGAGAAGCTTCAAGCTCCTCCATTCGAAAAACATTGCTCATTTTCTCCTAAGATATTTTCGCATAATGTAGCGGGTGGGAAACCGAAGATGATTACTGCATTGAATCATACAATTTGCCCTCCAAAATGCTATAGAGTGAAACACCTTTAACAAAATTAGAAAATTTAATCGAGAAAGAACACCTCATCCACCACGTCATATCAAAAATCGAAATTTAAATAAAAATCTGCAGTCTAGTTTATAGTCAAAGTCATAAGAACATTGAACTCTTGAATGTTTTCCCAGGTGTATCGGACCCTAGTTATAACATTATAGAAACTTCACGAATCTTTGGTTAATTAAGATATGGTAATTCTCATACGAAAGCGTGTAAATTAGCCGATTCTCGATTCTGTGCTGTGACAGAGATCGTGAAGGGATACTATTCTTTTTTGGCCGCGTCGCGCGTCGACCACACCGAACGTACAAATGACAGCATGTAAACACGGAACTGCGCGGCTGAAAGCGCAACAAAAAATAGCGTATGGTGAGAAAATACTAGTGCAATAATGAAATTTTTTAATTTTTCAATTATTTCTAAATTTTTACAAATATTATTTGCGATATCTTTCTGATTAAAATTACACCAAACAAGATACAATTTGACCCATATTTACTGTACATGTGAAGCGTAATTTATAATTTATCATGTAGCAGGGTGGCAATTCTAAAGCGTAACAGACAAATATCTCCAAAAATATTGATTATTCGCAAATATGTTTCAGATGAAAGTTGAAGGCATGGTGAAGGTCAACTATCTTTTTTTAAATGGAATGATGTTTTCTTATGCTCCATCAAATAGTGCGTTTTAAGATTAGTTGAATGACTCAAGGTCATTCTTTGTCAAGCTAGCAGGGAAATGCAGAAAAGGTGTGATCGTTTTATTTGTACTCCAAAACAATCACGCGAAAACAATAACATGTGTTCAATATCAGCATTACTCGGGTCAACATTAAAGTCATTATCAATCAAATGAAAACAAACGTATTTATGTATTACTATGCTTTTCTGCAAAATAGTCAGTTTAGTTTCATTACTATTTGTGCTAAGGTATCCTTCGCTGAACGATAGTACTTAAATAAGTGGTGAAAATGGAAACGTATAAAAATTGTTTTGATATGTTTATGGTACTAGGAGAATGCAGGAAAAATTACAGAATGACTGTTAGTTTGTATGCCCAACGCTACCCGGATTGACCATCAAAATCGCATATCGCATTTGAAAGACTAGAACAGCGTTTTCCTACGACGCGTGAAAACATGAAAGTCAGAATACGTGAAGCTTGTGCTAAGACAAATGTTGAAATGTTGCGCAAAAGTTAGAGAATCATTCAAACAAAGAATTTTTAAGTGCATTGAAGTAAGAGATAATCATTTCGAATACGTACTATAAACCAGGCAGTTCCAACTAATTATAAGTACATAGTTCCGGAGCAATTCGAGGCACCTTCACCGCTTAGGTTCTCCCCCTACTCTTAGACTTCATCGTTATATGTATAGTACAGTAAATACTCTATAGTCGCAAAAGCCTCGGGGAAGTTCGTTTGCAATTATCGTAGACGGACACTATGTTTCCCTACGTTAAAAGATCACTTTCGTTTATCTTTTATTTAAAAATTTTATATAAAAAGTTTCCCATCTCTGTCGGGGGCGAATAAGTTGGAACTCCTTGCTATAAACTAAAGTACAGATAAAACGATCACAATCACACCTTTTCTGCATTTCCCTGCTAGTTTGACCTTGAATGACCTTGAGTCATAGGTCATTGAACTCATCTTAAAATGCACTATTTCATGGTGGATAAAAAACATATCATTCTATTTAGAAAAAGAAAGTTGACCTTCACCTCGCCTTGGAGTGTCCACCGGGAAAAATAAAAGTCCACCACATAATGTCCCCCTCGGTACTGAACAACTTTCACCTGAAACAT
>JAQQRU010004159.1:0-37000 GCA_028455605.1 Lasioglossum malachurum
ACTTCGGTGATCGAACGAGAACCGGTGCTTGCAACGGGGCCATGGTCGTTGAAACTAGCGTTACAGCGCGATAATAAATCACAAACGTAATTTCAATTATGGTTGAAAATGCCGGTCTTTTAAGACTACTAACTTTGGGCTTACGTATCGCCGACAGAAGTACGTATTAAATATCGGTTGTAATAAAAAAACGTGCTCTGGAACTTTATAAAGATAGTACTATTACACAGATTTTTAAACAACGGAAAAACATGTTTGACTTTTGGCCACGATTTCGGTTAAATTCACCACTGTGTGCCGGCAGATGCCGGGACTTTCTGCCAGTAGAAAGCGCTACTTCTGCGGACGCAGCTGCCCGCCCAGAATCGACCATTTTGCTTACTGGGTAATTGCTCTACCCTCTCGAAAAAGTTCAAATCGTATAGTCCAATATTATGAGCGTCCGAATATTAATGAAAGTCGCTGCGTGCTAAATTCTAAAACCGAGTTTAACGAATTGTTGTATTATTTTCTGTTTGTAGGCAATATACGACATGCTCGGAGCGTGTTCCAATAACAAGCCAACGGACACTGCGGAAGAAAGAGCCAACAGCATCTTCGCAAAGATGGACGAAAACAACGACGGTGAGCTGACCGAAGACGAATTTTTAAAGGGCTGCCTCCAGGACGAGGAACTGTCGAAGCTGCTAGCCCCATAATTCCCACACTTTTGGACCAGACATTCCCGCGATGTCCCATTGTCAGAAGACATTCATGCAGTACTAAACGGCCGAGCATCGTCCTCGAGAAAAATCTCAAACACATCGATACCTTGCATACGAAACGACTCTCTTAGCACGAGATTCTGGAAAAAGAAATGGCAGTTATTGTTGAGCTCGTGGAGAATTCGTCTAAACGCATAGTTCCCAGACACACACAGCCGGCAAGAGTGACGAAGCAAAATCGTTCCCTTCTTGAAAAGAAAAAGAGCTGATCTTGAATCACCGAATTACGTAACCTTCCGAATGACTCGTACGAGGATTTGAAATTCGATCGTGATCGACGCGGTACGAATCCCGCGGACACTCCGAAGAGAGGTGGTACGTACGCGAACCCGAACAACTCGAACTCGTAAGTCGACGGCTTATCTGGAGGACACCGGCGAGGAGCGAGTCATCCGAGAAACGGTGCACTCCTCGGACACTCCGAACGCCGAGGAAACCAACACGCACGTACACACGCGCGCACACACACACACACACCAACGATCAACGCTTTACGTTACACTAGTTACATTAGCACATCGGCATCGGATCAAACAGTTCGATGAAATTGCATTCGCACCGTTAACCGATGCTGCTAACGACAAGTATCGTAAGATCGATGTTTATGTTAAACGTAATTACTAGATGTAATTCGACGGGATTTTTCAATGTTTCGAGATCGATCAACGAAGGCACACTCGTTCGTTTCGTCAACTTGGAACAACGACGACGAAGCACTTGGATGTTTCATGGGTAAATGATAACACAACGAATTGCAAGGTGGTAAGGCCGATAAGTGGGGGAGACTCATTCGTATATCGTAGAAACTTCCGTCGTTGTGTACGTTTGTTTCATGCTTGTCCGAGAGGCGAACACGTCGACGTTCGTGTTCACCGGGATTACAGTACGCACTGTTCACAGTCCCCCAACAGATGTTACCATTGTGCTTGCGTATTTGATTTAATCGATCATGCACGCGCAAGACTCTTTTTTACGTAATGCACAGTGTCACGTTGTATAGAATACGATCAATTTATATATATATATATATATTACTTGTTAAATTATAAATGTTATCAATTGTGTGTGTGCGGAATACCATACACACAATGTGCCCGTGAGAATCATCAAAGGTCATTTCGCAATGTGCATCGGATTGAATATTCCATAAAGCAGGCATGCACAACTGGATGATTTGGGAGCGGCACACGTAGGGTGGGGAGAACTGCAACAGTGTGCGTGTGAACTTGTGCTCCGCCCACATGCTTAGTGGGTTCCCCTTCCATACGTCCGAGCTGGGTCTTGGCTCGTGAGCTGGTAAGCGGCTCACGAGCCGCTCTTGGAGCTACGAGTTGCGCATCCCTGCCATAAAGGATAGGGGAGCCCGAGAGATTTATTGTACCAATATATGTATATGACTCCGAAGATAAGACCGCGTAGTTAAACGATGAACGAAGATGGTAGAGTGGAAGTTGAGATGTTTCAAGCTCGATAACAAAAAAAAAAAAAAAGTAGCAGTAACGCCGTCTTTTTCAATTTAGTCGTAGATTAAACATTGGGTCGCGGATATAATATAACATGCAGTTAGTTTACGAAAAGAGAGCGTCGTATCGATTGCGTAGTTCGCAGCTGATAAATTGATTTACAAATGAAGGGGGTCGTTGAAATCGATTGTCGAACTATTGAATTCTAGGAGCATAGTGGTTTCTGCTACAGCTTACCGGCGCGGCACGCCTGCTAAATTCTACTATTCCCCTTATTCTTAGGAAGGTGTTCGATAGCTTTATTTACATCTAATTAATCTCGATCAATTAATCTACGTATTCGTTCGGTTACATAGAAACAATTAATCTTACTGTTAATGTAGCTTAACGTACACGGGGCTCGTGAACCTGTATGACGCATTCGATGCTTCACCTAAACGCGTCTATTGAAAATGGGCAACACGTTTGGTTCTCTTCAAGGCCAAGCAGTAGAAAACGAAGTCAAACTATTATCGAATCTATCAATATTCATTTTTTTCTTTTCTACACTAATTCACTCATTGATTTCTACTTCACGAACCAATCAAGACGATGAGGTCGAAGAGTATGTTTCACCTTGGTGTTTTGTTTCAGAGCGTAACGGCGTTGACCATTTAATTACGACGACATACCGTCGGTCATAACATCCTTTCGAGAAACAAACAGAGGACCGGTGTCTATTAGCGATAATACTCGACCAAACGTGTATTACCACTAGGTCGATACAGTAGAAAAGTAATTTCTTCTCTTGAGCAAAGATTGTCGTTAGAGTACTTAAAATTCGTGACTTTATTATATCAATTTCTTCTAGACTATCCTCTCACTAAGACATTTTCGAGAGGCTCGTAGTGTTAATATCGATCGCCGAACGTGAAACGGCTATTTATGTACCGACATGCACACCGTGCAGACGAAGTACTTGGGAAACGCTTATCATTATACACATATGTAGTTCTATGGATATATCAAAATATGCGTGTATAATTTCAGGGCGTATAATTCAGTGCTGGGCACAGTAGGGGCCCCTCAAACGCTCGCTTTCTCCACCAACCTCTCTTTCGTGCAGCGCGCGCCTTCGTCCCGTTCGCTGGTGTCTCGGGCCTTCGTTGCCCCACCACCTCCGTAGCTACTCGCGCGTCTTGTCTCCATGGCAACGGCGCATACTGAAAGGCTGTGGTGGGTTCGGTAGGGGCCCCTCAAACGCTCGCTTCCCCCAACCAACCTCTCTTTCGTGCAGCGCCCGGCTTCGTCGCGTCGCGATGCGCAAGGCCTTTTCTTTTAGTTTAAGGACAGTCAGAAAAAATGCATTTACGCACTGACATCCCCCCTAAAGATAATACTTTCTTGAACCAATTAGGGCGAAGATGCGCAGCGACGAACGAAAACTGGTCTTTACGCGAGTCCGGACTCTCGTGGGACAATATATAATGTACACCAGGGATGATCAACCCGCGGCCCGCCACACTTTCTCGTGCGGCCCTTCAAAGATTTTACATTTTGACTTTTGAAAATTCCTACAGTGTCCCGCTGTTCTACAAAAGACACATATATCTTTCGCCGTTCTTTTAATAGTATTTCTATTAACGAGTGTTTTATTTATGTAATTTTTTATACTAGGTTTATTGTGTTAATAAAGAGATAATTTGATTTCATCATTCAGTGTTTGTGTTATCATAAAGTTTCTTACATGCGGCCCGCACAACATTATTAAATTTGTAGCTGGCCCGTTGTAAAAAAAAAGGTTGCTCATCCCTGATGTACTCATTGAGTAATTTACATTACATTGTATCTCAATTAGATCGTATTTCGATTGCACTCATGATTCGCGTAATCAGCAATTGGATTAAGCGAAACGTAATGCAATTGCAATGTAATTCAAATACCGCGTATACAAAGTACAATGTAATTTCAATTACGACGTATTTAAATTAGCACAACTCTGATCGAGGCAAATGTGCCCAGCACTGGCGCAGTTGCTCGCACGTAGTCTCGAAAGAACGGTTCGTATTCGCTCTTTGTTTACTGTTATCCTGAAATTCCAGTAACTCTCGTTGCAGCTAGACCACCAACCGTGAGGTGTCAGCTGATATCAGAGTTAGTGCTCCAGACTTTTAACGCATCGAACACTCGAAGAACCGTTGTGATCATGTTCGTCTGGCAAATTCGCTCCTGAAATTATAGTTACAGGTTTTGATAAATCCTCTGTATATTAGTCTAGATACATATCATCGCCTCCTCTTGAAAAAGTAAATCGAAGCAATAACTTCTACCTTCCTTCTTTTCACTTCTGACGCGCTTCGATCAAACTTTCCACTATTTCAGTCAATTTTAAACGAGAAAGTATCCTACTCCTTCACGCAATATCTTCGCATATAATGCGCACTTGTTCTTGCGCAAATATCCATCTTTTAAATCTATTATAATAAGAAGTGTATATACATATAATATATATATATTATTGGGTATAACGTATAGGAGGAAGAAAACTTATTATTTTTTCGCTACAGTTTTTTGTAAATCGATCACGTTTGCTGTTTTAAAAAGACATCAACAGTGCTGGCTTTCCTTCGGGATTAAGCAGCAAAGGAACTTCACGGAGAAGACAAATCAGGAAAACACGCGCGTTGCTTCCTATTCTTGTTTGTTGGGTGATTGCGAGTAGGCTAACGACGACAACCCATGCCTAAAGTCTTCGCGAGACTCACAGAGGGTAAACGAAAAGAAGAAAAAAAACAATTAAACCATCTTTCCGCCGACGTTCGTTTATACTCATTCCAAGACCAAGATCATTATTACGTTCTACATATTACTCGTTAACTAATACTCGGTCCGTAATCTTTCGCACGATTTCGAACAAATTGAAAGAGAATGCAGAGCAAAGCGGTGTCGTAACTCTTCAGAGAATTGAAAGTGCAGCAATGACAATCGAAATAATAAGTTTCCTTGTTGAAAGAGTCGATGAATTTTATAAAGCTTAAAAAGAAACCTAAAGTGCATTATATATTACGGAAGCATCGTTTCGTCTTACAATTAGTTATCATTTTCCGACGTGGCATTCAAAAGGAACACGAATCAGATAACAGATAACTGTATCTGTGAAGCGAGAACAGCGATGGGGTCGCGAGGGGACTCTTCGGGTCAGTGCTGGGCACGGTTGGGGCCTCTCAAACGCTTCCCCCGCCAACCACTCTTTCATGCTGCGTCTTCGTTGGTCACCGCACCAGAGAGGATGCACTGCACTTTACTCAGTGTCGCAGAATGTGCCCAGCACTGCTTTAGGTGATCCATTGATCTTGAAAAACGATCATTTTTCACAAGAATATGATACTCAAAGTCTTGTAACAGCAACGACCAAAACGGCAAAATTTCAATATTTTCAAATTTACATAATACCTCGAAAGCTTACTTTATTCATTAATATTCTAAAGAATAACGATAATATACTGTTGACAGAGTTGGGCGAAATGTAATTTCAATTACAATTACTTACCAATTACTGTAATTTGAAATTGCGGAAATACAATTACAATTACATGTAATTGTAATTTGTTTTGGCTCAACCAGTAATTGTGAAAGAAGTAATTGCAATTACTTAACACGGTTACAGTAATTATAATTGAGTCTAACAATTACTTCAGTGTAATTGTTCTTTTAAACCACTAATTTTTATGTTTTGGACCATTTCACCGTTTTCTTATTGTAATTATAGTCCACTTTTGCACACGTAATTGAAGATGTAATTAATTACTGCCAAACTCTGACTGTTGTATTATAAAATGTTTTAGAATTTCGATTTAGATACTTTATTTTAATCGTCATGCTGATTTCTGTTCGAACAGAAGACCTATATACGTATACGTACGAATAGTGCTTTTAATAATTACATTTTCCTTTTTCTGAGTATCAATATATCGCGATGTAACTCTTAACGAAAAGAAAACAAACACAAAACTGTTTTTCCATTTTGCTTTACGAAGTCCCGTATCCGGACCGCGGCGATACACGCAGAAATGTATCGTTAAATACCAATTCGAACAATGAAGTCGGCTCGTTCCAAGAGAATAAAATGTTATCGTTCATGTGTAGTTATGCGCGATAAACCGTATTACCGATCTTCATAGAATCCGCTACGAATACCGCGCACGGTGAAGTTGTGAAGTCAATTCAGACTAAAAATTTTAACGAAACAAGGTAAAAGCGACAAAGATAATTACAGTGCATATGAGAAATTTAACTACTTATGCTATTCCTGCAATTATTGCAATTTTATATTTTTCTACGCCACTCATTCTATCATCCTCTCCTGCTCTCCTCAATTGCGAATACTTGTCTCATCACCTATTCAGACAGTGTTATCGTTAGACTGCGGATCTCGGTGCGAAATCAAAATTCTTCGCGTCAATTGCAAGCAACGGTAACCGCATGGACCTACCTTCGCTTCTTTAACAAACTTTATACGTTGAAGAAAATATATTGACATTGTTAAATTCTTCTAAATGTTTCTATAAACGCATCAAATCCGCGGTCTAGTTATCAGGAACGAAACATCTACAGCGAAGTCAAGGGAAAAATCGGTTGTGACTTTTTGCCGATTGCTAAATTGAAAGAAATTTTTCGTTTTTACTAGAGATCGTGGTTTTGAACGTGTACTATTTCACGTGTATTTATATACACGTGCATTAATGCATCCTCATTTTAATTTGCATAATTTTTAGAACATTGATATTCATTTATGTGATTGATGTTATTTGTGATTATATTTTGTTTTCCGAGCTGTGCGCGCTGCATCTGACATTTTTCTTATCATACAATGCAGTACAGCTGAATAACAAACTAAATACTGATGGAATTGAACGGTATTGTCGAATCTTTAGGCAGACATTTCTCTAACTGCGAACGAAAGACACGGAAAGTGAAACATCTGAGAATTGTAGAACCGGCAAGAAAATATTGAAACATATCAGCAACAGCAGTTGCTCCGGAATGGTGTTATCCAACTGCTAAGAATATTGCCCGGATACCACATGACGTCTTAAAAACGTCCATTTGACGTCTATTTTAGGCCTAAAAGTCTTACGTCCTAAAAAGACGTCTTTAAAACCATAAACATTGTGGTTTTTATATACCCGTAATCTATTTAGCAGTATAAGCATTGGTATTATTTGTTCCACTTAGTGCTTTTGTTTCAATTTTAACATCAATTTCAATTCCAATTTCAATTTCCATTTTTATTACACTTTTTTTGTCAATTCCACATACGTTCTTCTAATAAAGCTATTTATTGGTTTAACTCTAAACTCGTTTTTGACGAAATCTATTGTTACTCTTCCCTTTTTTTATTTTAATTAACATTTATACATCTTTAAGACTTGTTAGGGACGTCTCAAAGACCTCCTAAAATTGTATCCTAAAATTAGCAACTGTGCCCAAAAAATTATGTGATTTAAAATGCGGATACGTTGATACACGTGTATTTAAATACACACGAAATAGGGATCTCTAGTTTTCACTGTTCTCCTCAATTCCCCTTTTACAAATAGATCTAAAAAATTCAATATTTACGAATTCTTGTTCCCTGAATACCGATTGCAATGAAACAAAAGAAATAAGCATCGTTGGCTCAGTGTTTTCAACCAGTAAAGTCGATTCGCTCGTTGACTCTGCCAAAGATAATACTGTCTCCATCAATAATACTATTCTAGTCTTTATGGCATGTGTAGATAGAATTTATCGCGGCATCTATTTGAGATAGATCGGTAGGCTACGGAGTTTATGCGACGTGCAGATCATGTTCGTCTATTGACTACAACAGAAAATAAAATGTGAACGACTCCATAAACTCCGCAGCTTATCCTAGACAATACTATATAACTAATCTATTCTTGTTCTGCTCCTATCCTTTTTCCAATCCCTTCCCTCCAACATATTTTCACACTGCTTACAATCATTCGGTAGATTACGAACTATCTTACCTGCAGTTGTAACTTGTAACATGTTTATGCGACGAAAATCATACTCTTCAAAGGAAAAAAAAATAATACCCTTTTAATGGAAGCAGATATGCAGCAATTTTTGATAGCCGTGATACTCTCGAGATTCCTGGTGTAACCTTTATCAAACAGAAACGAATAATAACATTTCCACTGAGGACGAGTTCATTCGTCATTCCAGTTCACTATTACCTTGCAGAAGCTGTTCATTTTATTTTTAATTCAATTTAATCAATAAATCAATTTAATTCATTTTAATTTAAGCCAACTTAATTCAATGGATAATTCTTTTGCTTGCTCGCGTCCTGGTACCTACACTACTGCTAACGGAAGTATGGACACTTCAAAATTAAGAGAAAACACCAGAACAGAAATTAGTACAGAAATTACAGTAACATCGTTTCTAAAGATAGTGCTGACATTCTTTTCTTTAACCATTCTGCACTGACACTTTTACTTTTGTATAAAAATATAATTCTCACACTATAAGAAGTTAGGCTGAACTTCCGAAGACGCCCATGCTCAGAATTGGATGAAATTTTGGAAATAGGTTGCATTTTAACTAAAATGATGATTGTCAGAAGGATTTTTGGAGAAACGTTTCGATCCTAGAAGGTTAATGGTTCAAAAGTTATGAGTGTTCAGTCAAAAGCTCTGTAAATCGGTCAACTTTAAACACTCGTAACTTTTGAACCACTAATCTTCTAGGATGGAAACTTGAATTTTTGGCATTTTCTCGCCCAAATCTACTGGATTACACAGGGAAAAGATAAAAATTTCTGGTTTCCCAAGTTACAGAGCAGCCTTCATTTTTTTGACCGCGAAAGGGCCCTGGGCTGCAGCTCCTAAGAGTGCGTTTATACCGAGGACCTCCGCGGGCTTTACTCCGCGGACGTTGCCATAAATTTCGAGCGGATCGACGGGCCCGCTATGCCCCGCCGTGGACCCGCTCGAAATTTATGGCAACGTCCGCGGACTAAAGCCCGCGGAGCACCTCGGTATAAACGCACCCTAAAGCCCGTGCGTATATATCAGCCACCTCTCTCAATTAACTACTTCGTATTCAACGAAGTTTTGAAGAACGTGACATACGATGTTGTCGCAAACCAAGTTTTAACGCATCTATTGTTTACGTCGATTTTAGTCTAGGTTCATTATCATTCTATCTTGAGCATATCTACAATTTTTGTTTTGTGCAACAATTTCTAACGAGTATAATACACCCTACTAGCATTTATGGTTGACCAATGGTTGGGAGTTAGTTGGGATATGTTAGTGGTTTTGCCTACAAGACCCCAACACAGGCCCTACGACGAAAAATTATATCAATTTACCAACGAATATGCAATGTTGGGCATACAGTTATTATGTATAGTCCGTTAACTGACGTGAAATTTACGGCGATAATATTACATTGGCCCAAAGAAAACCTGCCAACATTTAAATATATCGTCTAACAGACACCGGAAATGTTGCTGCAACCAAAAACATGTTATATTCCAAATTGATTTTCTTTTCGTATTCCTAAATATATTCTTCTCACAATTTTTGTCATTTGTTGCGCAATGGTTGATTCACCAAAGTTTTATTGCGTGCAGCCTTGGAATTTATTAATTTCTTTAATTTTTCCATATTCCAAAGGGAAGGCAAGGGGTAGGGCTCATGTAGTATAAGAAAACCCTTTTGGGTTTCTTCAGAATGGACCTTCCTTTTTTAGATATTTTCATTTAAAGTTGACGTATATAGTAGTATAGATCAGTGGTTGGAAAACTGGAAAACTCTTTGGCTACATGAGTGTGGCTCTCCCACGAATGGCGTGTGTTCAAAATAAATCTATTTTATTTGAATTCAATAATATTTTAATACAATTTTCAATCAGTCAGTGTGTTCTATCTAAATTCAAGTAAAAAGCAAATTCTACTATATTTCTATCAATAAATAAGATTATTATAAAGTATGATATCTAGTTTTATTCAGTGTACCTAGTTTCAACCCACTTCTAAAAACAGGGTTCTTGTAACGAAATTTGGCCCTCAAATGAAACCTAAATCGTTGTACTGCTGACATTCCGCTCTTTTGACTAATAAGTTTGCCGACCACTGACCTTTCTTTTTTTATTTTTTTAACTCTTTGGGTGGTGGGGAAAATGCATTTACACACTAGCTCCTCCATAAGTGTTGGGCTCGCTTGCGCACTACCCACTGAAATTCCCACCACCCAGGTTCCCTTATGGGGCCCTTTTTTTTGTTTTTTTTTTGTTTCAGGGCTGTGGAAAATACCTTTTCGTACGCCCCCCTACGATAAAGGTTGGGGGGTAGTGTGGGACTCGGCTCCTCCGTAGATGAAAATTGGAGGATCGGGACTCATATCCCTACCACTGCCCACTAAAACCCCACCGCCCAGGGCAGCACATCCTTCTCCTCTAAACCCGATAACCCACCACCCGAGGTCCTACTCTTCGTATTTACTCCCGTGGTGGAGGGCGACTCGTCATATCGGGTCTCCTCTGTCCTCATAGGGCATATCCTTTTCCATTACCCTTATGAGGCTCTGCTCAGTCTTTTTGACCGGAGGTTTCTGCAACTCGCCGACCCGCTTTCCGCATTACTTGCAAGTCGCGCACTCCGGATCACTCCACTCATGTTCTTGGCTATTTGCCGACCACTGGCCTAGATCTACGTTCAAGACATCTCTGTAGGTTCAACGGTAGAGCATCAGCTTACGTCCGGGTTCAAGTCCGGCGTGGGTATTAAGTTTTTTCCTTTTTATCCCAATTTTTAGCGTGGAAATACATTCTTAATATGTATGTTATTTATGATATACCCCATACACATAAACGTAAAATAGAAAATCAGAATAATATGTTAGTGGGCCCAGTTGGCCGTTCGTATCTCTTCCCTTCTTTTAATTTAGCCCAACAAAGTGCCAACCATAAATGCTACTAGGGCAATCGTTCGACAAAATCATGTTAATCATATTTTGTCATTTCTGGAGAACTCGATTGGTACATCGTCGTTTAAACAAGATTATTCTAATGACTAAGATTGAAATGAATATTGAAATTATGTACATATTAGACACTGTTATTTCAGATGTTTACACCTCGTTTGAATGTATCGATAATACTGTTCGCCGAATCCAGTCTGATTTTGTCGCACAAAGTATACGGCTCAAGATTGAAAAAATCAATATTTAATTAATGCTGTGATCCCAGATGGATGATGAATAAACGGAAAGTAAATATCGAATGATGAATTAGAAGTGTAACGTAATATATCTGTCTACTAAATAATCTATCTGTGTTAGAAGGCAGTCGTCAATGTTGTTTATAACACTCAACTACGAATTTCTGCGGACTTCGCAGATACCAATAACGTGTAACAGCATCGCTACATCACTTCCATATTGCTACGTATCTTTCATTTTAATGTTTAGAGATAACGACACTCTGTCGAATCGAATACGCGTTGAGAAACGAAACCGATCTTTGTCGACCCCTAAATTAAGCAAACAGGAAGAGGCACGAGAAAGAAAATCAAATCCAGATGTGCAATCATATTTGCGATTCTTCCTCTTGGATAGGTTTCGGAAAATTTCAATTAGACCACTACACATAGTCTGTCCAACAAATACGCCAACTGAGCTACTAGAGTGAGGTTAGGGTGATGTTTGGACATGCGCACTGGCTGCTCTGTTCACGAAGGTCCCATGAGGTAGTGGCCAAGTTTTCTCGCGCATGCGCAGCGATTTTAGCATCAGTAAAGTAAAATTCACGATGAAATAGAGTGCCTTGGTCACCCTAACATTAGTAAAATTTTTGAAAATTGTTATGATTTAATTCTGAAAAATGAATGTATAACATGTGTATTCGCAGTGATTGCGTGCACAATCACTAACCATGATTTATCACAGTGATCGCAGAATCATGATCAAAATCGTGATTTTAACTAGACAAAACTATAGACAAATCCTTAGATTTATTTCAGTTATAGGCTAAAAATCGTGGAAAACTGCAATTCTCTCCATCTGTAATTAGGTCACATTAAAAGATTGCAAAATACACAACTTTTAGTATTTTCTCTGCAATTCTGACAATTCGCAATATTTTTCAAAATTTTTGTCACGTTCTGTAGCAAAACGATTATTCTAACTTCTCAAAAATGTGCAGATCGTATCGTCCAATATTGAAAAAGTTATCGTCGTTTTAAGATTGTCCGAATTTAATTAGAGACACTATGTATTTGAGCATATTCTGTAACTCGTAGGTCACTCGTCTCTCGTCCTGGAGCAGACCAGTGTTGCCAGATGGGGGGAAAGCAACGATATATGATGTACCCCCTCTCTGATGATGTACCTCTTCCACTATCCTATTCCAGCAATTCGCACACTCCAACGTGCCCCACTAAGACCGTAGACTGGTCGCGCAGTCGCGCACTGCTCTGGTCATCAGAGAGGGGGTACACATTTTTGCGTGACTCCCCTCATCTGGTCACACTGTCCTGGAGTCACTATGAGTGTCGCCAGAGAGGCAACAAAAGTAGTGCCTCTTCCTCCCCTACTTTTCCCCTTCCACTATCCTATTCCAGCACCATGCGCACACTCCAACGTCCCCCACTAAGACCGTGCCGTGGACTGCTCTGGCCATCAGAGAGAGGGTATTTACCTATACTATTATTTAATAATTAATATCGTTTAATAGACGCGCGGGCGGGAGACGTGGAGTTATTCCGCGTGTATTCTACAGACAACGAGCTACAGACACAGACACAGACGAGATTCTCGTCTGTGCTAAAGACGCTACACTAGTATTTAAAGTCGCCTATAGAGCGCACCACAGTGCTGCTATCCAAGATGGCCGACAAGTTGATACCCCTTTCGTCTTTCGTTACACCCCCGCAGGGTTATGCACAGTCCTTAGGTTCATGCCTACTACCTTTTCATTTTCTGTTCTGGACGCGCATGCGCGAGAAATCTTTGCCGATAACTCAGCAATGGAGACGATAAAACGTGGAACGACGAGGCAACTGAAGAGCCTGACTGCTGACCACTTCCAGGGATGTTTTGAACAATAGAAACGGAGGTGTGCCAAGTGCATTGCTACGGATTGGGAGTATCTTCAAGGTGATAATATTGATGTACTCAAAATTTTGTAGAATGAAGTTTTTACGACCTCGGTTCGCGTGTTCATTTGACAGACCACGTGCTCAAACTCATAAATGGATCATAAAGTTTGAAACTTCGTAGGGTGCTCCTAAATACGTATCTACACTTAATGGTACAATACTGCCATTAATTAATTCTTGTCGTTATACTTTTCGGAATATTATACAATACCAAATATTTCTTATTAAATAATTAATAATTTATTTATGTTTGAGAGATTTGACTTACTTTGTCAAAAGAAAAAAAAAGTCGAGCAACTTTCAACTTGATCACTATTTAGTATTGAAGTCACTTCAACAAATTATTCCATTGAACGTGATAAAAATGTACATATTATTGTTGCATTCGACAATTTTCTAAACAAATAGTATCAGTGCAATGTAAACATTGTAACTTTCTTTTCGTTGTTAAATAATATGTAAGAAATTAGTTGTGTACCACTTGAAATAATAATTTCATTGCTCTGATACATATTAACTAATTATTATTTGAGTTGCAAGATTACAAGATTATAATAAACATATTTTTGTTGCATTTGACATTTTTCTAAACAAATAGTATTAATGCGATGTAAACGTTTGTAACTATCTTTTTGTTGTTAAATATAATATGTAAGAAATTTATTGACTACCACTTGAAATAACAATTTCATTGCTCTGGTACATATAAACTTCTTATTTGAGGTGCTAGATTACTAGATTATAATAAAATTCAGAGTAATCAAATAGTTTCAAACAGTTGTGGATGCAACAGTTACACCAAATAATTATTTACAAACAGTTATAAAGATTCGATTGTTTAAATGAATTTGTCGCAGTTGAAACCGCGCAAGATCACACGACAGTTCAAACTTTTTCGATCCTCTGTGGCATTCACATCTTTGTTAACAAAGACTTGTTAGTTCCGATATTCTAAAGTGAAATTTACTTTGTTCTTTGATTTTCAGCCACGAAAACTAAGAAAGGGTGGGTAGTTTCAATGTCAATAAAAAGAATCAATTAAATACATGTACGCGTGCATATGTGCACAGGGTGCCCCCAAAAATGTTGTACTTCCTTGAAAGAGGTGTGATTCCTCAGATAGTTTTAAGTAACTTTTTCCTTTCTAAAAATGTTCTCCGAGGTTTTGGTGAGGAGTTATTCACGGAAAACACGGACCAATCACAGCGCGGCTACAGCTGAGAGCGACGTCGGCATTGGCCGAGCCGGGCTCCGTCTACAGAAGCCGCGCTCTGATTAGTCCGTGTTTTTCGTTCATAACTCCTTAACGAAGGCTCGGAGAAGATTTTCGCAAAGGGGGAATTTATTTAAAACGACGAGTCGTTAAGACAGGAGTCGCCCCTTTCGAGGAAGCACTAAAGTTTTGCGACACTCTGTACAAATATGTGTATGTATGTATAATTCATATGTATACATGTAAAAGAAATGTTCAATAAAATTAAACGAGAATTGTAGGTCGGATTCTGCAATGTAATGTTGAATAAAGAGAAATTTATTAGAAGTTCCGATGAAAGATTTGAGAAATAGCAGACTGTTTTAACTTACGGCCTCGTTATCTCGTCGATTGAAAAATTCCGTGTAATTAACCAGAAAACTTTCGACAGCTCTCCCTCGCAGAAAATAGCACACTTACGCACGTGTTAGTGTAAAGCATTTTGTACTTTCTGCGGCGCCGACTTTACTTGCGAGACGCGTAACAATTATACATGCCTACACGAATACATACGCACTATCCCCCCATCGAATACTGTACGATGGATAGGATCAGGTGTGAGGAGTGTGTGTATGTTTATCAACATATTACCATTTCTATTTTGTTTCTTGTAATAGAACTAAAATACATGTGTACATATTTTAAATAACGCGCGTCACGATATTACTTGATTACAATAATATAAGGATGGCAAATACGAAAATAACGTTCAATTATATAAAGTGCCCCACTTCAATCTGTTTGGACTATTATTTTCGAAACTAATATTTATTTAAGTACTCTACTGTACTATCTCAGATAGCGCTGAGACATCTCAAAGACGTCTGTAAGACGCCTGCCGCAAGACATTCGGATGTCTGAAAGACGAACGGCTCCAGCAAGTCTCCTGAATGTCTCGCGTTACAAAACGATACGTCTTAGAGACGTCTTTTAGACGTATGTAGATTAGGCGTCTTTTAGGCGTCTCTTTAGACAGCATCTCCGAAAAGACGTCTGTAAGACATCTTTTTGGGACGTAAGACCTGGGATGTACAGTGTGACTTTAATCTATCTTCATTCACACCAACAACCCACATCCATTAACACCATTTATGTCAACAAAAGTACGTTTATTCATTGAAATGTGTTTCATAAATTTCTTAATACGAACGAAATTATTATCTTTGCGCTATTAATTGTCACAGTGCGCAACTATTTCGTGGGAACGTTGTATGAATCGCGAGTGCAAGATACTTCCTCGTCGAGAATGCATTATAAACAGCTCAAATGCCGAAAATAACATTTCAAGACTATCAAAATGGAATGCAAATATATGTACATAAGACCTTGCGAGAGTGTTGAAGCGTCAAACGCGTCGAACTTGAACTATTCAAGTCTGAAAGGATATACAGAAAGGTAACGTCTAAACAAAAGTTTACAATCGTCTAGAAATTATTATGTACAAACTAGAGCCGCCAGATCAGGGGAATTGACTCGAGTGGAGGGGAAAAGTTACCCTCTCTCCGCCAGTGATATTGTGACGCATCCACGACAGAGACAGAGCGCGACACGTGACCGACGGAAGCGTGGGGGAACAGAGTCGTAGAAGGGGAATGGTAGAGTGGGGAGACGAGTCTAATTGTAAGTACTGTGCGGAGCACGAAAGAATTTTAGCGGTAAGGGAACCGGTCGAGAGGAACGCAAAGGCAATCTGAGTGGTCAGGCTTCTTGCTCCGTTCCCTTCCCGTTACAATTCTTTCATGCTCCGCACAGTATGCGAATATTAGAGATATCCATTTCACGTGTATTTAATATAATCCGTGCAGAATTCCAATATTTTATTGATAAATGTCCCAAATGTCTGACCGACAATTGTCCCAGAACTATCCCCACTCTTGCGGGGTGTACCCAGTCGAGGGGCCACGAAGCTCGACAGCCCTCGGCCGCCGAGAAGTATGACATCATACGACTCGGGCATATCGGTGAGACCACACTAATCCAATGACAAAACTTCTTTATTTTTCATTATTTATTGATGGGGCTTTGGACAACATATTCGTGGCATTTTTCTAATGAAAATGATACAAAATATGATATAATTCCGATAATATTTACTTGTGTAATGGACGATAAAAGTTTCGAACGCAAGGACGAACAGCACTGTCCTTTTCTGCGTCGAAAACTTTCATCGTTCATTACACAAGTCAATGTATTTGGAATTATATCATATTTGGTATCATTTTCATTAACCCATAAAAACATTCATTTAAAGTTCCATCAGTAAATAACGAAAAATAAAGAAGTTTTGTTATTGGATTAGTTGTGTTTACACTTGAGCTCCGCTGTCCTTTTCTACGTTCTACGTTAAATGTTCAGTAATTGATTAGATACTTACGAAAATATTTGATGATGTAAACAATATTTTGAACAATGGTACAGCAGTTTTTACTGACGACTCTGAGTCGCCATTCGAGTGCTGAGTGTTAATCTGGCGACTCTGGTATAAATCTGGAAAGCGCTTACAAGTACTTATAATAAGTTTCTCGCGCAATATTTCGTGATTGGAATAATTGGATTTTGTAAATACTTACACCGCACTGTAATGTATAGTGTTTCGTTTATAAAATGTGTATAATAAGTTAGGATCGTATACGTGTGTTGCAACTTACAAAGGCAAAAAAGTATGAACGAACAGAAATTTGTTTGTACACATTGCATCGAACGCAATACCACCTGAAAATAATTAATCCATTTTCTTCCAAACACGGTGATAGAATAACTATAACATGAAATGTATTCAGGTTTCCGTTAATTTAAGAATCAACTGGAAACTTGTGCAGCACACCTCCAGTCATCGATGGCAGTCGTCAATTCTTAATCCTTGGACCGCAACTGAAAGTATTAAATGTTCAAACTCTATCGTAATTCGTTTGCCACCAATCCGATATGTCAGATACGCACTCTTGAATTTGAAAACGGTTAGTCAGGGTCCAAAGATTAATTACGAATAGCATTGAACTGATACAGTGATAATGTACAAGACACCTCACCTATTTGCAAGAAAAGAATTCTTTTGCAAACTACATTCTATTATACAGGGTATCCCGAATTTAAATGGAAAAACTTCAGGAGCGCGTAGGGGACGGAAAAACTGAGACAAAAAGTCGTCTTTTAGAGATTTGCTCGTTTTGGAGAAAATCGCAAAAAAAAAAGAAAGAAAACAAGTTTTCATTTTTGTACTTATTTATTTACATTTTATTGTTATTTTGTTTTTATTTTTTTAAGTGTATACAACAACACGACTCGCGTAATTATGTAATTAAATGCAGTGAAAGCAATTACAATGTAATTCGAATACCGTGTGTATAGGATACAATGTAATTCAATTACAAAGGCGGTGCGCGTCCTTTTTTTTTAGTTTAAGTGTGGAAAAAATACATTTGTGGGACTCGGGGTCCCACTAAAGAAAACCACACGTCCAGGACTTATGCCCTTTCCTTCCTCAACTTCTGGCTCGCTGGAGCCACCCGCTCGGTTGCTAATGGTTAAAATCGTTAAGGGAAGATATAACATTCGATTTCGTTTCTATTTCTTGCAATCGATGCGGATAATTTTTGTGTTCTGCATAAAGATCCGCAGTCTACGTAGGACGTATAAAATAACGAATCGCTCCGAATTTGCGGAACGTAGAAAATAACAAATAGATGAAGTGTCTTGCAGATTTTGTGCAGCGCTGTAGCACGAAACACATCGTTGAAAATTTTCTGGGTGGAAGAACCGCGGCGCAATAAAAGCGGGGTTGGTAAAACGATGACGGTGCATTCTGGAGTGTCAGTCGTTCGATTGATTTATATTGTTTCATAAATAACGTGCATACATAGTAGTTCGTGACGCGCTTACGTGCATGTTTGTGTGTATAGAGACCGCGTCTCGCACCGTTTACACTGTTACACGATGAGCACCGAAAATTATACATAGAAGCGAAAACGTTCCCCTGCAGGACGGGAATCTAATAAGAAGCAAATAATACGCGTATGCGAACGCGCCTTAAGAGAATTGTCTGACGCCAATCGGAGAATGGTTTGTAATCGCGTGTGCTATCGGTTACACAAATTTCGTAGCGTACTGTCAAACGCGACCGACGCGCGACGCGAGGCGACGATGCGATCACACGTTGTTATCTCTTTATAATCAGTCGGCGGAACGTCTGTGTCGCGTACGCACAACAACAATTGTTTACGTTCGATTCGGCCGGTGATCGATCAGTTATTATTAATAGACTGCGGATGTTCATGGAATTTCCAATTCGAATTCCTAGACGAATTTCAAGAAAGCGGAATCAAATAGTAGTCTTTTCAGAATGTGAGATAAATTAAAATCCTACTGAATTCTGTCATACTTGATATCCTGGGATTTTCTGAAGATTTTCGGGAGCCATGATTGCATGGACATCCGCAGTCCGGTTGTGAAACGTGGTGTTACGTTTTTTTTTCATTTGTGCGGAAGCGTTCGGTGTCGTTTAAGAGACGCTAAACAGAAAAGTGCGACGTAGCGAGTTGAACAGGAATTTTCAATTAAGGATCGAGCAGTGACTGTTACGTTCTCCCTTAACTCTTCGTAGTTGAGATAGTTTTTGAGAGTACGGCATGAAATTTCTGGCCCTATAGAAATGTATTTTGAAGCTCGTTGACGTGGAGAACAATTTAACGATATTCTTCTTCGAGGGTTCGCAAGATTCCGGACTCTGGCCGTAAGTGCGTACGCGTGCTACAACAATAGTGCGTACGTAGGACATATTTCGCGACACTTATTAATATTCCGATTAAGCAATCAAAATGGTCTGATATTTTGTTCGTGAGTTATACGCATGACAAAGAAACCGAGGAAACCCGCATCTATCATCATTAATAATATTATTATTATTATTATTATTATAATAAATCTCAGTATGCTCTAAATGTATTATCGTTGTTGTATAGTAATCATTATTATTACTATTATTATTATTATTATTATTATTATTACTAGTACTATTATTATTGTTATTACAATTACTATTTTCACTATTATTACTAGTATCCTTAGTAGCATTTACGGTTGGTCAACGGTGACCAACGGTTGGGAGTTTCTTGGGAAATGGTTAATGGTTTGCCGACAAATCCCCAATGTTGGGCCAACGACGAAAACTTATGTCAATTTGCCGACAAATACCCAACGTTGGGTCTACAGATATTATAGTCGGTTAAGTAACGTGAAATTTACAACGATTATAGTACATTGTGTGTGTGGCCCAACGAAAATCTGCCAACATTTAAATATATCGTCTAACAGACGCCAGTAGTGTTGCTGCAACCAAAAATAAGTTATATTCCAAATTGATTTTTTTTCGTATTTCTAAATATTCTTAAAATTTGTAATTTTTGCGCGATGGTTGATCCACTAAAGCTTTATTGTGAGCAGCTTTGGAATTTTTTCATTTCTTTAATTTTTCCATTTTCCAAGGGAAGGCAAGGGGGTGTCACGTAGTATAAGAAGACCCTTTTGGATTTCTTCAAAGTGGGTCTTCCTTTTTTAGATACCTTAATTTTAATTTGCTGACGTATCTAGTAGCCCTTATCATAGCATCTACGAGCAAGAATCATCTGTACGTTCAGCGATAGGGATGTAGTTACTATACAAGCGGGTCCCCACGTTCAAGTCCGAGGTTATTATTTTAGATTTTTCCTTTTTTTTCCAAAATTTTACCGTGAAAATACATTTTTAATATGTATATTGTTTATGATACACACACGATAAACAGAGAAAATCAGAATGTGGGCTCTGTGGGTTCAACAACTGCGAAAAAAAGCGACATTTCCAACGGTTGCCCAACGGATACCGCCAACGGAGGCCCAACAAATCGCCAACCATAAATGCTTCTAGGGATTATGATTTCAGTTGTTGCGATTGAACTGTTATTGCATTTATCACGTTTTTATTATTCTCTGCTCTTTCTTTTCTCACTGTTACCAGGACTATATTAACCATTAACCTGTTATTACTTCTGTTACAGTAGCGTGAATGTGTATGAGTGTAGACGTATACATGTTAACATTACGGTAAGCTAAATCGGACTTCTTACGTTTGACAACACTATCGAAATTAAATTCGCGTATACGCTAGCCGTTTGCTTTTTTTACTGCCGAGCGTATACAACGCGAGAAAGAAACAAAATACATACAGCCGCAGAACTTCGGATTCCAACTAGAGGTGTGCGAAAACCCGACAGTGTCGAGTCGGGTCGAGACGAGAATTTTCTTCGAGATCGAGGCGAGTTTTAGAAAATTTAAAAATTCTCGATTACGTCAAGATTCCCGAAAATGTTCGAGATTCTCGAAGATTTCGGGATTCTCGAAAATTTCAGGGTTTTCGGTACTCGATTATCATTATAAGAACCGATTTAAAAGCAATCGTGATATGAGATTTCTAGAGATGTGCCGGAACCAGAATATCGTCAACCCGATAGTCGGTACGAGTCGGGTTCCCGAAAATTTCGAGAATATGACGTACAGTGACTCTCACTAATATTTGGACCTTCTTAAAAACACTATAACTTTTTTAATATTGAAATTTTCGGAAAAGTAAGAACAACTGGTTTGCTACACAACGTGATAAAAATTTTTGAAAAAAACTGAGGGGGCCATATTGTGACACAAACACTTTCTGCGTGGGTGGAGGCATAGATGGCATTTCAAGATCACCTTGAGTTTTTTAAAATAGTATGTCCTATTTTTTATACAATAGATCGATAGGGTATCAAATTCTGACTACAAAAGTGTTTTGAACTCCATATGTCCTAAATCTCTAATAGTTGACGAGATATTGTCGAAACAATTTTATTTCTTCTTCGGATAATATCTCGTTAACTATTAGGTTTAGGACATATGAAGGTCAACACTTTTATACTCAGAATTTGATACTCTATCGATCTATGGTATAAAAAATACAAATTCGCCCCTTGAAACAGTACAACTTTATTCTGTGGAGATTTTTTTAGGAGATATTTAGGTGTTCGCATTTAAATGCCCCACCCTGTATAAATTGATTTCAACCAAAGAAGTTCAATATTTATAAGAACGGACAGTAAGCAAAGTTTTATTTGCTCATTTTAATGTTTCCCAAAAGCAAGTTTCTCAAATTAATCGCAATTTTCGAGATACTCAAATATACAGATTAAAATGACCCTGTATATACAGAATATTATTTGTGATAAAACCATCGAGGTGATATTTTTCATAAATCCTTTCATGAAATTGTTAATAAATATTCGTTTCGGAAAAAAGTTATTTGCGATATTCGTCGCAATACTTTCACATTCGAATATACATATAGGTAGTATCATTGAATAGGTCTTGCTATAAATTATTTATATATACCTTCTTCAATTGATAATAAGTTGCATTTGCTATTTATACAACCATCTACCTGTACAAAGTTCAATTCGTTAACTTGAACAAAACACAGACAATTGACACATATAAATCATCTTTTAAGAAAACGAAATTTTTTTACAAGAGTTAACATTTTTTACTAATCCATGCGTATTGTATTAAACTTTCCGAAATCGATTATCTTGCAACAAAGGTTTATTATAAAGGAATTGTATCTTCTACGATTTCCGCGACATGTGCAGCTTAATCGTTAGTAGTGACTTTTTATTCTTCCTTGATTTTACTAAATAACAATCTACTGTAATCTCTGGAAACCACATGAATAACTATCTGAATGATTATTTAAGAAAGGTGTTAAACTTCGCCTGAGGAAACCAGACATTTTTAGCTGTTTTTATTTAATCCTTTAGATTTTGACGTGAAAATTCCGAAAATCCAAGTTTTATTCTTAGGAACCCAATGGTTCGAAAGTTATGCATGTTTGAAGTTCAGCGATTTTCACGAATAAAGGCACCGCCGTGTTGGTGCAACCGCTAGGTTGCAGCTCAAGTACGTGATGTCAGTAACGTAGATCTCCAACATAACTTTTGAACCAGAGGATTCGTAAGATTAAAATTTGTATTTTCGGCATTTTCTCACCTTTACAGGATTATATTTTTTTAAATTAAAGATTTCTGGTCCCCTAAAGTGAAATTCAGCCATAAAATGGAATTTTATGTTTGCTGCAAATGAAACGAAAAAATCGTAACTCAATAAGTTATAACCACAGCCGTATTCCTGTATTTAACATTTTTGTAATCCCATCGCTTCTCGTGTAAACAACTACGCATGGATTGGTATTTACAACAAATACAAACGGTAAGTCATGCACTGACGTATTTGCCGGTCCCCATCCGATGGCATGCCTATCAAATAAATTAAAGTTAATTGTCTCGAGAAAAGCTCTATACTCATTCCATGTTATATATTTGTATTAATAATCTAGTGAATTCCTATGAACAATTTCATAATTTTTATTTGTATGTTGAAAAGTGCAAATCAGTTCCAATATTGTAGAAAGACAATGTGTGTACGATATACAGTAAATCCTCTATAAACGCAAGAAGACCGTACACGATAAACGCAAAAAAAATATCCCCTCCAGTGTAGTAATCTGATCTCGGCTCGGGTATATCGGTGTGAACCACTACTAATGCGACGCAGAGAGTCGCAGTCGTCGGCACAGTCCAAAGGCCCCTGTGTCCTCACAATGTAATACCAATGTACCAATATAAAATCTTTTTTATTATTACTTATCTTTTTGTGAAACTTTCACCAATATATTTGTGGCGTTTTTCTGATTAAAATAAGACCAAACGCGGTATAATTTGAACTGTAATTAGTGGTTTAATTGACGATGAAAGTTTTGGGCGCAGATAAGGACAAGCGTATGGGAAAGAAAGAGACGTGAAGGGTCGTCCGCGCCCAGTCTTTCTTTACACGCGCTGTCCTTTCCTACGTTCGGCTCGGTCTTTGAAGCTCAACAAAATAGTGTCCGTCTATCAAAAATGCAAACGAACCTCCCCAACGCTTTTACATTTATAGAGGGTTTATGTAGCTAGTAAATATTTAAGACAATTGAGATATGAAATGAAATATCCCGTGACGTTATTAACATGCTAAGAAAACAAAACGATGCAGCTAGACAATCGCTATAAAAAACTATTAATCTACTTACGTCGGAAGATTATCAGTTTAGATGCAACATATAGACCATTCAACGAAATATTTTCTTCTGGAAGTACTAAAAATGTGAAAACTAAAATGTCGAACTCGAATTTCTGGACGTACTTACATAAAAAAATGCATTTTATTATTTCCGATAGGAGGCTTTATTTTCAAGATGTTCGTAATAAACACCTCGAACAACAAGTTTTAATAAATACATTATTATAGATTAAATTGTACCAGGCGTGATTTTTAAAAATTTAATGAAGGTATTAACTGCACGATCTCTATTATGGCACGATTAATTATCATAAAAGTAAGAGTATAATCGGATCTGGAGGTTAAACATGCCCTTGATCCAAATTAAACTACGAATGTGCTATTCAATAGTTTATAAAAAAAGAGGATTGTGTAAAATTTCTAGTGTCTACTTCGATCAGGAGGAATAGCAATTTTTTGCGCAATTTCCCCTAATCGATAGTACATAAAAAATATAAAAAATTAAACACGTAGCGAATCTTTTCTTTTATTTTTTGTAGGTGGTTCGGAACCCACCTTAAACTGTAGGTTCCGTCGCTTAATAACCGTCGGAAAAAAATGTTGTATTGAAAATCCTACTTACGGAATATTAAAAACACGAAGAAATCAAAGAAAATACAGATTTCTTAAAGAGATATCGTAGTATACTGTGTAAATAAACATATTGCTGTGCGAAATATTAAATATCTATATTTTGTATACATAACTTGTTTTATCCTAACGTTATTTTTGGATGCGAATCCCGTAGGTGTACAATGAAGTTAGACATTTTTAATTGTGAACCGCAGAAAATAATATTTTAGTAATGAACAACTTTTTATTTTTACGTATTTCGTTGGAATGCTGACGCAAAATGGCTTGCGCGCTATCTTTATAAGGGAAGAGCAAATGTCGAGAAAATCCCGGTTTCCATCGAAGGCATTTTGATCGGTACCAATACTATCATACATTGTACACACTCACATATTTTTTCTTTTCCAGACGTGTCTGGTGAAGCACATACTAATACATCAACAAAGCGTGCTTCTCAAAGCGGCACCAGTAGAATAGTAGATTAGTTAGCACTTAATAATCTACTAATTCACTAAGGACACCCGTTGAGAGAGCTCGACATTCTGAAGAAAACGTCGCGCAGCCATGGGGAAACAAAACAGCAAACTAAAACCGGAAGTCTTAGAAGATCTTAAACAGAATACTGAATTTACAGGTGAGCCAGAACTTTCGTAAACAAAATAAATTGTACAGGGTGTCCTAGTTTAACTGTCCAGGGAAAATATCTCGAAAAATATAATATGAATAATCTCAACAAATTTTTTAGATAGAAGTTAACCCTTCGAGGTCGGAGCTATTTCAACTCTAAAATTAAACATTACGGGTAAACTTTTCCTTGCGTAACCAGAAATTTTTGCCTTTCTCCTATAAAGTGAGAAATCTAAGTTTCGGTCCAGGAGGATCAATGGTTCAAAAGATATAAGTGTTTAAAATTGAGCGAATTCCAGTCTTTTTAACAAGTTACCGCCGCCATGTTGTGTGTAGCGCTTACCAAGCACGCGCTGATGTTGATGTTGATGTTGATCACGTAGATTCCTAGACCTAAGCACTAACCAACTAATTAATCATCGGTATTACCGCGTAATAAATAAAACACTGCAAATTACTCAACTTTAAACACTTCTAACTTTTGACCCATTGATTCTCCAGGATCGAAACTTGGATTTCTCACATCTTCTCGTCCAAATCGAGTGGATAACATATACATATAGAAAAAGGCAAAAATTTCTGGTTACGAAAGAAAAAAGACCTTCTTCTGACATAGAATAATTCCATTGTATATGATTTTTTTTTTCATTTTCTGGATATGAAATTTGATGTAACATCTCCTCCAATACTTAAATATATAGTAATTGATTAGAAACATTTTTACAATTCTTAGTTTTACTATTATTTTTACATTTACATTTTTACTATTATTAGTTACAATTTTTAGTGGCGACTCTGAGTCACCACTCGGGAGCTAAGGGTTATACATATGTATAGTTTCAGGAAGTATACGTTGTGCAGTTACCTATTTGCCCTTAAGACAATCTTGACTAGGCCTAAGAAGGTCAATTTTGTATTTTTAAATTGAAACCCATATTTTTTATTATGTAGGGAGTCCCAAAATGTTGTATTTCCTTAGAAAGAGTGATTCCTGACGTTATTTGAGGTAACTTTTCACTTTACGAAAAGTTTCTCTGTGGCTTTGTTAAGGAGTTATTATTAAAAATAATGAATTTGAGAATGTATTGTTTGCGTAAATTACTACGAAGTATCATTATACTCTTACGTATCATTACAAACTTTGCATACATGTAAGTTAAATTGGACTTGTGTTCGCAGATGACAAACTTCTCAAATTCAATATTTTCCAACAGTTCTAGATACCAAAATTGAATTGTACATTTTGTACAAGTCTTAATGTGTAATTGCATCCCGGTTGTATTTGTAATCACGAGACACTGTATGTTTATGCATGATTTATGAATTAACGTGTCTTCGTTCTTTTTAAAGATGCGGAAATTCAAGAATGGTACAAAGGTTTTTTAAAGGACTGTCCGAATGGTCACCTTAGCGTGGAAGAATTTAAGAAAATATATGGAAATTTCTTCCCTTACGGTGACGCTTCGAAGGTAAGCTGTTTTTCACATTGACTTATTCAATTGTCTTAAGTAAAAAGGATTATATTTAATATTAACAAAGTCAATCGGGTTTTGTGATGCAAGTTCGTATTACATAATTTAACATATAACAATTTCATGTATAACTTCATGTAATATTGAACTGTCATACTTACACAGTAAGCAATGTCAGTTAGCTCAACCTGCTCTTGATTTGCTATGAATTTGTCACCAGGGCTTGTTGACAAATTCCGACCCATTTGTCGCGCTATTACTCACGATTAGACTGCGGATATTTATTCAATTTTCGATTTTTATAGACAAACTTGAAGAAAGTGGCACAAAATAAAATAGGACATTCCATTTAAAAAATTTAATTTGACTTCGAAATCCCCCCTACCCACCATTCTAGTCCTATGAAAAATTAGACTATATGATTGTACTCTTCATACCGAATAATTTTTGTAAACAAATTTTTTTCGTAACTTCAGTGCGTCACAAGAGAACCTCCCATTTCCGGGATGTGCAGGAATTTTGGGACACCCTGTATAGTAAATATAATCTACTAGCTCTCACACATTACTATTACATATTAAAGAAATCTGTGATTTGACTCTGCGTTAATGCATTCGATGAGCAAATATCAATACAGTGCGTATCAGAAATTTAGATGCACCCTATTATTTTAACAAAAACGTACCCTATGATGAATCTACGATCGATTCTTTTTATCATATGTTTCGAACACTTTGTGCCCCTTCTAAACGTACTTAAAAGAATCAATCAAAGATTCATTAGAAGCTACGTTTTTGTTAATGTATTTTTCGCACTGTATAACAGTGAATAAGGTAAAATTTCAGGGTGAAACGTCTTTTTCAGAATCGTACGTGAGTGTCGCATTATGTGTCACAAAACCATATTTTACATAAATGGAAATTGCATGTAGTATGTAAACAATGACTATGTGCAAGTGTGCGAGATAATGTTTGTAAAAAGGAAATACATTAAAACTAAATGTTGAATTTTCAACTGCTTATATTTAAAAAAAACAAAGCTTGCTCTTGTCAAATGGTGAAGCACTTTTCGATCTGCACTTTCATGCTGAGTACGCATATTTCTTATCTTTCCATATTTTTAGAACACTCGGTATGCATGTAACAGGGATATGCACTTAACTTGGAATCTGCGTTTACAAAATCGAGTGCATAATACCGCTATAACATGCAAAGACACTATCTCGTCCATGTAGCCTATCATTGACCGAATTCTAGAGGCGAAGTTCGTTGATAAGTTTCAAATAAAATTTTCATGACTGGTCTAGTAGAAATGATCTGATTTATAGTGTGATTGATTTCTCTAAAAAATTTCCATTTAATAAATGATGTTTCCGTAATAAAAGTTAAAACGATTACGAATTTTAAAAATACTTTTGCTAAAATTGTATGTTTCTTTTTCTTATAAATAAAATAATTTATTTGCATGATTATAGGTATGCTTTAAAAAGAAAATGAACTGTTTACTATTTTCTATTTCAAATACTATTTTATCCAGCACTGGAATCAGAAGAGGCACCCTATCGTGCACCCTTCTCTCAATATTCCCTCACGTTTCACAACTTCGCAATGTATTCTCGTCGCTAGTGATCAAAGGACAACGTTGTGCTAGAAAGTGGAGCTCAAGAATGCTCTCCCAAGGCACTTGTCTTCCAAAAATCGATGCTCTCCCTAAAAGACGAATGCCATGGTGTCTCTTACCTCTTCGTCAGTTGGTGTCACTTGGTGTCCAATGTGGTGGTTGTCCAAGGGTAGCGCCAATGAAGTGATATTATGCTTTCGTGAGACGTCCTAAGTAAATTGTTCGATTTTCTTAGTCCACATCAGTCGCCTAATTGCAAGACTCTTCTTGTTCACAAAATTACGCGACCGTAAAAGCGATATTCCCAGCAAGCAAAATTCCGCTATATTGGCAGCAGACGACCGCGGAACGTTGACACCTCAATCCATCAGTCTCGCCAAATTTCTGCAATATTGGCAGCGGAGTTTGCTGGCAGCTGCAGGCAACAGATTTGCGGCAAACGTTAGCCAAACTTTGCCATCGAATATGTGTTACGCCATCTAGCCACGATTTTAGCAAAGAGTATTCTGGTGGTGATATCCGACCAGGCCACCGGAAAAATACTTTCGGCATTTCCTGGGGTGTAGAGGGGAGTAAAAGGTTCCGGGAACCCCTGGGGTTAGGGTAGCAAATGACACGATCTTCGGCACTTGACCTTTGTGCGAGCCTCTAGAAACCTCCTCAAATTATCTTCTGAAACTAACAGAAATACAACATAAATACCGAAAAACAGCGCCAGAAGCCTGGACTGGCTTATACAGGGTGGTCATTTTATCTGAAGACATTGAAATGTCTCGAGAACTATGCATCGGATCAAATCAAGTGGGTAATGAAAGTTGTTCGTCGCGAATGGGGACATCCAATGATACCAAACTCGACTCGAGGGAAGATAAAAAACTTAAACGGGAACCCCCATTTTTCATTGCAGATTTGGATTCTCCAGAAAAAATACACAAATTTGACCTACGATCGAGTTTTTGCATTTTGTTTCACAGATAACGCTGTAATGGACAAAAATCAAAATGGGTAAAAAATCGTTGAAAATTGGGGATATCTCGAGAAGTACACACGCACATATCAGATCAGAAAAATAAAAGTAGACGTATTTGATATTTTTGAAAATGCTATTCAATAACACCATAATTGATCCCCTACCCCACATCCTGAGGGTGGGAGAGGGAATTATTTCAAAATCTTCAATGGGAAACCCTTTTTTATAGCAAATCTTGGTTGTTCCTGGGTAACGCTAAAAGTAGTTTAGATTTATTGATAAACAAACCAATGAATTTTTCCAACTGCTTTCGTTTGCAGCGACATCTGTGAAAGAAATTACACCAATAATATCAAATCAATGGAAAACCATTTTGATTTTTGTCCATTACAGCGCCATCTGTGAACCAAAATGCAAAAACTCGTAGGTCAAATGCGTGTATTTTTTTCTGGAGAATCCAAATCTGCAATGAAAAATGGGGATTCCCATTTAAGTTTTTTATCTTGCCCCAGCCCCACCCCCAAGAGGTGGGAGCTCGAGTTTGGTGCCGTTGGATGTCCCCCTTCGCGACGAACAACTTTCATTAGCCACTTGTTTTGATCCGATGCATAGTTCTCGAGATATTTCAATCTCTTCAGATAAAATGACCACCCTGTATAACCCGATTTTTACTATAATTGTAAAAACAAAGGTTGATAATTAACATTCTTTTAAAAAGTAATAACACATGTATAATTATCTCTCTGACATCATATAATGTGTAATGTGTAGTTTGCAGAACATGTATTCAGAACATTCGACTCGAACGGCGATGGCACCATTGACTTCCGAGAATTCTTGTGTGCTCTGAGTGTTACATCCCATGGTAAATTGGAACAGAAATTGAAGTGGGCCTTCAGCATGTACGACCTTGATGGTAACGGCTACATTTCGCGGCAAGAAATGATGGAAATTGTAACAGTACGTACAATATATACAATACTTCTATTACAACCCAGTAAGCAAAATGACCGCGCGGCCGAAGGCGCAACAAAAAATAGCATATCGTGGTGAAATAATACTAGTGCAATACTGAAAATTCTTTATTTTTTACTTATTGTTAATAAAATTTTACCAATATGATTGCGACATTTTCTCTAATTAAAAAAATTAATTTTTAAAAAATACCACGTTTGTAAAACAGACTAAAAAGTATAAAATAATTTAAATAAAAGTAAATTTTAAAAAACGGACTAAAATGTATAAAATATATAATTTTTCCTAGCCCCATACAGGTTTCTAAGCCCATACAGATTGTGAATTTTTAATAGCTATGAAAATACTTGTAAGATTTAAAACGAAAAACGTGAGCTATTCATGCATCAATTACACTGTCGAACAGCCAAAAAGTATTTCGATTTCCACTATGCGATTCTTATAGGGTTTTTCGCGCTGATTCCGAATCTTTCCTTAATTTTTCTCCTATACGTACCGTTTTTGAGAAAATGGAGTTTTAAAAAAAGACATATTTTTCAACTTTGAACAAATATTGTGATGTTATAAAAGATATTGAATTGATCTTTACAGCAAAAAATTCCTTAGGCTTTCCCGAATACAGTGATATCAAATATTAATACATTATGATTGTTTAACCATGTTTAAACGATCATTAAAGACGGAGAGACACCGCTTTCGCACCAATTTTTGACGATATTTATTAATTTATCTCAAAAAATAAGGGTCCAGCGGAAAATCGAACTATACCACGCGATAGAGCAGACTTTTATCTTGAAAAACCACCCTATTAAGTTTGGAACGTCGACGTTTTTTTCGAACCAGAAAGCAAAATATCTTCGCCCGACATGATTTGCGGCCAGTGGAATGGGTAGGCGAATAGAGCAGTCTCCTCCGCCGGACTTAGAATGGGGACATTACTGTATTTTGTATTATCCTGGAATACGGAACCAGTGTCGCCAGAAAGTGCCCAAACCAGCACTCGAGGGGAATACAAGTACCCCCTCAGTGATAAGCCGAGTAGAGTAATAAAGCGACTCCTAGACGTTCAATAATATTGCCAATACTGGCGACACTGTACGGAAGTACAAAGATTAACCGAACATTTTGATTGCAGGATTTTTATGAAGATTCTATTTGTTTCAGGCAATCTACAAAATGGTAGGGTCCGTGATGAAAATGCCAGAAGACGAGTCTACGCCTGAGAAAAGAACCGATAAGATATTCCTGCAAATGGACAAAAATAAGGATGGAATATTATCGCTTGACGAATTTATAGAGGGTGCAAAGAATGACCCGTCAATTGTGCGACTGTTGCAGTGCGATCCGAGTGCACAAGCTCAGTGAAGCCTTGGGCCGTTACGCAAGTATTACCGTATCATCTACATACGAGAATCGGGAACCAGTCTGATAGTACCCCGTGTAAAAAGCATTACGATCATAAGGAACTTGTATGACGATTTTCAGAAGAGATATATAGCTGAATCACAATTTTTACCGTTTAATTCAGTTCACATTGTCGAATGCTCATACAAAATTCGTTTCTTAATTTCTGCTTTTATCATGTCGTTCATTCGTTCAATTGGCAAAAACTAGGAGATAAGCAACGTACGTGTTTCTTTATGAACGTAAATGTTATTTAATTAAAAGCGTAGGTGATAAGGAAAAGTGGTATTTTAAAATTGGACCGGTTCCCGGAATGGTCCAGGGTCACTGGGCCCATGGCGCTTGCGCATACCGCAAGCTAGTCTATAAGACTAGTCCAGTCGCTCCGTCTCATAAAACGGATCGGTTTTAAAACAAAAAGCTTGTTACGTTTTTGGATATATTGATCCCCTTGCGTGCTGCGTACGACGAAAGACCCGCAGAGCGATTCGCACTCTGTCATTTCAGGAAAACGACTATTTCGATCCATAGCTACAACCGAGAGAATCTGCTTCATCCAACGTTGCAACCTTGATATATTGTTGATACGTTTAATATGTCTGTAGTTGTGTTCCCAGTTTACTTGTTCGATTCGATGTAACGATTAGCCTGATACTAATTGTTATACAGAAAATGTACTATATACTTGCACCGTTTGTCATTTCGCAGAACGTCTTCGCTGTAGCAATTTCATTTTACGTCTAATACAAGCACAGGAATGTACGTCTTTGCTAATCACCTTTGATTATGCTTACGAATAACGATTATATATTTCGACATATTTTTCGGAAGTAGTCTTTAATAAAAACATCTCCGCCATACGCAGCTCAAAAGCCAATTACATAGTCGTTAAACGCGATACTTGATTCCTCGAGACTATTGTACACAACGTATCTTTCTCCTACTTTATAGTCACGTGCAATGGACATACGAAATCATTTTCTCTTCTAACTATAATTACTTCGACTCGAAATTTTGGTATCAAGTGAAATACAAACACGACGTGACATTATTTAAAAGGTTTATTTGAAATATGATCGAAATATCGAAAGATTATGTTCACTCTACCTTTAAAACTACTCTAAAGTAATATTTTGAGTTATAGCGTACGCGTATGTTTATTTCAAAGTCTCCTAATTGCGATACTACGTCTGTAATAATGCTTTAGTGTCTAATTATTTTACATTTTCCAATATTGTAGAATTGTATTGTACGACGTGTCGACATTTCTTAGAATACGGTCAAAGAGGTTGTATACCGATATTTTATATTGTAGTTCTGTCGTCATCTTCTGGATGCCTTTGTTGGAGTTGCTCTAAATCGTTATAATAAGTAAATAAAATAAATTACACTTTTCATTGAATTGTGAAATCGATCAAATTACCTTGTGCAAACGTATAGCCATTGCGACCAGCATCTCTAATTTAATTGAATAAATCACTCCATCAGTACCTGTGATAATAATAATTTTATCAATTTTCAACACAAATCATACTCCTCTTCCGTTGCTACTTGAAACTTCAATTTTATGTATATTTACAAGCATTGCAAAAACGAGATTTTATTCGTCTCAAAGTTTTAATGTCCGAATAATGAATTTGTGTAACATTTTCAATATTACACGACCCGAAGGAGAATACTTGATTAGACATTCACTTATAATTCTTACAAAATCAATCAAATAATGCAGTTATGAAGATTGCATAGACGAGATTTAAGATTTAGAACTACTAATTATAAGATAACTATTTTAGATTTTCCGTTTCTAGACATATACATATTATCTCTAACCGATACAGAGACTGGAAGGTGCTATATTCTGCGGATGTTTATGCAATTTTCAGTTTTTCTGGACAAATTTGAAGAAAGTGGAATAAAATTTTTGAAAATTGAACTAAAGGATAAACTTTACTTTACCGGACTCAAAATTTGTGCCTTTCTCCTATAAATTATGATGTATTTTGATATGTAATCCAGTAGATCTGTACCCGGGCGGCTGCAGATCGAAGTTTTGATCCAGTAGCATCAATGGTTCACCAGTTATGCTTGCTTAAAGTTGAGCAATCTGCAGTGTTTTTGACAGGTAAGAGCGCCGCCATATTGATTTGCAGTGATGACCGCGAGCCGCTTACCGAGCAGAAACGCCGCGCCGCGCCGGTCCTTGCCCCCCGACCTAATCACCAACCAACTCGGTAAGCAGTGCGCGACCGTCACTACCAATATGACAATATGACGGCACCCTTACCAAAAACACTGCAGATTGCTCAACTTTAAGTAAGCATAACTGAATCATTGATCCTACAGGATCGAAACTTCGATCCGCAGCCGCCCCGAATACACATCTACTGGATTACATACCATATACATAATAATTTATAGGAGAAAGACACAAATTTTGAGTCCGGTAAAGTAAAGAGCAGCCGTAGTAAATTCTATCGAATTTTATATTCTATCCCTTTTAAACATTTTCGGAAACCATAAATGCATAAAGATCCGCAATCTATTACTTATTAATCTTTAAAATTTTGACTGCAATGTCTCTTGAGTTTGATCACAATTACACGGTATCTTTAAATATTCATAATTCATATTCATTCATGTTTCAAAACTAATTCAGTTCTCTGCTAAGTTAGAATTCGGTAGTTTCGAAAAAATACGAAGGTGCTTTTTTCATTCACCGAAGTGAATTTACCATAAATGTTTCGTTGAAGGAATTAAATGGACTTTCTTTCTGTACATTAAGACTTCTTCGTTTGAGCAAATAGATATTTCACAAAAAGATTTCGATAATTAGGCGTTGGACAGGAAGTAATCAAAAAATCTAATATACGCAATCTTTGCTTCTTTATGGAAACATATGTATACTTCCATTCTCTTCGAAAATTGTATTTAGAGTAACTCGAATGAAACTAGAATAACCCTCTATGAAAATTCTATTTTTAAGTATCTAGAAATCTGATATAGAGTAAATAGATTTGCACCTAGATAACGACAACAATCTATTACACGTGTCTATGAGATAGGGAAAATAATGCTAAGCGTAACGGCTACATGCAAAGACACATTATTTCGTATTATATGATAATGTGCAAAATACTCTTTGTGATTCTGGCAGAAAGTTTAAATATCTCATAATACACTATCCTGGATCCTTCGATGATCCGATAATTATGAAAAAATATTCCTTTTTGCGTGACATCTTACTCTATTAACAACAATCTTAAACAATCAGTATCTCGTTTGGATAGCAAAGGTCACTGGAAAAATAGACGAACAATTTGATCCGGAAAAATTACGTTAACGATGTGTATGCATCTTTATAATACAGTAGAACTCCATTTACCTAAACATCATTTGTTAGTTAATACTTAATTTATTCTGAATGACATTGAAACTTCAATTCAGCTCTCATTATATTTTTCTCATATTTTTGAAATTCATTACTAGGCGGCGGTTCTTTATGCAAAATAAAAATTGTCTGCATCGATTGGAAGAAATAGAAACCAAACAGAATGGTATTTCTTCCCTTCATCATTTGAATAGATGAGAAATCATAAACATACATCTTCAATTTTGAAAATTTTCCTACAATTTTGAATTTCATCTACTCAATTTTGCTACAAATGCATAAAGTCATTACTAGACAGCGGATTTTATGCATTTATGAGAAAAATGAGTAGGTGTAATTATTAAACATATCAGATGATTGCATACGTTCGTGGACGATTTTCATAGACGTCGCAAACTGTACTGCACGGTGAAGTATAAAGAAAAAAAATTATATAGTCACCATTCTTTTCTACAATTAGAAATTGATTAATAAAGCTGTATTTTTAAAAATTTAACCATTGAATTTCATTTTCAAATCGGGCACGAACTTATGCAATCACCTGGTACTAAGAAGGAAAATGAATTTTTATTTCGCACTCGGGCAAATCGAGTAGAAAATTTCGATTTTGCGTAAAAATCTGCTGTCTAGTCATTACACTTACTTGCATGAGTACTGATGGTAACACACACTGGTGTAACTTTGTTTCTCGATCGTAAATACCTAAATGTGCCTGGTACACATATGAATAAAAATAGAAATTATGCAGAAACAAAGTCAAGCATAGTGAACGTGTACACACTTACGTTTAGCTTGAAATCAAATAAATTAATGTGCAGTCACATTGAATTGTCTAAACCTAAATTTGAATCGTTAGAACGTACAATTGTTCATAATTATGAATAGCGACTAAAATTATTTCACTTCAGTTATATTACTCTCGTATGTGAAAAAATATGTGGATTTCTACTGTAAAAACGTTACAATATAAATTACGTATAAATACTTATTCTTATAATAAGTGAATACATTACATTTACTTTATATCTCAATATCTGTAATACTTTCGTAATTTTTAAGAATGTAAACTAATGTAAATGATCATAAAAAAGTTTGTCGTGAAATTATATTTGTGAACATAAAATTAAATGTGTTACAGTTGAATGTGTATGTCTAGAACTAAATGGGTATAAATGTTCTGTTTGTTGAAGGTTATATTCAATGATAAAGTCGCTTGATATTAGGAAAATAAAACTGTGTAAATGTTACAAAAATTGACTTGATGTTCTCATTGGAGTAATGTAATTTTACATGTATGAATTTTTTACGAAAATATAATGGCTAACAACATACGAAATAATCTAAAATGTAGTGGAGAAATAATTGGTAAGATTTCATGTCTATGCAATTTTTACCAGTTTGCTACTAATGACGCTACTTTACATACGAAATTACAGACAAAAATTGGTAAATCTAATGATTAGACTGCGGATGTGTGTGTTTATGCAATTTTCAATTTTTATAGACAAATTTTAAGAAAGTGGCATGAAATAAAATTTTATTTTCAATGGGAACACAATTTTTGTATAGAACCGAAGAAAATAAAAATGTTACTAAATTCTATCGCATTTTATATTCTAGCATTTTTTAAAAATCTTCATAAGCCATAAATGCATAAAAATCCGCAGTCTACTTATATGATCTAACGATAAATGCAACCACCAAAAGAAACTGCACGATGGCTTGTATTTTTATATAGGGCAATAATAGTAGTCCTTATTTGATATCCAAGTTACCCCTTGCACGTCTTGGAATTATTTGAATCTTTCTCTGTATTTCATTTCCAATGAATATTTTTCAGTCTCGTCTGTGATACACACGAAGAGAGACAACTTCCAGTAATTCTCGGTCCATTTAAATAACTCGCTTGATCTACTCAGTCAGCCAGACCTGCTTCGAGCCGATATTGATTACAGCCTGCAATCGTACGATGCGAGCAGAAGGCTGGCATTATAACGTCAGAACGACGCTCGAAACTGATTGCTAGTGTGCTCTAGATCTGCTTTGAATTGGACAGCACACCGTGCCAGCACATATCAAGCCTTATTCGGAAGTAGATGTATGATATTCTGCTTGCACGGTGTGCCAGCACAAAGTAATACGTCTGCATCCGAATAAGTATCGCTTTATGCTGGCAAAATGTGCT
>JAQQRU010000024.1:0-15700 GCA_028455605.1 Lasioglossum malachurum
TCCATGCGGTAGGTGCCAGTACTAATCCGTAATCCGTCTCTAACCACATTGGAAGCCGGATAAATTCAAAGGAAATTAAAAATGCCTTACATTTATTCAAAAGTACAGTATCCAAAAGCGTCCAAGCGTCTCTTAGCAACTGCAATCGTAATTAGTGTCAGAACCCACCGCACGGTGTGCACAGGTTAGACATTTTTCAACGCGCTATTGCACGCTATCACAAGAGGCGACACACGACTTTCTAGAGAGAGACAACCCATACAACCAATGTTGAATTCTCGTATATATTTTGTAATATATATTGTAGTATATTTAAATTATTATTATAGTATAATTAAGAGTAGTATCACTACTCTTTGGTTTCGTGCTAAAACTCGGAAATGGTTCTGTTCCATGCATGTTCCATCCCAAAGCGTTCAAACTGAAAAAGTGAGCACTCTGATTTTCTCTTAAGCCAATGACAAGCTCGCGCTGCACTTCTGCCAACCTGTGTGGGTCGTGTGTGTGTGTGTGTGTGTGCGACAATAAAGCGTGCTCGTATAAAGCAGTTTTTTTATTGGGTCCTAGTGTTCCCAATAGAAGGAGCCACTGAGGAGCTGGATCGAACGGAACGATCGAATAGCGAACTAGTTTTCCACGTTCTCTAAAACGATTTCAGAGACGCGCAGTGATTTCGGAATCAGTCGGTCGTCCGCTCTGAAAGAATTTTAGTTTTGTCAAGGATCGCGGACTTGTGTTTCTATGCTTGTTGAAAGGTAGTGACTGTAAACAAAGTGATCGTGAAGAAATTCCGTAGGATCCCTTAGGATCTTTCGCTCGGTAGATTTCACAGGTGAAAGTTTCTCTACATGTACGGAAATATGCGTGAAAGAGAGGAATTTTGCCGAAGTTTTCCTCCGGGACTACCAGCCCAGCCACCAACAACCAGAGCTCCGGGCCTTGACGCTCTGCACAGCCTTTGTAAAGAGATCTATCCAGATCAAAGCAATCCACTCACTGTCACCGCTGTCGTTAAATATTGGTACGAATATTTTCATTTATCTTCACAACCTCTAACCATCCCCCACACACCCATCGATTTAAAGAGCAACGAGAAAGATGCTTGACGTTTTACGCACAGGCCCTGGAGGAACAATGACTGCATTATTTTGCCGTTGCAGAACGTAACATTTCGGTGTCTTAATTATTATCGAGGATGCTTGTGTATCCTCTCGTGTGTCAAACACATGTATGAGATTTCTTGTTTCCCTAGTTGATGTGTTACAAAAATAAACGATTATCTTATTATTGAAAATTGTTTGTTGAAACAGGCTTAGAATAAATCGAAAATTATTTACGAGTGTGCATATATTTTTGTAACTTCCGTTTTCAGTTTGATGTTTTATGATTAATGTAAAAATCGGAGACAAATTTGTTTTACCGAAAATGTTTGGGAATGGAGCTGTTGCACAGGAAGAAGAGCATGCGGCTTATATTTAGTCGCAAGTCGCAAGTGCGGTTAACCAGATATAAAATAAAATAATTGGAATTTTCTGTGCACTTTTGCTTAGGTTGGGTGGTCCAGATCCTCTCGACTACATAAGCATGTATGAGAATCCTGGCTGTCCTGAATTAGGCGTACCACCACATTGGCATTACATCAGGTGAGTCCAATTTACCGATTTCCAATTTCCGATCTACAATTTTCATTGTCTTGTGGAAAATCTCGATCTATACGAACTTGATGTACTTCCGCAATTCGTTGATTTAACAATTCCAATTACATATAATGATTGAAATTTTCAATTATAATGATTGAAAGTAGAATTTCGATTTAAATTGGGTTGCTGAGAGTTGAATTTGAATTTAGAGTTAAATATAATGATCGAAAGTTGAATTTGAATTCAGATTTAAATATAATGATCGAAAGTTGAATTTGAATTTCGATTTGAATATAATGATTTCGATTTAAATTGGGTTGCTGAGAGTTGATTTTGAATTTAGATTTAATTTTGACATTTCTCTTTTCCATCCGTTGTTTTAAATTAATTTATCATATTTTTTCTGTTGGTAACTTTCATCGTTCACGATTGTTGCGCCCGCGATTTTTAAGTCAATACCGTCGCTCGTTCATTCAAGAAAGATGGGTAACATACTTTTTCTCGTCCTCCTTTTTGTTTCGTGGCATAGAAAAGAGGGAAGAATGTGAGAGTCGAAAAAAAAAACGGGAAGTCGGGTATTCGTCAGTGTCACCCTGTTGAGTAGCGGGTGTGTGCCTCTGTTTGATGTTAGCGCATGTTACTTTTCCAGCGCACCCTCGATGACACGTATATACCATGCCTATCGTTAGAGAATTTCACTTATCATACCGCGACAATTACAAAAAAATTACATTAAACAATCTTTATCCATTCTCGGAATTCTTAATGTATCGTACATTCATGTTCAAATCATAAAAAAGATATTAATTTTTATCTTTTCGTTGGGACCACTGAGTAAGGGTAAAGACCATCGATTTCTATGAATTTCCCATTAAATTTCAAATCTCAAGGAAATTAAATTTGAATTCACTATTCACGGGGAATAGCGACGACTCAGACAGTCGAAAGACAAATGATTTCTCGTTTCAGGAATTCCTTATTAAATCTTAGGCGCCGAATGACGAATGGTCCGCCGCGAAAGGGTGTTCCTCTTCCTTTTTTTTTTCCTGATGCATGACCCTTCCTTCTTCAGCTTGCAGCAGCTGTTCCAATAGTTCCCTTTTTCTCTATATATAGAAAGTGTGGGGTACAGGAAGATAAAGTCGTTTAAAATGCGGCGCGTCGGAAATAGACGAGCGGGACTTCCCCTTTTTCCGTCTGCTCTATCTAAATATGTTCGGCCATTGACTAAATCTCGTCGATTTTTTCTGAATCGAGTCTGGAGTTGTATTTGTCTTACTGAATCCACCTTAATACCATCTCTTTAATTCTGTATCTCTCTAAGACTATCTCGAAAATTGTAACATTTCTTTGTTAAAGTTTGGGCTTGTCGGATCTACACGGAGATGGAAGGATACATCCAAAAAGTGGTCCTGGTCGTCCGAGTGGGTTTGGATTTGAGTTGACCTTCAGATTAGTCAGAGAAAGAAACGAAATGACTCCTCCTACTTGGCCAGCGAATGTCATGCAGCAATTAGCAAAATATGTTTTTAATTCTGGTAACATGTTGATGCCTGGCGATCATGTATCGTGGCATGCCCCTCTGGATAATGGCAATGGTCGCATCACGCAGATCCTAATGGGGAAGGATCCTCAATTGCCAACATCTATATATACTCCTCACGGCGATGTAAGTCAGCTTGTGTCTAATGTTTTTAATTCGAACTGTTTATTTCAATGAATTGTGTATTATGGTTTTGACGGTTGCTGCGTAATGTTACAGGTTTCGTTTGTTCAAATTATAGGAGTGACATCCGAAGAATTACAGGCTGCGCAGCACTGGAACGGCTTAGGTCTTGTTAGTTTACTAAAAACCAGCCATGTTTGTGGCCCTTGGTTGGTAACAGATATGAGAAGGACACGGTCCATCATGGAGGATGAACCCTCCATAGCAGAGAAGATACAAAGCGGGATAGAGAAGGAGGGGTCTAATTTAAGCGGCGTCTCTGCAAAATGTTGGCAAGTGTTACAAATTAATTCTTTCTAAGTGAAAAGATGATGCTCGCAAGCAGTATTATTGTAATAAATTCATTTATACAGGTGGGTGCAAGTGAACTACGACAGAAGTTCAGAAAGATATAGAGAGAAAAGGAACGAATCGGATGAAGAAGACGATGAGGAAGAAGATATCAAACCAGTTATAAAATCGGAAAGACTATCGCCGTGCGAACTGGATTCGAGTTTGTCGCACGATAATTTTGTTAAAGTCTTACCAGGACTTCATTTAACTTTCAACCTTGAAGCGGGATCCTTGTTACCGTTAGCAATTAAGTATGCACAGTTAGAATGTACTGTTATTAAAATAGACACCTTGTAAAATGATATATTAATATTATTGATTTTATAGGGGACGCGTGATGCATGGGAGGCATTTTACGTTCAAGTCTATATTATCTAACACAGCTGTTACTATCGTTGCACCGACAGTCACTGGCACACTGGTCTCTAGAGAAAAGCCATATGTAGTTCAAGGACCATGGCTGCAAGTCCTGCTGCCGGAGGATCTGTCGGAAAAAATGGCCCAAGAGTTCCAAATTTTAAACTCGCCAAATGAAGTAAGCTACATCTTATTTTTACGAGTACACCAATATTTTTATAATCGCAATTTTACCATTTAAAACATTCAATAGGTTCAACTGCCAAAGACATTTTCATGGCCCGAGCATAAACTCGTCATTACTGTCATTAATGATTGAGACTGCGTTAATACGATGAATATGTTCAGCTAAGTTAGCATAACCAGTTAACAATAAGCAAAGCACAGTTTGTTTCTTCCTTCTTTCCCAACAAAGAAGAGACATTATATCGGAGCAGAACTGTGTTATATCCGATTCAGTTAGAAAAACAAGTGGGTTTCAAAGAACTTATTTATAACTGTATATAATCAGTCGAGCAAACGACGGAACTGTAAGGCTACGCATATCAATGTGTGAAAGAGGAGCCGACTTGTATTTATATACTTACCCAGAAAATGTATTTTATACGTTCCCTCCGAGAGAAAAACGTTTCCGGCGCCTCTCTTGTGCAGGTCGATTCCCCTGTTAAACGATTTATATTTAATTCTGTACATAATAGAATACAAGTTAAAACGTGTAATTGTATTTGTTATACGAATTTACACATTGTTACAGCTAATGAACATTCTTTTTTGTAAATAGAGAAGACGAACGTTCTGACGTGACTGTTATCAGTGCCTTGAACCAATTTCGATAAGCGGAATGTGTAATGGAATAAAGTATATAGGATGTAGTATTTATAAGCAAATTATACAGTTTATTTATCACGACTCGTTCGCCCGATTATCCTTTGGGATTTTTTTCGTTCCTTGAATCTGCGGAGTAAGAGGTCTTTTTAGTAAATATCATTTCCAGCGTTAAATCGCTTGGGAATTTTTAAAAAACTTTTTACCTGTTGCTGTGTGTGGATTTCAATCGTGCAATTTTTCGTCTACGGTATCTATCCTGGATCGTCTATCATTTCGTCTGACGACTCTCCTCCTCGCTTTTCTTCTCACAGGACAAACACACTCCTCTCCTTTTTCGACCGTTAACGTGTTGTTTGTGTTCGGCAAATGTGGCTCACAGAAGAAACGGCAAAGGTTGGCTCGAGCATTCTGCGAGGTACATAGTTGTGACATTGGGACTATCGCACGAATAAACAATCCTCCAGATAGTATTTAAACCGTCGCCGCGGAGAGCGGACGCGACTTGTCTACTATTCTATAACCAGATAGTTAAGTTGCATGTATCCAGTTCTTTAAAGAGCAGTGGTGAAGGATAGAAGACTAACATAATGGTGGCAACGTTCAGAAGATACAATTGTCTGACATGTAAGCGTGTTTTTTATAATAAATTATTTTTATATTAAATTATATCGTATAATTGTTTATAGATTAAATAGCCATTTTATTCACCCTCGTACTCTTCGGGGAACAAAACTCACCCATTCTCTTCTAGTTTGACGCATAATTTAAATTTATATTGTAGACTTAGATTTTCTTTGTATTTCCTCAATCAATTTTGATTACACTATGTGAAATTTGTTTCTTTATTAAATATAATATTAGAGATTGAAGAACTAGATCCTTAGTCCATGAAAATAAGATGAAAATCATATGAAGATAGGATTTATTTTCGCTAGGACGAAATGCTTAATTTTCGAGTTAAAACAGCTCTGTGTCAAACAAAAATGGATAGGTACGAGAGGGTGGGTGGTTCGCGTAATATATTTTCGGGGTGGAGAAGGAAAGGAAAGAACGGAAAGCTTGCTAAATAGAGATCATACTTGAGCGACCAAGTTCTTGGCGAACCTAAAGAAACCGATCCACAGCAGGACAACGATACACGCCAAGGCAAAGTCCTCGACTTCCTCGCAGGTGATGTTCCTGACAACGTTAACGATCCCACGGAAAACGTTCGCGAACGTTTGCATGGCCTCGATCCAGAGGTCCCTTAGGAAACAGATCACCTGGAAAATCAGGTTCATCACCGCTAGTGTCAGCTCGATTAACCTCGCCAGGAAATCGAACAAGATCTCCATTAACTTGTCGAGGGTCTCCCAGAGCCAGCAGACAACTCGCGATAAAAATTCGACGCACTGCTGCGTGGCGTTGGTCACACGGCCGTTCATGATCGACGATTTATTTCCGTGGCCCTTTCACCCTTCGCATACTTTCACCACCCTCGATTCCGCAGTTTACATCGAAAAGAAGAACGAGTTTCGCGGTCGATCACACGCGTTCGAACAGCGCGTCACATCGCAGCAAGGAGAGCAACGAGAGTTCGCATAAATCCGCGAACCTTTGCACTTGCGGTTCAATTTTTTCCGAGAGGCGTGAACCATGTCGCTGATTAGAATTAGCCTTGAATCACAGAAACCCGAGAAAATTGCCGAGTCTGCGAAAAACTAATTATGCTAATTGTGCTTCTTCGCGCAGAATTCTCGTAGTTCCTCCGATAGCTCAACTTTCGTTGCTTAGTAATCTGTATAGTGAACTTATCGTTGATTTAGAGAATTTTATAGAGTCTTGAAAGCACTATTGTGGACTACTATCAGTTGCATTAGGGTTGTACAAAAGGGTGCAAATGGGTTCAGGCTAGGCTAGCGGATGTATAATTATAATTGGTCCCATTAGCGGATACGCGACGTGATCTTTGGATTGCGACCTTATCTTCGTTACATTTCAATTCTCTGCATTTTTCGAGATCTCTACAGGGCGATTCTCGAAACTGGGTCGAGTTGTAGCTTCATTCTACGCGGAGGTGCCGGGAACGGTCGAGTGGTTTAATGAGGTCTGCTTTCGTTTTATATAATTATTTTTTTTCGAGTACCACGACGTGGGTGCAATAGGTTTTACGTCTTTTTTTGTTCTCGATTGAGAGATAAGATTTTAACCATTCTTTGTTTCCGCTTTCGCCATTTTCGAGTGGCGTTTACTGCGAAACAATGCAGATATATATCTACCGTTCTAGAAATAAAAGTTTTAATATTACACATTTGAATGTAAGAGTTTAAATTAAAATTTGATTTATTTAATATCTTATACAGTCTGCTGTCGTTTCGTTAATATACATGTATCTCCCTGTTGTCAAGCGATCACTATAATACGTATTCTATTCTTTATACCCTTTACGATATTTGATCGATTTAAAAGTAATGGTTACGTTTGTATATATATATATATATATAAGTACTCGTATAATATAATCATGGCAGTTCTTTCGTCGTTCCTATTTGCAAACTATCTAGCAGTATCAAATAGTGAGTTTGTCTTGAATATTATTTTACTATGCAGCATGTCCGATACACGAGTATATATGAAATCATTTTTCCAAGTGCTCAACACAATATTAATTACAATCATTCCAGATGATAAGTCGATAAATATTAGCGAATGATATCGGACAAATGTGTTCGACTTTTTTATAATAAACATCCCTCGATTCATTAAATATAGAAATAATAAATTCTTAAAGAAATATGATCTGCAAATCCCCTCGGATAGTTCGAATTCTGTACAACGTGGACAGAAATATTTTTCGGAACAAATCAAGCACACTCTATATCCGGACTTCATTGTATATTATATATTGTACTAATTAGTCTAATCGTAAACCAATATAGTTCTCTGATAATTGATGTTGATATCGTTATTTTTTAATCGATGATATTATTTCTTGTTTATCGTTGGTCCACAGCTAATTGGTCGTATCATATAGTTTTAAGTTCGAAGTAGTGGTCCATTATGCGTATTCCGATAAAGGCTCTCTCTTTCTTATATACAATAATTGCCTATGATTGTATTCGATATGTGATATGTAGAACATCTTCGTCAGACGAACTCGGCGAAAAGCGACAAGATTAGAAGCATAAACGAAGCTGCTCGCCGCGTTGATCCGTTGCAGGCGTCCGCATCGTTGCAGGATTGCACGCAACCGCGGACGTATCTGCAAATTCAAATTCAACATATCGAATCAGTAACACTAAACCTAGCACTGCCGGTCAAATGACCGGTTTTATAGTTTTCATTTTACAATTATTGAAATTATGAAGTTGCTTACGTGGAAATTGATTCGATAAATTTCTTTATCCAAGCACATATCGTAATCAAAATTGCACAAAATCTAGATAAATAGAGCCTTAATATTTTTCTAAGATGAAACATTTTAATCGTTTTTAGTGCTCGTTCCAGGTCTTTTATTTTACGATTGAGCACGTATTACAATAAGAGTCGCACAAAGGGTAAATAAAATCAATCTTGTTATTTTTATAAGGGAACATGTACCAGTTACTTTTAAGGCTCGGTAGGTTCAGTGTTAAAACTTAAAACATACAAAAACTAAATTACAATCTGAAATTGAACTTCGTCGAATCTCTTCGATTCTAAATTGAATTCCCCTATTTAAAATTAATCTCCCTTAAAACTAATTGCTCTAGCTTCCCAAAAAAGTTCAAATTATATAGTATAATATTTAAAAAGTTATCGTCTTTTTTAGAGTGTCCGAATATTTGTGGGAGTCACTGTATATTCGTCGATTATGGATTTCACGTTACTAGTTTTAATGATTTCGTTCCTCGAGGAATTGTATAATTGAAGGCTGCACGTTCTCCTCGGTTCCTTTGCTCTCCCCGTTTTTCAATCTCGTCGCCACTTCAGCAACGCGCGACAGCCATTCAATTTCAGATTGTCGAACAACTTCCCTCGGTTTTCACTATCGTCTATAACAAAGTAAGCAAAACTTGTTACGCTTTTAAACTCACTTGTCGTCGAAGTAGAACCCTCCGCAATGCGACATTCTTATGATTTCCGAGTCGGTCGTCAAAGTTCCGCTGTCCAACGCGCAGCTCCTCACCGTTAAAGAGATCCCGGACTCATCTAATCGGTCACAAATAATTCTTTTTCATCCTCCTTGAACGGGACCGAAATTATCCGAATTTCTACGAAACTGACGTTAACCCTCAGCACTCGAGTGGTGACTCAGAGTCGCCACTAAAAATTGCTGTACCATTATTCAAAATATTGTTTACATTATTAATAGACTGCGGATTTTATGCATTTATAACAAAAATTGATACGTACAATTTAAAGCAGCGGGCATATTTAAGAAATTCTAGAACATCAACGTATTTTAGTTTTAGTTCAATAAAATAATTAAAACAAGAAAGAAATTTTTACGTAACCTCTGTGTCTTGGAATCGACGTGGACATTTTTTATTTTGCATAAAGATCCGCAGTCTAATTATTAAATATGCCCGTATATAATCAATTACTAAACATTTCAGTATTGAACGAGGTATTATATCAATTTTATATTCACATAAAAACCGAGGGGGACATCATGTGGGGGACTTTTATTTTTCCCGGTGGACACTCCAAGGTGAGATAAAGGTCAACTTTCTTTTTTTAAATGGAATGTCCTAATTTTTATAGCATAGATCGATAGAGTATCAAATTCTGAGTATGAAAGTGTTAACCTTCATATGTCCTAAACCTAATAGTTAACGAGATATTATCCAAAGAAGAAAGAAATTTTTTTCGATAATATCTCGTAAACTGTTAGATTTAGGACATATGAAAGTCAATGCATTTTTACTCAGAATTCGATAGTCTATCGATTCATGATAAACAAAGTAGGTCTTTCCATTTAAAAAGATCAAGGTGACCTTCTTCTCACCTTGGAGTGTCCATCGGGAAAAATAAAAATCCCACCACATGATGTCACCCTCGGTACTGAACAACTTTCATCTGAAACATTTTTGCGAATAATCAATATTTTTGGAGATATTCGTCTGTAACGCTTTATTATTTTCCACCCTGTATATCAGACGATTACGTAGAAGTTTGATTTTCATAGATGTGTCGCAGAAACAATTCTAATTCGCGGAACGCGGCGTTCGTTGATTATATTATTCATAATGAATTTGTGATTGCGAGGGGTAAAATAGCCAGCTCATTATTTCGGGGAATTTACCCACCCTCTAGCTGAGGTAAGGTCTTCGACACGGAGCGTATTGTGCCGCGAACCATAGTGTATTCAGCGAACACGTAGCGCGAAAAAGGGGGTTAAGGACCACTCGCAATCACAAAAGGAGGAAGTTTTACCGTATATGCCTGCTATTTTGATGCACGCGGTCGCAGGGAAGAGACCATCGCGGCCCTTGCGACCTCCCAGGCATGGCGACTCCAAGAATGCGAGGCTCCCGTTATTGTGGAACGGGTCGTCGCAGGGCTTATTGTCCCCGTCGATTGACACGCACTTGAAACAGTCGATGGCCCAACCTGGCGCGACACAGTCAAACCACATCGAGACAAATTATTTACAATCTCGCCACGGACGTTTACAATAGCCCATCTATATCACCCCCATGATAAGAAACCGAACGCTGATCACTGGACCGCGGATTTTATGGATTTGTGACAAAAATGGGCACGTACAATTTAAAGCAGTGGGCATGTTCAAAAATAGTTAAACATCAAGGTGTTAGTTCCAGCTTAATAGGGTAATTAAAAGAAGAATACAAGTTTTATTTGGCTCCTGTGTCCTGCAATCTAGTGCGAACATTTTTTATTTTGCGTAAAGATCCGCAGTCAGTTCCGCAGAATAAAAATGTTCAACTATATCTTCGTACAGTCAAATGAATCGAATGATACATCGAATGTTTGAACGAATAGCTTCAACAATGAATATAACTTCGCAATTTCATCCAGCCTGTTTCTCTTCGCGAGGTGAAATATTCTTCTTATTAAATAAAAAGAATTCCTCGAATCGTCGTGGACGCTTGGTAATAAAGTTGTCTAGCCGTAGCTCGCAGGACAGCCGAGTTATCTAGGGGTAATAACTATATGAAGGAACGAACCGCTGGAGGGACAAACGGGGACAACGTGTTGGTAATTACTGGACTGCGGATTTTATGGATTTACGAGAGGAATGAGCGCATGAAGCACAAGACAGTTAATGCGAACATCTTTCCGTCGTCCAACAAAATAATTGTTTCATTCCGCCGTGCGTCGTTCCCAGAGGGTTGGGAGGAGAAACGCATTGTTATGCGAGACCCCCTATTTTGCAAGCGTCAGAGAAAAATTTAGCACAAAGATCCTCGGTCTCGTTACAACTACCATATCCGCGGTCTAACATTGATCTAAGCGGGCTAACGAAACATCTTTCCATCGACCAGTGCCGGATTAAGGCCTTTAGAGTCCCTCGTACAGAATCACTTGAACGCGCAAAGAGTTAGGGGAAGAAATAAATTGCTGCGCGACGAAAAATTGTGCAGGTGGGAAGATCCTAGAAAAAAGCGGTATCACCTGTGGAGACTGACCTTGCGACACGACGAGTAGCGCGACCAGTCCGAAACAGACGATCCACGAGAAGCCGACATCCATGTTTCCCCGGGTCCGCGAGCGGTTTAGCCAGGAATCTCGAGCGTGCCTCTGATCGGCGTCAGCTGTTGAACCCAGAGTCCTCCGAGTCTTGTTCCTCCAGCGGGCTCATGTCAGACGAAAGTGAAGAAAACGATGCCCGGTCGAAACGCGATCACCGTATCGCGGCTGTCACGCCGACAAATCCGTGCGGAACCGACGAACGAACCCGGTTGTTCCGTTCTTCTCGTTGACGCTTTCCTTTCGCATTCACGACGCAGTGTTTTGTCGGACGGTTACCAAGGCGATGCGATACGTCGTCGTCGTCGTCGTCGTCGACGTAGTCGTTGATTCAAGCCTTCTTCCAGCGGGGATACGGGGCTGATCGATGATCTCTCCTGGACTGGACTAGGGACGAAGGGAACAAACCGCAAGAACGCGTGTCTGCTGCCTTCCCTCCCTCGGGTCTGACCCCAGGATCTACGCAGGAACATCGAGGACTAGAAACAGCCCGCAATTGCGTGATCCCATCCCACGGAATGGAACGATAAAATGCGAGCGGGGCACACGCGAATTGTGGGCGCAGTTGCGACTGTTAGATGCGTATCATAGTCCGGACCTAGGATCAACGCGTAAGTGTAGCTTGCGGTAGCTATGGTGCTCGAGACACAGAACTGTTTTGCGTGATCGAGTGTTGTCGAAGCTGTGGCTCGGAGATTGTCTTGGTACGTGTTTTTATTGGATAATGGGAGGAATTTTTCGTCTTCTCTATATCGCCTAAGTGGCCAAACCAGTGGGATATTTATTTTTACGTCGACGTTGATCCTGTCGAAATTTTTGTGTGAAAGATATATTCTTTTTGGAACGTTCTCTCTTGGACGATTCAGCGAGACTAGGGCTGGTTTTACGAAGGAGATTTATTTTTATTCTAATATATTGTTTTTTTGAAAAACACTCTGGGGATGATCACAGCGAGGGCGGATTTTAAAATTCGTTGATGCCTGATTTTTCTGAACGAACCACGCAATTTCACCAGTTTCCAACCCTGCAATTAAGCTAACTCGCCGACACCGAAGACTGCACATTCAGAAAAGGTCAATCTAGGTCTCTTCGTCAGCTATTGACATCAAACATTTACAACCCCGCCTCCCTGGTGGTACTCCAGAACCCGACCGCCTCGATTATTAACAAAGTTGAGAACACCGCCCCCTTCTGACGGAGATAAGCGAATACTCCGAAATGTTTAATCTTTCAAATCGTTTCTTGGCGGAACAATGAAATGTCAGAAACTAATATTCACGGGTTTGGTTGGACGCGTGTCGTGCTCCACATTTTCAGCCGGGTTGCAGGAGAAAACGCATTCGTTCCGATCGTAAACCTCCCTTGTTAGTTATTCCATTGTTGAACACTTTACGACTACCAATGAAGTCGCCGCATTTAATCTGTGAGAATATTGTAAAAAAATGTGAAATTTACGCAGTTTCACTGAACGTGTTATATTTCAGGTCACCATAGTTTATCCACGAGAGTACTATAAACGATGTAGAATTTATATGGCGAGATTGTTCAGTTCAGATAATAGTTATGAACATCAAGGTTCTACTTCAGTTCATGAAATATTCACCGGAAGTTCCGCCGCGACAGTCCCTGCTTCTACACCCTGCCCCGATAATTCTTTCCGCCATCATCTGCGCTTAACTATGAATAGCCACTGCTGTAGTAACAGCGCCATAAATCACTCGAGCTGACGATTTACGAATGATTTTGAACGCCAGATACTAAAAGATTCGTACATTCTATATCATATATAAACGAATTCCATATTTAATTGAATCGACTTCTCTTTCGAATTGGAATGACAGGAGATTGTTCGCGCAGAATACGCGTTATTAGAGTACCTCTTATGGCAGTCGCACTGCAGGCGAACGCGACAAGTTTGTATATATCGGAAGGTTAACTTCGATTTTCTGTATACGCTTTCTGCCGCGTTCATTCGTCGCGATATGTCAACGTGTGACGGGGTTAATGACTTCTAGGCTCAGGTGTTTCCAATGTTTGATATTTTGATTCCTAGCACATTGACCTGGATCGATGCTTATAGACGAATTGTCCCTAAAAGTTGCTCGCGTGTTGGGACCAGAGGTGGGCATTACTTGGCGAAACAAATATTTCAAATACTATTTAATACTTTAGATTTTATTTTGCTTAAAGAAAATAGTATTTTAAATAACATATACAATTTCGAAAATAAAATATTTCTATTTTAACAATCAGAAACACGAAATAAAATATTTTACTTTTTGCATTGTTACAACACTCTGAGAAACCGCATAAAAATACAGTCTATCCTATCGTTAAGAAACTATTTACACACATAAATGTATTGAATTCGAACCATTGTTTTCAGCAATAATATTTAAAATTGTAAAAGTAAAAACAAAATACAAATATTTTCAATATTCTTCAAATAAAATACTATTCTCAAAAAAATTACTGCCTCAAATAAATTATTTTATTTCGAAAAAAGAAAAAATTACTGTACACAAAAAGTACACATACTTTAAAATAAATAGGATTATTTACTATTTAAAATACTATTTTCCCTAGCTCTGGTTGGCATACTTCGACACCGTTTTCCAGTGCAGATCGTTTACAATGAAACATTATGTATCTTTACACTTATAAATCTCTTATAGCTTTACGCTTTAGACCGGCATAGACTCTTACACAACTGTGCTGCATTTGAAAAGAGATTAAGAACTTTCTTTCACGCGATAATCTGGGGAGGAGTTCTTAGGTCATATTATTCAAGATAATTTGTTGCATTGCAAGCTGTTATTATCATTGTTGGAGAATCTATTATAAAATTCTCAATTGGTCTTTGATATTCAAGAACTGTGACTCTTAACAGATAAGGTATTATGAAAAATGAAAGCGGTCATTTCGACCGGTGATGGTAGGTTTAGTGTTAAAATCATTCAGGGAAGAAATAATATTCGATCTAGTTTCCATTTCTTGCAATCGATGCAGACCATTTTTATTTTCCATAAAGATCCGTAGTTTACTAATTAGTTTAGTGTTAAAATCATTAACCCCTTGCCGTATTCCGACGAGCCAGACTCGTGATGAAGGTCTTGAACAAAGTCTAATAAATATGAATGTTACGCGTTTCATTTTGGATGAAACACAATTTGATTCGTTTGTAATCAATATGTAAGCATTAAAACAATTATAGCCATACAAGAATTATACTAACTATAAAGAAAATGGTACGGCAAGGGGTAAAGGAAGAAATAACAATCGATTTAGTTTCCATCTCTTGCAATCGATGCAGACAGTTTTTATTTTCCATAAAGATCCGTAGTCTACTAATTAGAGAGCGGTGTAAACTATGCGGAGCGTAGAACGAGGATAACAATGACCGAGTTACCTTTGTGAATGCGATGGCCGACGACGACGGAAGAAGGCGTCGGGGTGCAGGGGCCGACAGCTGGCGAGACTTAGTCCGGCGTCTCGTCGGATGATAACACCTCGGCGGATTCAAAATCCCGCGGGTCGCGCGTGCGCAGCTAGCCGCGGGCCAATCACCTCGTCGCTCCGAAGCGGCCGTCCGTCTCTGTCGTAGCGACACTGCGGGTACACGATGTGATAGTATTTTTCGAAAAATGTGTCGGTCTTTCGCGCACTCATGCGTCCGGTTTTTCACGTGAGCACGCCGCGATCACCGAGTGCTTTATCTCGTGCCTGCCATCGCCTTCGGCGTGAGAATAATGGGCCAGTCGTCGAGCAACACCGGGCGCTGCGGTGAGTGTCGATTTCACATCCGTATTCGTGATTGTGTGTTGTCGGCCGCCCCGACGTTTTTTCGAGTCGCACTGCACGCTTGACATGTGTCAACTGCGAGGGCTCTTGACTTTCCTGACAGCTCCTGCGCAAGTTTCGTTGACTTTTTTCGTGGCATTGCGTCGTCCGCGCGGCGAAAGAACCTTCTTCGACCCGGAGGCACGTCTTCACGTACGAGACGGCCGACGACCACTTTCCTCCTCGCCGAATCCCTCCTTTTTCGAGGTTATGTCGACGGTATACATCTCGAGAGGAGACGTCCGCACGGAGTTACCCGTCCCTCGGCGACGTTTTAATGCCCGACACGAACCGACCCGAC
>JAQQRU010000025.1:0-137668 GCA_028455605.1 Lasioglossum malachurum
CGAGGCTTAAAAATTTCGATTACGATTTCGGTTTCGATCGACGGTGGAAAAGATGGCCGCGCAGAGCACAGCTTTATTTTTATTCTTTCCAGAACTTTTACTAATATATTTTTTATATACTTTTACAATCATATTTACCTGTATCACATAGCAAGCTCCGCTCACACTTCGGTGAATATGCTTCCAAACAATGCCGTGTTTAGACTTATTTGAATTAGAAAAATTAAATTCTAATCATTTTGATTAGAAACAATGAAAAATTAAAAACTTCCCTATTTGCGTTCTCTATGTTCGGCAAAAGTCAAGGAATGTAGTACCTCTATGCTGTCCGAGCCTCCCAAGGTGGTAACAGTATGCGAGGGAAGACTGTATTCGCGTATCAGCTGAAATTCCGCGGATCAGCGGGATTAGAATTAGCGATTCGTAAACGGACAATTACTCGTGAACTGGATCTCGCCGAATGTTCCATTAAAAAGTAGAACACGCTGACGTTTAAAGTTTTATGGTCGCTGGTTTTCTTCCGGCACGCTATTAACGTTAGCCACGTTCGAGGAATAGAATTTCGCCGTTCCCTCGCGATTTTCATTCCGCTCTAATCAACGTTCCGATATCGCCGTTGATAACTGTATTAGATAATTAATGACGTTCCCGCCGAGAGTTTCTCTCTTAGTTTCGGCTCGTTTCAAACGGGATTCTCGAAGTACCCAGCCGTAGGGTTCGAGTTATGCTCGATGTATTATTTCGAAAATGGAAGAAGCGTGATTGCGCTCGGGCCTCGCCGATAAAATCATCTTTGACCGTGCAAACCTAATGACCCGTTATCAGGTAGGCGGTTTCGCCGTTCGCGATTCGAGATTACATTGATCGTAGCCACGGGTTCGTATCGATTTTCCCGGCATTCCTGCGATTCCGTCAAGTTCGAAGACCCCCTCGCGCGTTCCTAATCATTCCGCGCGTATTCGCGTGTGGACGTTGCCTTAATACGCCGATTGTTTGTGATTCCGCTTCACGTGCACGCAACAATCCTTCTCCGTCCTCGTTCCGTACCGTCTCACTCTAATTACTATAACCGCGTGGCTGCTCCTCCTATCTTCTCTTTCGCTGCTCTTCCCCGATACTGCGCCGCAAGATCATCGCTTAGGCGAGCGTTGAAGTCTCTCCGGTTCCTCGGACGATTTGCGCGAGGAAGATTGGCTTCTGGTCGCACTACGTATACTTCGGTCGCGCCTACTTCGCATTACCATTTTACCCTGCCACCGTGTCGCCCCGAGCTCCAGGAAAACGAACTTGCAATTTTTGTTAACCCTTCAGCGACCACTCCCGAACACCGTTGAAATTCCCGATCCAATCCGTCGGGGAAAGAGTTTTTAATACACGATCAACGATCCATTTAAAAATACCCGAGATAACGACTAAAATCCTGCTATTTCTGCCGCGCCCCTCGTAACGACACCGCCAGGAGGGTTGAAACCAGACTTCCTGCTCTTCAAAATCTCCCCCATCATCCTCCCTTGCTCTCTCCAGTTAGGTTCTCAGTTAATCTCGCTGTCTCTTTCTCCGTGCTTCTATTCCCGTTCACCGGTTCGCTGCTCCCCGTACGCGTTATTATTACTCGAACGTGCCGCGAGGCTCGCGCATTGCCACCTTACGTAACCCACATAGTCGTCGAGGAGCGAGAAAGAGGTATCCTCCGGTTTCAGGATAGCGACAGGAGAGTAGCTCGGAGAGAGGTCTTACTGGTCGAGGATAGCTAGAGAGAGAGAAAGAAAAAGAGAGACTCACCGAAAGGTGAGTCAGGAATAGCAACGAACAGAGATGAATAGAGAAAGAGAAGAGGAAAGGAGATAGGCAGAAGAGAGAGGCAGAAAGAGAGATGCTCCTTCTACTAGAGGACTAAGTAGCTCGGCAAAGATCACGGCGTCGGGCGTGGGAACAAGGCCCCTCCTGGCTCTGTGTACGTTCCTGTACACACGGAACACACCGTGCACGAGGAGAAGAACATTACTGGAACTTCCTTCGGCGTGGCAGTGCTGCTTAACAGTACCTGGAGTGCTTGATCCGACCGGGTCGCAACGCCCGCCTCGTTGAAAACGGCGCATCCGAGACAGCACGCGACCCACGGTTCCTCTTACTCTCTCTATCTCTCTCTCTCTCTTTCTCTCTGTCCGAGTAGAACATTCGATTAACACGAAATTCCCGGAACTGGGATCGTCCGACAGCTGTTGCCATCGGAAAAATCCCATTATACTCGGACGTTAACTACCGCGACCTAAGCGAACCTTGAACTCGAAGGCCTTCCTTCTGGTAGCTGGCTCGAGTCAGTTATTTGCGGGTGATTAGAGGATTGATATTCTGGTACACAGCTCGAAGGAGCTTCGTCAGGGCACTTCTTAGGATCTTCGAAGCTTTCTCTGCGGAGTTTAACTGGCAACCTTGAATCCTCAAGGAACGAGAACCCCGTTTTCAGAGAAGCCGACCGCAGGACTTTCTCGAGAAGCAAGTGTACTTCATCCTGAAATTAACGAACATTCTGACGAAGTCCAGAAGAATAGAAGTACCAGCGAAGGGACACCGCGGTTTCATGCAATTAGGGTAGCAAACGTAGGGTCGCGAAAACGAAGAAGCATGAGAATAAGAGAAGCGACTGGCTGGAGAAATTGAGCGTGGAATGTGTTTGGCCTTTGACTAGCGGTACCTCATCGCGAACGCGTAATAAATCACAAATCGGTCTCCCGCCTCGATCGCGTTTAATTACTCAATCTTCCGTTGATTGGATTGATCCTCGTTCAATGGAGATCTAAGAGTAGCCCGGTCGGGGGGGTCCGCCGATAAACAATGAGTACTAAGTGGCGTTTAACGAAGCGTTTTTCCTATCAGCACAATTTTCTTTAGGGGAAGAAGGAGAGGTTCGGCGAACTCCGGGGGGAACAGAAGGATGCGTCAATCGAGCACAATTTAGAGGCCTGTATTCGCAATTTTCTGCGATCAGCCGCGGGAATCGTCGATGTGAATGGGCCCGGGTTAGGCGCACAGCTCGGTCAAGGCTCCGTTTATTTACACCGTGCAAAGGACATCGCGTTCACATCGCGGAGGCGGCCCCGCATTGTTACAATGACGCCCCGTGCAACGAATTACTTTCACTTCGCTTCGCTGATAATCGGAAGGTTGCCGGCTACGCGGCGTTATTGTACCGAGCCGTAGTCGAAAACAACGTGGTGCGTTCTCTCGCAAACGTTGTACATATCTTGCCTTGTTTGGTTTTTGGCAGGACTCTTAAACGGACCTGCCTATCCGACGCGATCTTCTCCGCACGTGTCATTTCGCCCACGTTTCCTCGTTTATTCGGGCTCGAAATATTTCGGCAATCCTGAAATTATTCTTGATTAGACGTTCCCCATTATGCTGGAGTAGAAAGCGTCGCCGTTTTTGGCACCTCCGCAAAAACGTCCCTGCCTCGGACCGCCGGAACGCCTCGGAGACTTTCGAGATCGTAACACGGCGATTAACAGTTTCTAGCTGGACAGAGAAACTCTGTTATTTTCGTTAGTCGTTTTACCTGTTCCACATTAATTCCCCTAAAGCCCAAATAGCATTCTGTTTTGTTACTATTATAATCTACATTACATGCTTAATTACGGTAAACAAGATTACGTCTCGAAGAAAATTATAAATTTATAATATCTGAACAGAAATCACTTCTTCGTTACACACATTTTTTAAATTTCAACCATAAACACGAAATAACGTTACGTATTATGAACGAAGGAATAGAAACTACGCCGCACAGACGGCAAACAAGTATATGAAAGAAAAACAAAAATATAACGCACTTCTTCAAAATTCTGGGCTATAATTTGGAGAGCTGTATTTCAATTATATTGTATTCCAATTACACATCTGATTAAAATACTTTATTCAGTTACGACGTAGTTGAATTACTATATGTATAATTGAAATACAATGTAATTCAATTGCGTAATTGAATTACAATATAATTGAATTAGCACAACTCTGTATCACACTTTATATGAAGAGTGCGAAACTGATCTTTCAAGTGCTGCGTTCAATTTTGATTGACAGAATATGACCTGCAACAACATCTCCAGTCATGATCAAAAGAAAATCGTCACCAGACCATGGATCGTTTCCGCCTCGTGTCGAACGCGTTCCCCGGTGTTTACGAGACTCGTTAACGCGGCGCGAAGTGTCGCAATTAGAAGACAGTGGATAAAGATAACACGGGTAGTCTCCGAGACGTAGTCGGTAGCACTCCGTCGGATAGATCGCAGGATCTTCTCGCGGTGCTGTGTGTCTGTGTGCGCGTCAGATGCAAGGATCCGTGCTTCGCCGAGAGGTACACTTCCGTGCAAATGTGTGTCACGAGTTTCCCACGAGATGAACTGGCGAATGGCAACATAGGCGCGGGCATAGACCAATTACTAGCGTGGCTCTCATTGAGAGTCGCGATTTACGTGCACGATCGATCCGCCGCGCCGCCTAGCAACCCGCGAGCGATTAAAACCCGCGTCGGGAGGAGACGTGTTTCTGTTCCTAGGAAGCAGCTCCACGAGGGAATCGGATAAACGCAACCGAAATGAAAATCGTTGTCCGTGGAGAGAAAACTCGTTCCCAGTATTCCACTGGATGAATATGCAAACGGGCCGACTCTCGGCTTCTGCGAACGCGGAGTCGATGAACAACGCCTTCTAGTCCAGTCAATGAATGCTCATAAGGGAGGTGTAGAGGGAAATGGAAGGAACACAATTTTTAGCTTTGGGACTTTGTTTGGACTAGTTAGGAGGTAAAGTGCAGGGGGGCACGTAGAAGGTCCCCCTTTTCGGTTTTCCGCTTATACCTCGGAAACTATGCGTCCTAGCGATAAGACCATTCTATACAAAATTAAAGCTGACAAAATGTGCCATAAGATTGACTGCATTCAGCTTTGCGCTATCTCGCATAGATTCCGAGATGTCGGCGCTCAAATTACACTAATTGTGAAAAAGAAATTTTTGCCTTAAACGTCTTATTCCACAACGTGTGTCTCATGGTTAGATTGTGGGACTCGAAGAAATAACAACACTGCACAGACGATGAAGTTTATCGGGTTGACTCTCGCTAACGTTTCGTTTGTAGTCCAGTGGAACGTTCAAGATGTCGTGCATCACCGTAATGCACACTGTTGCACACCTATCACACGGTTTATCGTCTCGCATTAATTACGGTCCAGTAAACGAACAGGCAAGCGTGTCTTTGTTATGCTTTCTTGCTCACTTTCACCTGCTAAGTGTCTCTTTCTCAGTTACGAACAGTGCACTGAGCTACTCGATGGAATATCCAAGTCGTCGATTCACTAATCAAATTTCACCCTTCACTGCATGATTTTCTTAATTGGGATGAAAAAAAGTGAAAGAAGGTCAATTTTTGTATTTTATTTAAGGGAAAAATATTTAAAAAAGTTCAAACAACATTTTCAGAAAAAGTTATGAAACACATTCTTAGTTTACTATATACCAGATTCGTTAACTGTATCAGGTATGATACACTATGCACACACACAGCGAAGGGTTAAGTAATTCACGCGTAAGAAGACCCTAAAGAAAATCTCTAAATTCTTCAATCGATCCCGTCCATCGTAAACACGAAGAGACAGCTCACTTGAACCGCCTCTGGAGATACCAACCCTTACGCAATTCTCTGAAGGGTTCTCGGGGGTACACCATTTCCTCTCCTCGGCGTCCTGTTTACGCTTCTCTTTCGCCTGACGTTCGAGAAAAGCGGCGCGCGTGTCGAGGCAGATCCGCGGCAACCGGTTTCCGGGGCGCGAGTTCAATTTCATCCACGAGTGAACACGTTCGCCGAACGGGGGGATCGGGCGGGAAAAATTTGTTTTTATTGCGAGGGGCCGCGAGGGAATCGCAGTTTTTTTCAGGGTCACGATCGCAAAGCGCGCTGATGCAAAGCGCGAATCAACCCGAGAAAATCCGAGCGCGAAGGGTTGGCTGCTCGTGTTGTCGATTATCGTGGATCGAACGGTGTGTGTAATCACGGCGATTCCTGTTTCACTCGGTTCACGTCATCCACAGAGAACGCCGCGGCAATTACTGGAAAGTTTGAAAATTTCGAAAACAGATTCAGAAAGAACCTGCACCATTTTATTGAAAGAATAACAGTTAAATTAAGCGACGATGCAATATAAAATGCGAGACGATGATTTTTCTGCTTCCTCGTCGGGAACGCTTTCTTTTTTAGCAAAAAGTATCGCGAAGTCGATAGAAAACCGCCACTGCGGTTTCGGTTTGTAACTCGGTCCGACCGCAATCCGTGCAATTAACTTCCATTTAACGTTCTCGCCGGTTACACCGATCTCTGAATCGATCTTACCATTCATACACCTCGTATCTTGTATCTCGGGAATTTTTTTCATTTGCTTTTGTCTCGAGATTTGCCGGTTGCTTATAAAGTGATACATTAATCGCTGGCTAGGCGTGTGTAATGCTTATTAACGGTGTTCGCGTTCCCGCGTCGATCATCGGGATCGATAGCGTCGAGGTCGAGAGGGCAGATACGCGATGATCGATCGCGACCTCGGCGCTCCATCGTCAAAGCGGCTTCCTCGAGCAGCCAGCTGATCGATGATCCAATTTCGCCGCCGATTTACGATCGTTTGATTCGGCGGTGCCTTGCTACTGCTTCGCTTCCTTATTACGTTAAACAATGTACATCTAATTTACATAACTAATTTCGATTTGTATAAAACTCGAGAAATGTTCTTGCTTCCTTGAAAAGCATAGAAAAATTAGAAAGTTCGATTAGCAGTTCGAGCGGTTCGGTTGATTTCTCGATCTATGCTCGATCGTTCCCCAGACCGGTGACGAAGTGATCCTTGGAAGTCCTCTGGCGATTATCCACGCCGAGGCGCGTTTCCTCGACGCGGTTTCCTCGGCGCGGTTCATAATGCCGCGCGATTCACCGTGGGAATCTGCCGATGTGTACCGTTGCGCTACGCCGTTCTCGTTCGTTGTCCCATCAAACGAACCGTGATTCCATTTACCCCTGGCGATTGCCATCTGCCGGCGACGGGGGTGGTTCCTCCGCCAGAAAATCATCTCCGAGACGCGTCATTACGGCGCCGACCTCCGACGATTGCGATTTTCACGATCCTCGCTCGACGACGATGGGAATCACCCTGCTCCTACGATTCACCGCTGTGCTGCGGCGTTTTTACACGTTCCTCGAGTTCACCAAATCATGGAACGCAGAAGAAGACATTTGCATTAACGTTCGTTCGAAATTATCGAAGCGCTTCCAGTGCTCCCGCGTCAGGTGTACCACTAGCCCGACTTTAAATCGCAGTCCCGTGACTCATGAACGAATAGTCAAGCGGCCACGAAGCCGGTGACGCAATTCCCGAGCAAAAACGATTTTTCCTGATTGGTAAATCCGCGCGATTCGGTCGAGCAGGCAGGAAAAATTGAACGTTCGTGACTCGGCTGTGAAATGGTCATTAGCCGGAAGCGACTAAAGACGAATTTCTGTCGAAGCTAAAAATCGAGGACTCGTTTCTATCTTGAAGAGAGCGAGAGAGAGAAGGAGAAGATCGATCGTATGCATAATTAAAATTAACTGTACGCTATTGTGTTCCCCGACGCGACACAAACAGATAGGGATCTATGAAATTAAGACTCGTGGGACACCGCGCGAATGTCTGAAACAATGGATTCCTTATTAACCGGAAGCGAGTCGTCTGGATTTCTGGCTTCTTCGTCCGAAATCGTAAACGGGTAAAGTCTCTCGAGCCAGAATTTCCAACTGTTCGAAATGATACGGCCACGGAGACGTCCGCGCGTTAGCGCCGAGATCTCGTTGAGAGAAAAATCATCGTGCAGCAACGGGGCGAAATTATACGGCGCGATAGAAGAAGAAATTAAATGACTGCAAAGGGGCGAGGTCGTAAACGAAATCCGCGGGACCTGCGAGAAAGAACCTCGGTGAAAATGGCAGCAATCAGCGGAACAAAGGGCAACGGAAGTTTAAGAGGAATCGACTGAAAACGAAATCGGCGTTTCTCATCGAAACTGACCGATATTCGATATCCCACGAAACGGAGCCTCGACGACGGGAAAAAACGGAAGAAGTGGTTCGACGCGGTCCAAAGAGTGCACGCGATCGTTCCGCGCGGTTATTACAATCCCTTCGGACCGACGAGGATTCCCTTCGAAGTATTCTTCGGTAACAGATCGGGAGAGAGAGCGTGGCGCTAACGGTAGGTTCCCGCGAAAAAAAAAAAACGAAATCGCTCGGTCAGGGTGACGGATGGATTAAAAATTACAATCGCGGTCGACTGGTTCGTAATACGCGCCTTAGCCGGACCGTGAGAAACCTATCGTGCGCGTGGATTTTTCCACAACGATCCATAGATCGTGACTGCCTTGGCTGATCGACGACGCTCGCGGGAGCCAGCGCGGTTTCGGCTCGTTAGCCGATTAATCGCGGCTCGAATGAAAATTAGGCTGTTTCTTTCTCACGCGCGGCTCTCGGCCATTTCGGATCTGCACCGGAAACGGGAAAAACGGGTCGATCTTTTGATAAAACTGGAAATTCATTCATGTTCCTAGCAGAAACCGGTCTTTCAATTTTACTTTGCTGTGTGTGACGTAAGTGGACTGCGGGTCTCGTGTGTTGATGATAAATGTACGATTACGATAAGCAGGTATCACCGGGCGAGATTTGAAATGGTGAAAGGAAACCACTCTGAAATTAAGTTCAAAATTAAGTTATTATAAGAACTCCTCAAAATGAAATTACAATAAATATTCGCTGAGAAAGGTTCTGCCGTGTTCATTTGTACAGGGTGGCGCAAGATGACCTTTATGGTTTGAATTCTATATAACTTTTTTATTTCATCATTCTTGATGATTTTTGTTCGTTGTTCTGTTGTGTATCTTTCCATATTAAATTCTAGAAGTCTTGTTCACAACATTCCGAAACAAAAAATTGAAAGAATGATGAAATAAAAAAGTCAGAAGGAATTCAAATCATAAAGATCATTTCGCGCCACCCTGTAGAAGGGAGCCGAGATGCATTCGTGTTTCCTCGGTTTGGGAAAAGTCGTTGCACACGGTTCTGCCAATCGCGAGCCCAAAGGAAATGGCCGAAGCCTGCAGAAGTCTCGGACGACCTCGCTATCGAGTTGCTTCCTGTTGCCGGGCATTGTTCAAGGTGGTTTCGGGGCGCATCCGCTCGCGGAGAAAGCGTACTCGCCTCGGAACGCGACGCGCCTTCTGTTGCGGCCGCTTCCGCCACCGAATGTGCGGTTTCCGGTGCGTGGCGCACGTACGATATCGACTGCGATACCACCGCCGGCCTCGCATATCGATAGTCAGTCGGAACTGGACTGTCGCGAGTGACGGTTGTGAATCCGAGGCAGAGCTTTTCGCGATTTCTTTTCTTTTTCGTTCTGTTCGATCGTTTGCTCTTTCTTAGTTTTTACACATATATTCTCTATTTCCTCGTAAATTGTGACACTTTTCAGTGAACCTGGTTCCCATGTGATATTGTCTGGGTCGGTTACAAAGTTTTCTTGAATCGTCCTCCCCCTCGTGATTGACAGTGATAGTGTTCTTTTGAGTTGATACCTTGTGTCTTTCTTTTTTAAATTTGTTTTCTTTTAATTTTCCTTGTGATTGTAGGGTTGAAATATTGAGGAATAGTTTGGTTAATAGTTTTATTAAAAATCTCGATTTTTTATTTATTTTGCTAACATTTATTTGAAGGATATCTTATTATCGCATCGTGTTATTTACTTTGTATCATTATCAATTCATAATTCTTCGTTTAATTATATACTTTCATATGACAGGAAATAGATAAAACATTATCTCCGACACGCCACAGACCTAATTAAGAGTTGTTCACTTCCTTGACCGTTAAACCCACATAATTAAACCAGCTTCATTGTTTAAAGAACATCGACGAATAAAGTCACCCTTAAAATAAAGGTTGAAAGAACGATCTTCTGAAAGGACGATTGTTCTCCAAGTCCTGATAGGTTTAAAACAACGAAGGGGGTTAATCGTCTTGTAAAAATCGAGGGTGGAAAATCCGGCATGGTGTCCTCGTCGCACACAGATCCCGATTGCACCCTGGGAATATCCTGGCAGTATTCCCGCATTCCGGCCCGGCAAGCTGGAGTTATGAAATACCGAAGTGGAAACGCTCGAGCTGCTTCGAGAGGTGGTTTTGCATTTCAGTTTCTCGATCGAATTCCATCTTTCCTTTCTCCCTCTTCCTCTCTCCCTCTCTCTCTCTCCGCCTTGCATAGATAACCGTCTTCTTGCATCCCTCTCCTTCTCTTTCGCGGCTTTTGTTTCGCGGCTGACTCGGAGGAATTTCCCGGCCGCGAGGTACATACTTTCCTTCCACGAGTTTTCATCCGTGACCCAAAGACTCCGTTTACGTTCCCAAAACAACCGAATCTGTGTCTGACTCAGAGACGCGACCGTGCACTCAGTCAGAGGATTTCCCCTCACCCTGGAACAGTCGCATAAATCATAATCGTTATCCTGCGGAACCGAACAGTCTGCAACTAAAAATGTCTCCGAATATTGCTCGATTTTCATTTAAAAAAAAAAAACAATTAGACCATCTTAAGATGGAATTAACCGTTTCATTGTTATAATTTCATTGTAAAGGTTGTAATGAATAAATAGTCGTCAATCGAGCGTTAATTATCGACCAGGAATTTCGGCTGGAAATTGGGTAATTTGATTTAAAGCTTAGTCCCTGAATTGACCTGGTCCCTCGGATCCTATTTTCGATTCCTGGAAGCGGACCCTCTAGGCTCGGTATGAAATGGGTTTCAGTCAGTCATGCTTTAAATAATTCAGATTTCTTAGATTGCATCGAAAGCGAAGGTAACAGAGCGTAGAAAGTTTTGTACGGATTGCATAATTGATTTTTGCCCTGCTAAAACTTTGTATTCGATCGAGAACAGCGAAGAATATTTTAAAAAGTTTATCAATGTATCAAAATCGATAAAAATTGTCTGATTGTGTCTCCTTGGTCTAGGTAATTCTCGAATATACATATATTAACGTGTGGCTCTTTTTGAATTTTTACAGCACCAAGATCATCCAGTGCAGGTACCAACAACCTACCACCATTGACGTTCCATCAAGTTCATGGTGACAATATCAGACTCTGCAATGGCGGGACCATCGCCAGAAGACACGAGAGCTTCTGCAAGGGTGTCACGTTCAGTGCGAGGCCTGTTCGAGTCGGTGAAAAGGTACATTCTATTATCCATACCAGAATCACTAACCCCTTGCCCTAAAATAGCCTCGTGATGAAGATTCGGAACAGAATCTAATAAATTGTATACAGGGTGAGTCACCTAATGTTGCCACCATCTTTGTTGTTTTTAAAGATACGTCAAATGTCCGAAGGACAAAGTTTAATGGTTCAGAAGTGCTCACACGATACCAAAAATATTTTTGTTTTATATCAAGGTCACTTTCATTTTTTTAAATGGAAGCATCCTCTTTTAAACACCTACAACGATAGTCCCTTTCATTAGGAATTCAGTGACTATAATTACCCATGCACGTATAAACTTTCTAAGTAGCTCCTAGTCCATATAATAGACACAGGACATTATTATTTTGCATTAACCATTAAACATCCGCAGTCTATACTTAATCACCCACTAATTTTCGAAGCCCCTTATTTGTAGATAGATAGGCAACGTTAGGTGACTCACCCAGTATATATGTTAAAAAGTAGTATTTTATTTTCGGAAATTCTATATCTTATTTAAAACACTATTTTCTTGAAGCAAAATAAAATATTAAATAGTATTTCAAATATCTTTTTTCGCCAATTAATGCCCACCTCTGCGTGAGGGGTAGGCGAAAGGGAGAATTCTCTGTTTCCCATCGATTTCGAAAAAAGAGAGAGAGAGGTGTTCTGTACAAAGTCCGGATCGGGTCTGATTACGAATTCCCGATCGCGTCAGAATAATTAATCGGCTCGAAGTAGCTGGTTGTTTTGTCGCCGATGGAAAGCGCTGCTGGAGAGACCCGTCGCAAAAAATCCCTCGCATTTTTCCGCGTTTCCTCGTTTCCCGCCTGTCGCCTGGCAAATCGTATACGCTAGAGCGGCGCTTAATTGTGAGAATCGGGTGACTCTTGTTCCACTCGACGACGCCGCCGCGCCGTGATTTGCATTCCCTGTCTAGTAAACCGTGGCCGACCCTGAAGAGGCCAGCCATCTCGCTCACGTGGGTCGACGGTTTAGCGTACGTATCGTTTTGTCGACCGACAACCACTGTCCATATCCAACTTACTCGTCCGCGGATAGACTGCGTAGCAACTGGCGTGTGCCGCTCTCCTTTCATCTTGTCTCTCTCCCTTTCTGTCCTCTCTCTTCGATAGAGAATTGTCGAGAGAGCGTGGGCGAGGCATCCGAAGGTTCCTCGTGGATTTCACTAAACACCTTGGGATCAGATTTTCATCATCCGCGACGAACGATCCCGATTGATCACTATTGGCTGCGTATTGGCATGATCGGCGTCTAAACTTCACCTCCCCGACCTTTAGATTGTCTTCTGCAACGGCTTCAGGACTTTCTGCGAATGCAACTGCGTTTGTTTTGCTATCTGAAACCTGTGTAGTCTGTAAATCATTTTCGCAAGCATTCGATAATTGTTCGTGGGTGTTCCCCAGCCGTTCGCATATTCAACAGATGATAGACGATTATCGTGGTTGTTTGTGTACACTTTCTACGCGTGGGAATACTGGTATTCGAAATAATTAGTTCTCGAGATTTTCGAATTCTCTTTTTCGTCGGAATTGATGTGTCGCAACCGTAGAGATTTCAATTGCAATTGTATTTTTATGAACCTCGCAGTGACGAATCGGCTGCAGGTTTTGTACGATTAATGACAGAAATGTACAGACGCCTGAGATTGCGTGGATGTGAGAGAGTGAATGTAAGTTGTAATTTGTTTTGTTTGGGGATGAGAAGATGGTTAATGAGAGAGAGCAGAGTTTCCTCGGCAAGTTTCGTTTTTGCGAGAATCGTCTGCGAATCGGCCATCGTGTCGGTACGACGTTCCGTAGCCGGCAACCGGCCGTAAAAACAGCTGTTCTAAAAGACAAAGCCACGGTAAAGACATTCCGTTCTACGAAAAGGAACATTGTTCGACGTGAACCCGATATTACGCAACCCGTCTCCCCACCGTTAACTGTCGCCTTCGAGATTTCCGTCACGTTTCGTCTTGCGATTTATAACGCGGCCGAACTTGATAGACCGAGAACAGCCTTTCCACGGATACACGAGGAGAGAGAGATTATAGAAGTATGAGGATTGATTTAATTCCTCGACGTGGACTCTGAATCGACACCCATAGACCACCGGGTTGAAATTATGCAACGGCGCGATCAATATTCGCGTGACACTGGTGTGTGCCGGTGTCTCGTTGCCGGGGCTCTCGTGTGATCGTTGGAAATTCGCTTCTGTCTCGAAATCCCGTCATTCCTCACGATTCCGACCGATCGTTGCATGCAAATCTCTTCGAAGTTCCCGATACGCTCGAGTCGCTTCAGCTCATCGATTAGTCCCCTCGCAATTTCTCACTTCATCTCAAATCGCGCAACTGCGAATGAAAAACTGTGCTCTCAATTGAGGAGGATAAGAACGAATTGTGATTCAATTCCGAGTAAAAAGTGTTACCATTGCTCCTTTGATTAAAATTGATTAGCAATGCAGTTAGAAAAACTGTAGATTTTAATTATAAGGGGCGAGGTTAGCAGGTGTCAGATCTACAAGACCTTTAGATTTCAACTAAGGAGTTCTGGGAACGCGAGGTCAGTGTGTTTAGGTAGCTCAAGTCCCCATTAGAAGAATTCTCATGGTCAATTTGTAGGCCACGGACGGTGGGGGCCTTACGAGGAGCACCGTCCAGGCGTGTGTCCTCTTTGATACATGGTCTTTCAATTCCTCGCTGGAAACTTGAGAAGAATGTTCTGCTCTCCAGCCATTAATCTCCTCTATTATTTTTTGTACCTTCCTTCGCTTTTAAACTCCAAATTGACTCCCCGTTATTAAGCGTGTCCAATAAAGCTGACCGGAAAGATCGGTCTCGGGGAAGCAAGTCAGAAAAGATATCGAAAAGAAAAAATTTATTCGAATATAAAATATATATAAAATATTAATCTGAACTACAGGCGAGAAAAGAGTGGGAGAAACAGTAGAATGGCTTAGGAGTATAGAGAAAACACGGAAAGAAATAATCAAAACGGGAGAGGGAGAGGCGAGATTAGCGGGGAGACATTGGGATAGATCAACATAGACTATAGTAGGTAATAAGGCATTTGATGTGGCATGGGATATGGATGGATGGGTGGAGGAACGGATGGAGGGGTGAATAGAGGGATGAATGACTTAGAGAACTGTAATCCAAGTCCAATTTCTTGGCCGCGGGGCTGAAATAAATAAATACTACTACTACTATTAATTAATATACGATATATAGAAAACGAAATCCCATGAAACTAGTGCTGTATCTTCGGCGTAGCATGTTCTGGTCGTCGTCTGAATGAGTTTCTCATGAAATCGACGAGCCGGGATGCACGCGACACAGGGCCAGATATTAATGATGTTTCTCTCTGGCGCAGGTCTGCATCAAATTCCTCGAGATCTCGGACAACTGGAGCGGAGTAATACGGTTCGGTTTCACGAGCAACGACCCGATCAACCTCAGGAACGGACTGCCAAGGTACGCTTGTCCGGACCTGACGAACAAACCCGGTTACTGGGCGAAGGCTTTGGCCGAGAGGTTAGCCGAAAGGGACACGGTTCTGTTTTACTATGTCACGTCGGCCGGCGATGTGCATTTCGGCGTCAACGGCGAGGAGAAAGGATTATTCTTCAGCGGCGTAGAGACCCGCGGCCCGTTGTGGGCTATCATCGACGTGTACGGTAACAGCACCGCTATCGAGTTCGTCGATCCGAACAGACAACACTTCAACAATATCAGAAGAGGCGCCGCCGAGCACAGCAACGAGGACAACACTCAGCACAGCAGGCAGTCGGCCATGGAGTCGGTTGTCCCGACCATGCATAACTTGTCGATCCATGACGTCGATGTCGAGCTACCCGCGCTCAGGTTTCAGCCTCCCGGTGTCGTCTTCAGGCAGTTACCCTTCCACCCGTGAGTAACTACATTCTGTATAATCCCTTTTGTCTCCTCGGCGCAGGATTATCGCCTGCCCACCGGTGTGTTGACCGGAGGGGTTGACCGTAGTAGAACCGCCACCGTTCTGCTCGTTCCGCAGCGAACAGTCCGCTAATAATCGCTTCCTCGTTTCTGTTTCTCTTCAGGACTCGGGGCCGGAACATCTACTTCAGTAACCAGCAGTGCGTGGCAGCGCGCACCGACACGGAGTTCTGTCACGGTTATGTGTTCACGAGCCGGCCGTTGATGCTGGGCGAGCGTCTGGTCGTGCAGATCCTCTCGACAGAGCCGATGTACGTGGGTGCTCTAGCTTTAGGCTTGACCTCCTGCGATCCAGCCCGATTGACCGCGGAAGACCTGCCGGACGACAGCGATCTCCTTTTGGATCGTCCGGAGTACTGGGTGGTCTCGAAAGATGTGGCGTCGAATCCTCAGCCAGAGGACGAGATTGCGTTCACGGTGACGCACTTCGGCGAGGTTCAGATGAGCAAGAACGACGGGCCACCGAACGTGGTGATGCACGTGGACCAAAGCCTGCAGCTCTGGGCGTTCGTCGACGTCTACGGGAGCACTCAAATGGTGAGGATGCTGGCCAGCAAGCCCACGTCACCACCGAGGCCGAGGCAGAGCAATCCCTCCCCGGCAACGATCGTCCCGCAGCAGCCAACGCAACAGCAAACGACGCAGCAGCAACAACAACAGCAGCAACACTCGAACTTCAACAACGCCGCCACCGAGCTCTCCAGATTCTCCGAGATGGTTCAGTTCAAGCCTGCCGTGGGCGGTGGCACCGTCCTCGTGGTGAACTTGCCGCCACAGACTTATCCCACCCCAACTTCGACAACGCCTCAGCCCACCTATGCCTCCGCCGTTCGCAGGAACCTTCATTCTTCTCATCATCCAACGGCCGTGGTCGCACCGTCCTCAGCGCATCCAGGATCTTCCAGGCAGTCGTCGCCGCCCCTAACAGGCACCATGGCTAGCACAGGTTCCTCGACGTACGTGGAACCTGTCAACTACCAAAGTCTAGACGGCACGCTCACCTCGCAAGCGTCTTCACACCTGCAACAATGGAGCGAAGGTCTTCAACCGACACCCGGACAACCCAGCGAGTGCTCGATCTGCTATGAAAGAAGCATCGACAGCGTTCTGTACATGTGCGGTCACATGTGCATGTGTCATCCTTGCGCCATCCAACAGTGGTGCGGCAAAGGCGGCGGCCATTGTCCTCTTTGTAGAGCGCCTATCAAGGACGTGATCCGTATCTACAGATCCTGAACACAGGCGCGAGTTCTACGCGGAAGGAACAGTTCCAAGGGCTGATATGTCTGTCTCCCGATTTGTTGACTCCTCTGCGATTAGGCAAACGCTTCCGCCGTGGTTGTTCTCCGGCGTGGCGCCGCGCCGCCGGTTGCTTCTTGGTTTTCGGTGTTCTCGTCTCCGAGAGGAACAAAACTCTAACTCAGGACGCGTTAGCAGGATACTCTTCAACGACAAGCTCAACTACTTCTCTTCACTGCCGATATTATCTTTCCTCCTCGTACCATCATCAACCCCGGTCGATCACGGATATCTGGCGCGGGCGGTTTCTCTCGATTATTTTTTGGGACCCGGTTTTGTTGGACGACGCGGTCAGCGGCGGTCGGCGACCGTTTTCTCCAAGGATTGTTGGCGGTGATGATTATTGGGCGTGACGCTGACGTCCGAGTGCTGGAACACTCTCGTCAATTACGATGTCAATAGGACGACAAAGGAATTGCTGCTTCTCCTCGTCGTTATCAACTGCCAGCCGTTGTTTTAGCCAACCTCCCGACGAGAACACGAGGCGTTTTTCGCAGTCCTCGGTCGTGAGACACTGCTGTGGAAGATCCATCGATACAAACTTATACACATACACTCGGACACTCTCACGTACATCGACACGCAAGCACAACAGTGACTAGTTTTCGAGTCGAGTGACTACAGAGCGATTTTCCGTAAAAACCACAGGAGAGAGACTTAAAGAAGATCGAGTGTCTGAGCGGGAGAGAAAGCGAGGTATGAATGCGACAAAGAGAAGAGAGTAACATTGATCTGAGATATTTTCACAATCGATATATTATTATATATTATCGCTACCATCGCCAATTTACTATTACCGTTACTATTATTACGATTTACTACTGCTACTCTATTTCTCAAGCCTTTAGTTTTAACGATTATTTTTATCATTTTTATCGATACTATTAATTATTCTACACGAATAGTGGTCATTATATTATTATTCTTCTAGAGGGTAGACTATCGTTGTGTTTTTTGCTCTAGACTCTGTCGACAGAGAAAGAGAGAGAGAGAGAGAGAGAGAGAGAGAGAGAGAGAGAGAGAGAGAAAATTTCGGTGAAGTTCGATTGTTAGCGTGGCTCCTTTTTTTTATTATTTAATGCGAACGTGTGATTAAGTAGGCCCCGAATCTTTGTGAGACGCCTGAAGGCGTCCGTAGATTAGACTCTTTCGGTTTCCGCTGTTTTCGATTCTTTTCTCGCAGACGAGATACACGCGCGGAAAAGAGGAGATTCGAAAGAAAAAGAAAGAACGGCAGTGGCTCGCGCGAGATTGCTCGCACACAAGGTTATCATATTTATTTGCCTAGATCAAATGTACAGTCTTATTTTTTATATTCGTAAATTGTGTAACATAGACGGCGTAGGCGAGAGAACGAAAGGGATATAGCAGATGCTAGAGAAAATTTATTTATTGTTTAGGAAAAAAACGCGCGAACGAGACTCCACGGGCAGACAATAATTGTTTCTTGAAAACCGGACAGAGCCGATCAATAATAATCATTGTGGCGTGTTAATCAGCGGTTCGCGATTCGTCGGAAAAATGTTTAGCGAATTCGAAGAGATCGAAACAGATACGCCGCGTATCTCGTCTGCGTGTCGTCCCTTTTTCCTCTTTCGAGTTGCTCTCGCGGTCGGAGCGACCGTGTGCCGTACTTATACGCGTGTCCTTCTCGTTTGTTACTTTCGACAATAACGCTTGGATATTGAAATAAACTGTAAGCCGTTCGGCGAAAGCGCGGAGCCGACTCGTAGCCATGTATATCTTATATAATGACTACAAACAATAATCGTACGTATTACCAAAGAAAAGGCGCGACATTCTCCTCCCGCTCTGCGTACGTTCCAGAGAACGCGAACGCGACGCACTTTTCCACGCAAGCCAGCCTTAAAGGACGATGGTTTTTGATACGTTTAGACTTAGCGTTACCGTTTCATACCGAGCAGAATGAACCGTGGCTTGTCCAGGTCCAATCGCAACGACACATATACACACACACACACACACACACACACAAGTTCATCTTAGCCAAATTCGCCTAAAGTTCCCCTCGGAATTGTAAAATCTCGCGTACCATCATCGACGCGGCCCGCGGCGAGACGTTGCTGTAGACGCAGACTCAATGTTGGATTCCTAACTGTATTAACCGTAAGAGTACAAGGCAAAGTTACTATGTTAGCTTGCGTAGCGTTTTAAGGGACAGCGACAAAGTTTAGAGGCTTTTATCAGTGTTGACGACTAAGATGAAATTATTTGAGGGGCTCCGAAGCCAAACGGTTTGCGTCCTTGTCGCAGAAAAACGTTCAACAATCTTGAAAGAACCAACGTCCACTCGATGAATCTTGCTCTAACGGTGAGAATTCGCTGCTATGCTATCTCGCGGAAGGATGCAACGTCGTTTCGGCGACGGGTCTTCTCATTTGTTATGGACTAAAAACGATTTATAGAACCTGCTAACGTCTCTCGCGGCTGCTTCGGCGATGGTTTGGGCGCGAACGCGTGGAGCCAAGTTGCGATCCGTCTGGACGAGTCGTCACTGCCCTATTGTAACGTGAAACAATCGAGACGTCGGGCCGCGTAACGACCGATGTAACGAGCTCGTTCCGCGGCCCGTCGATCCACGAGGATCCTCTCTAAGATCACTTTATTTTCGTACAACAGCGAGACACGCCAAGGGCGGCGACGTTGTTCTTCTTCCCTTCACCGGCCCTCGGACGAGAGACCACCCAGCGTTCTCGGGGCCGTGCCTTAATAAACGTTCGCGCGACGCGTCAAAGTCTGATCGCGCGCGACGTTGCTCGCCGAGAGCTTTCTCATCGATCGACGGGGAGAGATCGCCCTGGGCTGAAGTTCGTCTCCTGATAGCAATGCCTCCCCTCCGTCGAGCCTTGCCAAAGGCGTTCGTTCGTAATCCTTGCGAAGAAAACCGGGACACAACGAGCAACCGATATATAGTTCGGGTAGATGTCTGCGAGCCAGCTAAGGCCCCCCTACACGCGTCCGTTTTCCTAACGTGTGGTGCCGGAATGGTGCGGTCGGAAATACTATGGATTCAATTAGGCGGTGCGCATACGTTTGAACCGTAGTTGCGTTCAATATTTACCGCGATTCCCCGAAGTAAGCGCACGGTCGCCGTAATCGCATATCGTCGATCTTATATGAAAACTGCCCAAGTTCATTTATTTAGGAAAATTCGGTATCCACCTTCGCCTTGGTAGGTACTTCAATTTCTACGGTTCGAGGGTAACAGTTCAGCGATAAGTTGTTTGGCAACGCCACTTAGCAAGAATGTAATTTCGGTATTTTAAGCTGCAATAAAAACCCAATTTTTTTTGTTCGATGATCTGCCATCTTGCTGGTAGCTTCACAATTCTGCTCTCATAAAACATCCGGTCCTTATCGGCCAAAAACTGATCCAAATGCGATTTTGAAAAAATTGAGTTTTATTTCACTTGAAAATACCGGAATTACTTTCTTGCCAACCCAATAGTTTCGCTTTAAATCGTTTCTTTTTTCGTCTCCTGTAAAATTTACTTTTCTCGACTCAGGCAATTTTCATGTTATTCTTCGTCGCCGCACGTTAGAAAAAGCGGATGTGCGTAGCAGGGCTAGATCTGCTTTCCGTGCCTCGCAAGAAGTCCCTCGAGACGGTACAATAATTCGGCTAGAACCGAAAGCGTCAGTGGAATGATCCTAGCCGGATGGCTTGTGCGAATTCCTGCCGCGGGAGGCTTCTTGCGAGGCAGGGAGAGTACGCTAGATCGATTACCGATAATCGTCGAGTTATTCCTCTCGACCTGTCTGCCTCCGATGCGTCTCTACGAGTCTCTACCTCTTTTCTTTTTGGACAGGAATCGCGATCACTTTCGGCGCCCGATCCTCTTTGCAGTCTGTCGGAAAGCTCGAGAGAGAAAGAGAGTCTTCTTTTGTTAGACGCTTTCACGAAACTTCTTCATTTCTGTTTTTACTCGATGGTAGTCCCGTAGTTAGTGTGTCGATGAGAGAATGAACGATATATCTCCGCGTTCGCTTTGGACTGCAAAGGGTTGATGAAATTAATTCTTTCGCGAGTGCAAACGGAACACGGCAAGCATCATTTGTGTTTGAGAGAGTAAAAACGTTGCCAAGCGCGACATAGTCATTTAAGTCTGGTGGCACCGGACGATATCGTGTAAAAAATATAAATATGTTTGTATTTACGGTAATATAGTGAAACTTTATAGTATTAATTCTGTGAATTTTGTAAATCCAGATCATCGGACATAGGTGATTTTGTTGAAACCTGTCGAGTCGCAAGCTTGTATAAAATATATAAAAAGACTTTTTAAACTGAGATAAAACGGACTCATTTTCACTGACGTCGCTGATTCACTTACCGCGGGCGTCATCGCGAACCAATCACAAATGCTTGATCTTCCTTCTCGCTTCCTTCAGACGTTTTAGTTCGTGAAACGCTACGATTCTCGACGAAACAAAAGTTTCCCGTAAGTGGAACGCATCGCGAGACAGCCAGTTTGGAATTTCACTGTGACTTTCGGTGGTTTAGCGGTGTCTCGCCGCAATTATAGTTGCTCGTGCACCGATTCCGGCGCTACGGTTCCAGTTTCACATCCGGCGAGAGAAAAGAGCTGTCGAACAGATCTCCTGCGAGCCGATCATGCGCGAGATATTCGCTGGAAAGGGAAACGAAGAGGTAGAGAATGAGAGAGCGAGAGAGAGAGAGAGAGAGAGAAAGTGTGTAAAAATATTCTGGAATCCCTGGAACGAAGGAAAATCGTCGAGAAATTGGGACCGCTATGTTCCTATCGGTTCCCGAGAACGCGAGAACGGAGCGATAGAGAGAGAGAGAGAGAGAGAGAGAGAGAGAGAGAGAGAGAGAGAGAGAAAATAATGGATGCGCAATAAAGCAGTAGTAAAATCTCTAGTCCAGCGAGTGGCAGCTTTAACTTGCCTGCCAATCCAAAAAAGAAATGACGAGATAAGGAAGAATGATGATTTATAAGCAAGAGAGAGAGAGAGAGAGAGAGAGACAGAGGGTGGACTTTTAAAGATAAATACCGGTAGAGAGTAAGAGAGGACGTGAAAAAGATAGGGAAAGAGTGACTGTGTGAGAGAAAGAAAGAGAGAAAGGTAAGAGGAGAGATGAGAGATTTTATAAAAGATACAAAGTTTTAAAAATGAGAAGAAAGCTAATTTGCAAATTATCGCGCGCGACAAGCGAGGCGCTCGCGAGTGCGCGTGCAATGGAGAAGAATCTTTTATTAGAACAAACGCTATTAACGATAGGAATTTATTATAAATCGCGTTCGGCGTCGATGAGACGTGTCAAGCGAGATTCTTGTGCAGCCTGTTTCTTCCCCCCCGCCATGCTTAAAAAAGACAAGAAAGAGAAGAGATTTTTCTACGAAGGGGATGGAACGCCGCGGCCGGCCGGGAAAAAAAAAGAGAAACGTTAGGACCTTTTTCATGGCGATCCTAATGGCGTGCGCGGACGCTCTTGTTGATGTCAACCCGAGATCATTGTCGTCTCCGTGTCAGCATCACCGTGTATCGATGTGTACCGATCGAACCGGCGGCGCTTCCGGTGCCCGGTTTTAACGAGGTTTCAGCGGGTCAGTGCCCGACGAAGACGATTGTAACGAGCCCCTAAACACCCCGGCACCGGAAGCGACGACGTTTTTGCTTTTGTCAGTAATCGCTGTTCCACTTCCGCAGCCCTTTTCACCGCGATTCTTTGTATTCCCAAGTACGAAGTTGATCAGGGACCGTTGGCAGCCCGAGATTCCCTTTAAATCGATTGTCGTGCGAAGACGCCCACCCTCCCGCAACCCCCTTCGGTCGTCTTTGTGCGTATTGTTCTGCGAATTGTTTTTTTTCTTCGTCGTCTCCTCATTCTTTTTTTTTCTTGTTTTTTCTTCGTACTTCCATCGCTCGGGCGCGATACGCGCAAAATACTAAGGGCCTTGTTCAAACATGGCGGGAACCGCGTTCTTATTTACATTAGCATCTCTATTCGGTCGAACAATCGAAAAGAAAAATAACGCGATCTCCGCCGTGTTCGAACAGCCTCTAAAAACCGGATGAAAAGGCGCACGCGCGGGCGACGTTCTTGCGGAAAATGTTTCCGCGAGGGGGTTCCGTAGAAGCGCGTCTCTCCATATCAAACCGTGCGTGTACTGTCCGTCAACGTTACAGTATAAACGATGCATAACGTGATCCCTGCCCTTTACAACCCTCCCCACGAGATGTGAAAGAAGTCTATGTGCGATAAGAGTTCTCTCCGTGAACCTAACTGTAAAGATGCCGATACAAATTTATACATATGTAATATAATTCATGCGGCCGTGTGCTGTTCTACAATAAAAAGCCTGTAATATCTATAGAAAGCGGAGTACGAGTTTCATTCACAAATCCAGCGAGAATTGTACGCACTAGCTAGTGCACGAATTACTTTTATCATGAGGAGATTTCATTATACAGGGTGAGTCACCTAACTTTGTCACCTCAAATATCTTTGTTGTTTTTAAAGATACGTCAAATGTCTGCGGGACAAAGTTGAATGGTAAAATGAGGCTCATACGACATCAAAAAAATGTTTGTTCTTATGTAATTTTTTTTTAGAGATATGAAGGTCACCTTATGTATTTTTTAATACATCGATAGATGCAGCTGGACGTTATTCGTTATAAAAAAGTACTACCCTATGTATGTCGAAAAGTTTATAGTTCAGGAGATATTTCAATTTAAATAATTCTAAAACACCATTACTGTCGTACTAAGACGTTACACTAGTAAATAAACGCTAATGTCTTAGTACGACAGTAATGGTATGTTACAATTATTTAAATTGAAATATCTCCTGAATCTGTATCTTTAAAAACAACATAGATATCCAAGGTAGTCAAGTTAGATGGGACATCCTGTATATTGTATATGTACTTTAAACATTTGTACATAACATACACAGTGGCACACAAAAGTGTTCGTACGCCCTAATATTTTGTAACATCAGGTCGTTTGGTACAATTATAAAAGAGTTATTCTGTTTTAAAGGGCCACTGTATATATATTGTGTATGTACTTGAAATTTGAATTGATTTAGTGGAGTTCAGAAGATTATGGATAAGAAACATTTGTGCATAACAAATACGTGAAACCGTGAATGGAAAAACTCACGCAATAATATCAATGATATTGAAAAAAAATGAAATCGCTGACGTGTATAGCTATCTTTTTGGCGATAACAGGATAACACTATAATTGGCTAATATTATCGCCGAACACATCGCTGCCCGTTCGCAGAATGATTTGTATTACCGACGTAATAGAAGTCGCGAAATGAACGAAATCCTGTGCTCAGGCGAATCGTGTTGGAGGGGGAACATTCATGTGCGAGGACGTATAGGCTCACGTAATGTTAGTATCGTACACAGTTAGTATCGTTCAGAACGTTCAGACGATCAGCCGTATAATTAATTTATAACGATGGCTGCACCGACGATCAGTTTAAGTAATGGTGAAAAGATACCCGCTTTGGGGCTTGGTACCTGGCAAGCAGCGGTAAGTATAATTAAAACGTTATAAATTACAAGCGCGAGTACTTGTCCTCATTCACATTCATTTATGGTGATTTGAAGGACAATCCCGGTGTAGTCGAGCAAAGTATACGGGACGCAGTGGACGCTGGATATCGGCATTTCGATTGCGCTTTCATTTATGGCAACGAGAAGGAAATTGGTAAAGCTTTGCACGACAAGATTGCGGAGGGTGTGGTGAAACGGGAGGACTTGTTCATCACCACGAAGGTAGTTTTACTATCATTCGTTATTTGAAACTTCTTCGAATTATCAGAGAAAGAAAATTGTTGAAAATAACTTCGTTTGTAGTTATGGAATACATTCCACAAAAGGGAAGATGTGGTGCCAGCGTGCAAGACTTCTTTGGAGAACTTTGGTTTCGACTACGTAGACCTTTACCTCATTCACTGGCCCATGTCTTTTGGCGTAAGATTCGAAATGCAGGGTGAACCACAAATCGTAACCAGACTCTGTTATTAGCAGTCCGATCGAAAATGGTTTTAGAGAGAGCTTTCACGTGATTATAGAGGATCTGTTAGAGGATTTCAAGGCGAATTCGAATAAGTATCATAACATAAAAAGAATTCCAAACAAATTGCTTTTTTTACAAAAACTTTGCTATAATATAACTGTCACGATTCGTGGATCACCCTGTATATTCCAGATAGTCCTTAGAAAGATATGATCATCGGCTATCATTTTAGGCGAAAGAAGAGAAAATATGGCCAACGGGTTTCAAAGGAACTCAAGTGAACGAAAACGATAACTTCTTGGATACTTGGCGCGGTATGGAGGAATGCGTAAGGTTAGGACTGGCGAAAAGCATTGGTCTCAGCAATTTCAACTCTAAGCAGATCGAACGCGTCTTATTGATGGCTGAAATTAAACCGGTCATGAACCAAGTCGAATGCCATCCGAACTTGATCCAGAAAAAGCTGCGAAAATTCTGCGACGAAAACGGCATAGCAATCACCGCTTACAGTCCGTTCGGTTCGCCTAAACGAACATGGGCGAAACCGGGCGATCCTGAAGTTACGATGGATGCGCCGGAAATAGTGACTCTCGCCAAGAAGTATGGCAAAACACCCGCACAAATCATTTTGCGATATTTGGTAAATTCAACTAAAGCTAAATTACATACTAGCTGTATACTGAAGTATATCACGACAGATTCGAAGCAGGACGAAATTCGTTTAATATTTCGTTAATATTTCTCTGCAGATCGACATCGACACAATTCCCATTCCAAAATCTAGTTCGAAGTGGCGTATCGAGCAGAACATTGATATTTTCGATTTTCAACTGACACCGCCAGAAATCGCGCTGATCGACACCCTTGACTGTGGACTCCGAATATGTCCTTTTACAGAGTAAATAAGCGTCATAATGAATTTATTCCATATTACTTATATGTTGATGATATATTTTCTCCCTAGGTTCAACTATCTCAAGGAGTATCCATTCAACATAGAATTCTAAGAAGATGCTCCAACTGTACTATTCCTATGGGCTTTCGAATAAATTCTCTGTTCTTGTACTTCGATTGATAAACTATTTTGTGGAAAAGAGATTGTTAATGAAAACCATTAAAACACGACATTATCTACAAGGCGTTACGTGCGCAGTTCGTATATTTGTTTATGCGTTCGTGAATATTAGGTTATGTTAGGTTAAATATTGCGTAACGTCAGTTCGCTGACGTCTAATCTCAAATACATGTTATACGATCACTCTATCTGTTTTCGTATACGTAATGTTTTCTCTGCACTCTACGATGCCAAGTAAAAAACAGAGGTGGGACGCTCATCTATTCGTAGATAGAGGAAAGTGGAAGGGATAGATACATCAATCATATACTTACTTACTACCTACATCAGCTCAATCAGCTTTAGCAGATATCAGTCGGTACATAGTGAGTGAACGGTGATAAATACCTCCGGCTGCTGTGATTCCTCTATAATCTATAATGACGAATATACCAAATCTCACGTTCTCCAATGGACTGAAAATGCCAGTTGTTGGCCTGGGCACGTATAAGGTACGAAGTATATAATATATCACGTATGAAATATACACAGTGGATAACAAAAGTAACCATAAAGTTCATACTGTAAAAAAGCATCATTGTGGTAAAACCGACACAAGAAATGTATATTCAAGGTTGCGGTCTCCTTGTATATTGTAGTCAGTTTGGTTGGTCTTTGCATCATTGTAACCACTATGGTTACAGTGGCACGTGAACAAGCATTTCAAAAGTACGTTTCCTTACTTTTGTTATCCACTGTAAGTACATAGATTTCCTTCGAAAGAATCATCAGGAACGATTTAGAAACCATTTATTGTTGAAAAAACCATCCTGAACTCCTAAACCACGCGGTCTTACGAAATTCAATCATGTGATCAAAGCAGTAGACAGTAGACTAGATTGACTATAGATAGGACGATAGGACTATCATAGGACCGGTGCCGCCAAATCGAGGAAATCGAGGGGAATAATACATTTTACCCCCTCTCTGATGACCATACTAATACGTGACCAGTCTATTTACAGTTTATTGTTAGTGTGGGATGTTAGAACTCCAACTTGGAAAAATATAAAATTTCATAATAATTTAATAATACACACTACTTTTCTTATAAAATTAATTCATAATTTAGTGCTATTTTAAAATAGTATTAAATTCTCTATGAAATTTTTTTGGAGTATGCTCATGACGCTGGAGTGGGATAGTGGAAGGAGAAAAGCGGCACTGCACGCGTTATTGACAGATGACCGTGGGTGGTTAAATATTCAATGAAATTGTTATTCAAGGGCTAAAAAATTGGTGGGTAGAGTGGAGAATGGACTGGAGAACCCTCTGTGTCTGTATTGTGCAATAAAGATAATTTATTCATGCAAAATGAAACATATTGGATATTTATTACAGCAGCAAATGATTCGTGCCGCTTTTCCCATAAGACGCAATGTTAATTCCGGCACGAATTATTTGCTCTTCCTAAACGTCTGTACAGCGCCATTTCATGCAGCGGCAAAACGCTCAAACTGTTAGCCAAATGTTACCGACAGAGCAGCACAGGCGAACAGCGCCATCTAGCGGTAGATTTGGAATTAAATTTTGCTAACAGTTTGAGCGTTTTGCCGCTGCATGAAATGGCGCTGTACGGACGTTTAGGAAGAGCAAATAATTCTTGCCGGAATTAACATTGCGTCTTATGGGAAAAGCGGCACGAATTATTTGCTGCTGTAATGAATATCCAATACTCTTGATTTTTCATTAATAAATGTAAATGTAATGTATCAGGGAATAAGTAATAACCAATTAATTTCTGGCAAAATTTACTGAAAATTGTTACGGTTAGAAATTATGCAAGCTCCACGAATGTTGTAATACACGTGTAACGACGTGTATGTACTACATATCAGAGAATGTCATCTCTGTACATAAATAGGTACTATCTTACATAATCCTATCATAGGACTCGATATTAGCAGATATTAGAAATTGAACGGTTCTTTTCGCGCATGCGTTCAAAAGCAGTAACGTAATATCGCGGAGAATGTAGTGGGGCACTATTATTGGCGGGAAAGTACAGAAAGTTGTAGTAAATTATTATTAACATTCGAGTGACGTACATATGTACATTCCTTTTTGCAAAATCATATCATAACAATTTTAGCGAAACTCTTTAATGTACTTTTTCATGTATATATAAATAAATATATTCTATGTATAATTATAAATAAGTATTTTTTTAGATCCTCGTTTCAAAATGTTGTCCTTGTGCTCGGATACAAGTTCAACGTCGGTGAACAATGAAATGAATTACACAATAATAAGTACTCGAGAATTGTAGGGTTAGGCGTCGAATTGGCCGTCCCTGGTCTCGATGCGGTCGATTTGAATCGTCTCCGAATTCGAAACACAAAATACGGATTAAACAGAAAGCCTAATGTTCAATGAAAATATTTATTTATCAGTCCCAGGCCGGGGATGTGGAAACAGCCGTAATGGAGGCGATAAACCTAGGCTACCGTCACATTGACACGGCGTTCTTTTATCATAACGAAAACGAAATTGGCAAGGCGGTTCAAGCAAAAATTCAAGACGGTACTGTGAAACGAGAGGATTTGTTTATCACAACTAAGGTAATATTATTCAACAAACTGTATCGAAATACAACAGAAATCGTAGGATTAATAGTTGGATTAATTGCGGATTAATAGAAAATATTTTACATTTGCAGCTTTGGAACAACTTTCATAAGCAGGAAAAAGTGGTGGCCGCATGTAAACAATCTTTGAAGAACCTAGGATTGAGTTACGTCGACCTATATTTGATCCACTGGCCATTCGCATTCCAAGTAAGCTTTGACAATGAACTTGATTTTGATCACTTTTACGAATCGTATACGAATGATTAATATTCATCAGGACGGTGACGATTTAATGCCTGAAAATGCGGATGGGACTCTTATATTGTCGGACATCGACTATTTAGAAACCTGGAAGGGAATGGAGGAATGCCTAAGTTTAGGGCTTGCGAAGAGCATAGGTGTCAGCAACTTTAACATCGAACAACTCACTCGCCTGCTCGGCGCAGCTAAAGTAAAGCCTGTGAACAACCAGGTAATTTATAGGTTGCTCGATCGGAAGAGGGCCGTTTAAGTTTGACAATAAAGTAGATTCGACGGTGTTCAGGTTGAAGCTAACGTGAACGTGAATCAGAAGCCATTGATTGAGTTCTGTACGAAAAACAACATTACGATGACCGGGTATTCGCCGTTGGGCCAACCTGGAAACAGATCCGCAATACCAAACAACTTGGACCATCCGAAGATAGCAGAGCTCTCGCAGAAATACAAGAAAACGACGGCGCAAATCGCTCTGCGCTATCTGGTGAGTAATTGCACAGAGTATCCCCTCATCGTTCCAGCCAGCTAAATTTAGAGATAGCCTTGGTCCAGGCAATCGGCCCACCTGGTTACATGGAACGCTACACCCAGCACGACGGATAACCCGCGAAGTCATCATGGAATTGTGGAAAGATAGATAAGCGTCCACGCCTGTCCGATCGAAATCGAGAAGTGATTATCTTCGCGAATCGAAATCAGGTCATCGACGATTGAATCATGGTCCCTGTTTTGGAAATATCGCCCGAAGCATTTTACATGTTTTGCACTCCGAATTAACCCCTTTGCAGATTACATTCACCCTCCGACACAATCTGCGAAAGGCCGAATTAAAATGAATTAACCGTTCCAGGTGCAACAAGGTATCGCGATCATTCCAAAAACTGTAACACCCAGCCGCCTGAAGGAAAATATGGATATTTTCGATTTCTCCCTGACTGATGAGGAGATGGCCGCCATTTCGACTATAGGAAGCGGGAAACGCGTGGCGGCTTTTGCCCCGTAAGTGTCCGAAATATTGCTCGTTTGTACGGATAATCTTTAACGTTGTTTTGCATCCGTTTTCCAGCGCCAAGGGTCACAAATATTATCCCTTCGAGTAGTAAACAATTTCCGCCAAGAATCCGCCACACCAGCAGGAAGCAGCCTGTCAGAACCAGTACACAAAGTTAATAGTGGAGCAAGCTCTCTTCGAACTTGCATAATCTCATGCTGCGATTCGGCATTCGTTTCACCCTCATCCTGTGGTACACAGGCCGCAAACGCGCCGAACTGGACTGCCATAAATTACGTCGATCGCGCATAATACAGCAGAAGTCCACATAGATCGCGGAGTGTATTTTTCCTTGCACGAATAAAATAATTCTTAGTATCGGATCGATGGTACAGCGGTGTCAGGGATGTTCCGAAAGTTCTTTGCGAACGAACCGTGGCCGTTATTTATTTCTGAGAACTTGCCCAGATAATCGCGTCCATCAGGAACGCACGCAGCTATTTTGCACGTTCGGTTATAGCATAAGCGAGGACGAAGAACCGATCGATATTCGAACGTGCACTGTAAGCCGTGTATGGGAGACTTGAATTCCGCGAACCGCTCGTAATATGTTCCGCAATTGACTGAAATGGAGTAGCGGAAACACAATTAACGAAGTGGAGCGAAACCGAAGGACGCCAACCGGCACTCTTGTCTGAATATGCGGCTTCTGTTAATCTTGGAGAGATAATTAAACGAAATATACTTTTGCAATGAATCGATCTTTGCTTGATCCGGAAGCTTCACCCGGAGACCCTATGACTTTCCACCTCTCCTACAAAATAGAATTTATCACGGCTCCGCTTAATTTCCACTGTAACGAGGTCCACGATAAACCGGTAATCTTGTAGAAACATTCGTGGTTAATCTCGAACATTCCGCTTCGGAGCGGCAGACGCGTCTTCGCACGCGCAGACAGTGATTTATCGCCGCGTTCAATTCTAGGTCAGTCTGCCTCAAGTTCAATGGATTGGAAAGACGTGGGCGAGGACCCTTTTTTAGATGATTCGCTCAATGACCGAAATTGCCACCTCCCATATCCGCTGTCTGCACATGGATGGAATTTTTCGCTGTGCGGGTCTGCCGCCGCACTTTCGTGGCACTTTCCATCGTCATCGTCCCCTCCTTCGTCGCAGAATCGTGATATAATCGTTTTATCTCTATGAACGCGAGAATGCACGGCACCAGCGACAAAAACAATACACATCGAAGAGGAACATTGCATATTAACACGTTCCGTGCCACCGACGGTTCAGGCTGCGTGTATCACTGCGCTAAAACATATATTTTTATAACAAGTTCAACGCTGTAGAATATATTTCCACCTAAAGGTGGCATTATAAAAAATGCAGTATAGAATAAAACACATAAGTTTGCTTGACACATTATCTACCGGTGATTATTCCTACCGGAGGATTTTTTAAAAGAATCCTTTAATAACAACAGTACATTTAATCATAAACCAATGATTCACCCTCAATAACATAATGCAATCATTTCCTTCTGGATTATTGTGTAAAAGAAGATTTTCAAGCTTACATTTGGTACAGCACAATTATTGTAAGGCCTATTAATAGGCTACCGGTAAAACAACCCGTTCTCTGTAAAGTGTCTCGAATTATTTTTCTCATCAAATTCAAGTATGTATCGTGAGCGACTCGAAGCTCGCCGCCAATCGACCGATAAAGTCGCGCACAGGGAGCGAAACTCGAAATTCCCACGTAACCGTGTTTGGTAAATGTCAGGCACGACCTTTCGCAGACGATAGTACAATAAACGTAGCGGGCCGATCGGGAAACTGCAGGTTATCGTTCCGTTCACGGTCACTTATTCGAGATATCTACGGCGAATTGCACGAGAGAGATCGGTTGCATAATGGATCATACCGCTCGGACGTGAGTACCATAAAATTTCTGTATTTCTTCCGGCGTTCTCTGGCGAACGTAAACATTGTTAACGGTTTCCAGATTCGCTTCGAAACTAAGATATGATCCGGAATCGCCGGCGTGCGAGAGGATCTTCTCGCCGCGAGCCCATTCGTCGCCGACGATGGATAATTGCGGGTCATGGAAGTCCAGAATGTTCGCCAAGATTAAGGAATGCAAGGACGCGATAAAGAACGCCGTGAAATTTGATAAAACGACGATAGAGTCTGGAAACGCAGCCTCGAGGGGGTCAACGGGTCGCAAGATGCCGGACATCATCACTTTCAGCGAGATCGCGAAGAAATCTGAAGAAGAGGATTTCCCCATCGATTCTCCGTTGAGCACGCAAGAAACTGAGGGATCAAACGCGTCGACAGAATCCCTCGATCGCTCGAATCGTCAGGATAGCTCGTTCCCTTACTCCCTGTCGACCGTGGACTCCATGTCCTCGTTTCTGGAGAACGAGAGACGCGTCGCAGAAGAGTTTGCCGAAGAAAGTGCCACCAAGTCCACGGCCAAGAAGAAGATCTCGGCGCAGCCGTTTCTTTTTTACTCGGAGGACACTGCGGAGTTCATCTGGTCCGATGATACGGAGGACAGTTTCGCTAGTAACAATTTGAACCTTTCGCAGACGTCGGACAGTGTTTTCGAAATACCACAGACCAACTCCACGTTCTGCGAGTCTAAGAGGAGTTCCAACTCTTCTAATGTTCAGGATTCCGGCTACGAAAATCATATCTCTATATAAATAGTTACTAGCTTGTTTATAGTTATCTTTTTATCTATCAAATATTTTGTACGATGCAATCGAGGGAATAAATTCATTTTTGTATTTTTGTAATGACTCGTTCGAGTGTGACTTTGTGGCAGTATCTTTTTTCATATTTTACGAGAGCATACATATGTCAGAACGCCAGTTGCGAACGCGTTAAATATAATATATAAACAATTCCTACTTTGCATAAAAATCCGCCGGTCTATAGCATTATTGAGATCAGCTGTGACGCAATCGACCGTCATCGCCTCTCGATAATGAAGCGACGGGTTAGAGGTTTAGTATTAGATAATTATTAGATAAGCATGGCTTAGATACGAACGATAACACCTCGAGAGCACCTGAGAATCAATTTCTCACCGAACTCCTTTCGCAAGAGTTCCCGTTGATTTTTAATTTATCTAATCGTTTTTAATCATGAACTACGAGCATCGTATTTACACACGATAATGCCGATCGCGCTTTCTAGTCAGAAATGTTTGTTTTCGTGGCGATAATGCGCGATTGCGTGGACGTATACGAATGAATGGCACTTCTATATGATCGATAGAAGTTCTATGTTTCAAAATTTCTCGGACGCCGATGTAACGTCGTTTAACGACTATCCTTATCGGGCTGTTCAAACGGTATCATTGTCTTCACTGTCGTTAATTCTGGTACGATAACTAGACTCACGCTTATCATGGACTCTTAACGAAGTTATTTATGCAAATCACAACTGAACCAATTCTTACACCTTCTTGCATTAAAACAAGAAAAACAAATGTCTCGTTTTAGACCGTCCGACCGTTTCCCGGAAGTTACATAATCGTTTATTTAATAGCAATATTTTACTCGTGAATCGACAAGGGTTTGAGGTCCTTAATAAAAAGAAAGAAATGTTACGAACGCAACCCTCGGTAACGTTAAATTTATAATCTTCTTTCTTTGAATTATTAATATTAAAAAGAATTGCGCTTTCATCTACTTTTTTTTCTACTAATAGATTCCCCGTAGGCAAAGCTGTAATAAGTTGATGTATTCGAAAAGATCGATGAAGGGGAACGATTGTTCGTTTAAGAAAACAAGATAACAATCAACAGTCCGGAGTTTGATGAAACATTTATCTTCGGTAAGAACGCGAGTAAGTATGCATGCTTATCGAAAAAATCCACTTGTCTCGTTAGAAGTTTCTAGATGGTTCTCGTAATTATTAAACCGTATAACTGACCAGATATAATGCAACGTTGTATGTATCGATGTTGCACCTGAGAGATCTTGATTTTAAGGACGCACGGGGAATTTCCTGAATTGTTAACCAGGCTGAATATGGCTACCGTTGCCGACTCGTTTCATTCCCCGATGATTTCATTTATCGTCAACGATCAAAGGATTCGGGAGTCCCTCGCCTTGCTAACGGACTCTGTAACTTTCCATAGGGCTCGTTTTTTCCTATAGCGAATTTACTTGGGTCTACCAACACAAAGGAATCGTTCTATTAGTATTAGAAACATAGAAGCTGTACAAGAGTGCGCGCGCACACACACATACAATCTATATTCGCGCAGCGTGAAATAAATCCAGTGCCGTACGCTTCTCGGTCGCTCAGGGGGCCAGTTCCTTCGTGAATATTTTAATTCCTGTGACTTTCCTGTTTCTCACGATAACTTTCATATATCAGTAACTAAAAAATATGAACATTACCCGATCATTTCCTTGGAGATATTTTCACCTTTACCACCATCGTGCCATTCCCGATAACGTAATCTTATTCGTTCAATCGAGAATAGATTACACAAATATTCAAGATATTGTTAGTTCAAGTTGGGATTAACTTATTTGTAATGTTGAAAATGGAATATTTTCTGCCAACTTTGATTAGGGTAAAAATATATAGAAATAGATTGTAGAGAAATTATACATACACTATCCGAGATAATTTGCTGGTCTACGAACAGTTTTGTCGTCGTCGTACATATATCAACAATTCATTAAGATATCCTTATCTGTGTCGGATTTCTTCAAACTTTATTTCTTCTTCAACATTTCGTGAATTCAAATTGAAATATTCGAGATAGCGACGAACATGAAGTTAGCGACATTTAAAAACTTTGATCGTTACCTTTTTCTGTAATATTGGAATTGATGTGTATTGTCGTTGTTACGGAAACATGAAACGTGCTTGTTTATCAACGAATTCTGAAAAAAATCACGTTCCATTTGATGATATACGGGTATGCGATTCGTAGAGCAGGAGTGGAGGGGATATGGTTCTATACGGCATATGGCACATTTATAAAAGGGGCTTCCTAAATGAATCTACCGGCACTGTTCTCCGAGATCTAGTAGTTGGCGTATCGAGAATTGCAAAGTGACTGTGTAAAAATATTCCTGTGTTTCCAATAACAAAATCTTCCAACATCGACAAAATGGCATTGAACGTACCGATACTGAAATTCTACAACGGCAACTCGGTGCCGGCTTTCGGTTTGGGCACGTGGAAAGTAAGTTGCTCATTTTGCTAAACATTTTTCATCGCAAATAGAATTGAAAAGAACGCAGATTTATGTACACGCAATTATGACGGTTGCGTCAATCAATGTACTTCGTTTATACATTTGTTTCATATTTCTATACCGGCTTAAAGGATCATCTATTTACATATTTAATATACGGTTTCTATAATTTGTTCTCGAATTTGCTAGAAGACTCGCATGATCGTATTGAGAATATAAATATTTTCTCTAATCATTACCGAGACAAGGTCACCTCAGTGTCACAGATTCGCTATTATCACTTGTTTCATTGGTATTTCTTTTTGTTTGCACGCGCGATTTACTAATGTTTTACACATTCATATTTATCAACTTTTTTTATCGTGCTCTTATATAATTTCGAAGGAGGTTCCTCCGATTATATCAAATCGATAAAAGCGAGAGATATAAATAAGAAATAAGCAGCACGAAAGTTAATATAAACGGTACCATATGCATGTAAAAGAAATTATGTAACGTGTCCCAAAGCGAGATAAATAATCTTATTGAAATTTTTAGTCGAAACCCGGTGAGGTCACTCAAGCAGTCAAGGATGCCATTGACTTGGGATATCGTCATATCGACTGTGCCCATGTCTACGAGAACGAGAAGGAAGTCGGCGCTGCTCTTAAGGCCAAACTCGCAGAAGGCGTTGTTAAAAGACAAGACCTTTTCATCACTAGCAAATTATGGAATACATTCCACAAACGAGAGCTGGTCGAGCCAGCCATAAAAACCACTCTGGCTAATCTTGGTTTGGAATATTTGGACCTGTATTTGATTCACTGGCCAGTGGCTTACAAAGAAGGCGCTGGTCTTTTCCCAAAGAATGCTGACGACACTGCAGCCTTGAGCGACGTCGATTACGTAGACACATGGAAGGGCATGGAAGATTTGGTATCTAAGGGACTCGCAAAGAACATCGGCATTAGCAACTTCAACTCTGAACAAATAGAGAGACTGCTGAAGAACTGCACCATCAAACCAGTTACCAACCAGGTAAGCGTCGATTCTTGAATGTACAGGGATATTTTTAAGAATTTCTTTCAGAAAGCTATTGAGAGAATCTTTTGTATTGAGATTTTGTAATTTCTTCCAAGTAAAAATAAGTTGAAAACCAGAATACCCCATCAAACTGATTTTGCATAAGTATATTATTTTCTGTGAGAGTAATACGATGCGTGTTTGTCTATAGGTTGAATGCCATCCGTACTTAACTCAGAAGAAGCTCTCCGAATTCTGCAAGAAGAAAGGCATTCTTATTACGGCCTACAGCCCTCTTGGATCTCCGGACAGGCCATGGGCTAAACCCGATGACCCCAAACTGATGGAGGACAAAAAGTTGGTTGAACTTGCAAAGAAATATAAGAAAACACCTGCCCAAGTTCTGATCAGATATCAGGTAAAGAGTTGAAATGAATATAAAAGTAATAGAATAGTCCAAATAGAAATTATTCGATAGAAAATTAGTAATGAATTACGAACACTGATTTATGAAAAACCTTTTGCAGCTGGACCGTGGACACATTGTAATTCCAAAGTCAGTTACTAAGTCGCGAATCGCACAGAACAGCGAGGTCTTCGATTTCAAGCTTACCACCGAGGACATTGCATACATCGATAAATTCGATTGCAATGGCAGGATCTGCCCACTGTCTGGGTAAATATACTTTTTTGTATTATTATATATAATTTCATTTGCATTTTTATCATAAAAACATTTCTTTTGCAGCACGGAATCAAGCCCTCACTACCCCTTCCACATTCCTTTCTAAGAACAGATTTTAGTTAAGATAAGAATTTGTGCAAGCTGGTATTGCGCAAGATAGTTAAAATTTTCTACGTGAAGTTCGAATAAAATAAACATCATTTAAATATAAACGGGCGTGTATTTACTGTCATAATACTGAACTTCTCTAGTAAAAACTGAACAGCGAGCTCTACAGCGATAAGCACAAACTTATGGTAATTTTTTCCCAAAAATATTCCTCTCGTTAATTGCACTGACACGAAAAGGATTCGTCGCTGTCTTCGCAGCCGCAGGAACAACATTCGCAAAAGTCGTCGTCGCTGTTGCTCTCGTTTGGATCCCTATGCAGTTGAGCAGCTGTTGGCTGATAATCTTCCAACGGGTCCGATAATACATCGCTGCAATTGCACACTGCCTCTGATAACCCTTTGGCACACTTTCCCTTGCAGTTGCATCTACAGTTGTTTGGAGGTCGAAAACAGTTCTTGTACGAGATTGGACAAATTTCGCATGAACCGCCAAGATCGCATGTTGGCATGCAAAAGTTACACGGCGTTTTAAGACCTGTATAATTAAACGGAAAAACAATTAAACTTGATAATCGTATTCAAGGATGATTAGTTCGTACCATGATGCTCTGGTAGGTGACAGGGCACGTCGAAACAGGGTTTACGTGGCATCGCAGCACCTTTACACGACTTCATAAAGGGAATACTACAAGGTGTAACAAATTTTCCAGCGCAGAGCCTTTCCTTTCCCTTTTTGCCTCTACTTTTTTTAACAACTGACGGTGGACAAGCTTCGCGACCACAATTCTTGCAAGGACTCGCGTATCCTGGTTTTCCGGCCAACTTATCACCGATCGCCCTTCCTTTCGGTCTTTCCTGGGGAGCATCTGGTTGCGTCGACGCTTCGACCGTGACTGGCTTATCGGGTTCCTACCGTGAAATTAAATATCATCTACACGAAATAATTAGTAGAGACGGTGAACTTGCAGAACAGCTACCTACGCACCGATCTAGTTTCCGAGGTATTCACGAAAAACCGTTCTTTTTTTAATCATTTTAATAAGTTAAAAATAATGTATTCGATATTCTGAAATTATGCTAATCTTTCATCCGATTTGAATCACATTTATCGGTAGATAGATGTTCTACAGGTAGAAATTGTTAACAAGCATCGTCTTACATTATTTTCCTCTGTAGGAACTGTAATTGTTATATCATTGTTCGGAGGAGGTATGTTTTCCGCTGTTTTCTGATTGCTTGACCACCAATTAGGTATCCATGAAGTTTTTTTCTCCACTGTTCCTTGCGATTTATCTTGCTTGCCAACATCGTGCTCAGAAGTGGAGACTATCGCATCGCTTTGTGTCTGCGTCTGTGCAAAACTGAATTAAATTTATTGCTCCACGTTATTCCACAGCCAATCTTACCTTCTCGCTTTCATTGAGAACTTCTCTATCCTCGTGCCCCAGCTTCTTCTTCGAATGCTGGCCAGCTGGCACGTACCGCAGACATTTTTTAGGCTCGCAGCACAGCATTCTTCCACCGCAATCCATGTTTCGAAGACAACCAGTCATTTTTCGTTTACCACCGGCATTTTGATATTCTCTACATGTTAACAACCTGTCCATGTGTTCTTTGAACAGCATCTCCTTCAGTTCCATCTGCTTGATACACTGTTTCAAGCATAACTCATCTTTAGCTAGTTGACGTATCTTGGACAGACAAATCAAATCCTCCGAATGTATAGAGTGAAGGCTGGGAGTGCCGAAACTGTTCACTTCTCTCTCTAAACGAGTCAACTTTTCGTTCAACTCTTTGTTCAATAGTTCCAGAGACTCGAGCTCCATGTCTGTTTCCTCCAGCTTAACGTCTGCTTGAATAATCTTTTCCTTTGGTCAAAAGAAGAAAAAGAATTTGGCGAATGTTCCATGCAAAATGTTTCTAATAATAGAATTATGTCTGGTAAGGTTTGGACCGGGTGCGAAGATTTACCCGATTTAATCGCTGAATTTCAATCGTTCCGTACATGCAACTCGGCTGTCTCCCCGTTCAGTTCCGTCACCGTTTTCTTCAAGTTCGCGAGAAGCTTTTCGGTCGGGTCCGGATGAGTGGAAAATTTCTTCATGATCTCGCGGACTTTGCAAGTCGGTGCATCGTCGCATTTATCTTTCGCCATCCACATGTTGTAAGCGATCAACGCCGGAATCGAGCGTTCCATCGTCGAGATCTTCTCGCGTAAATGCTTTTGTCTGCCTATCAGGTCGCAGCGGCGTTCTTCCATCTTCGTGGTAATGTCCTCGAAGTACGGAATGCATTCTATCGGCTTCACATCCGACTTCGGGCCTGACAAATCAATTACATTTTATTTGGCTGGCGAGAAAGTATAATTTCGGTATTTTAAGGTGAAGTAAAACCCAATTTTTTTAATCTTATTCGTTAAAGTTTATTGTTTGGATAAAAACATTCGGCTCTATTTCACCTTAAAATAGCGAAATTATACTTTCTTGCCAACCTAATATTTGCAACATTATCGAATCATCGTTTCACGAATAATACGTACATTTACATCCAGACATCTTGCTCGAGGAATGTGGTTTTTCTAAAAATAATAATAACAATAACTTCGAACAGGCTGTTGTACTTAGTTTGTTGTAATTATGATTTTTCACGGATGTTTTTCAATGAAAATTTTGCAGAGCAGTGTGCTCTTGTCAGTTTCGAGTGGAAAATACCTGTCACTGTCAGAAATGTTCACCGAAGTGAAATTGGAGATGTCGACGATGTTATTCACTGAAATTGACGGCGTAAAAAAGTAGAATAACTATCAGGAACATCGTTTCGCAGTTTCAGAAGGAAACCAACAGAAATCTGAATGTATTGACGCCACATCGTACGAAACCAAATACAATATATTAATCCCATTAGGTAGCAAGACTTAAGAAAATCGGACTTGAAATCTGGAGCAGACAGAAGTGTACAACAATGTTGCCCATCGTTTTAGCCAAGAGTTAGTATTAAAAGTAATCAAGATTAATCGTTTTCATCGTGGGCTTGATCTTAAAAATTTTGATGCTCTTAGAAAGACGGAGGATTTGACAAATCGTGACACGGACGACGACAAATGTTCCTTAACAACCGGAACCACCGTCTCCCTGCAAGACAGCACAGCAAGCACGATCACGAGCTTGGCTAGATCCAGCTATGAACATAATTTCGAGGATCGTGTATTGTACAGACAGGGCGGTGGACGTAGATATAATTATAAGAAAAGGAAACGATCCACCGAAAATGGAATATTTACCGCTCCTCCTGGCGTCAGCCCTCATCACGTGCAATCATCGATCATTCGTCGCAATACAAGTCCATCATTTTATCCTAATATTACAGACCTGGGCGACGCTGGCTCGAAAAACACATGTTGCTGTTGCTGCTTTTCTCCTTCTCTTGCTCGGTAAGACAGTCCCCACCACGTCCACTCCGACAAAGGAGCAGCAACAACAGTAACAGCAACAACAGTAACAGCAACATCTGGTTTTTGTGCCAGCGTCGCCCAGGCCCAGGTCTGTCCTAATGGTCCTAATACATATAACTTTAGTTAGGCGATAATACAGCGTGGTCCACCTATAAATGTAGCTACCTAAATCTAAATGTATCTCCTTTATTTGCGATAACATAACAAATGTTTTTAATGCAATGTAAAATGGTATCGCAATTAAATAGGGAAACGCATTTAAATAGACATACATATTAATAACATGACCTTGAAGTAACCTCTGATTTCTAAAATTGATCGAGATAGTTAGGTGGATCATCCTGTGTAGTAATTGGCTTATTGATTGATAGTTGTCTAATTGATATTTGATAATATTAATCGTTCTCGTGACGTGCAACAGATGGATCGCGATTGATCTTCATTTGGCCACAAAAACCACCGAAAAGCAGGCTTCTAAGGATCTTGATGCCCCTGATGCGCGGCATCCTAATCGGATGTTTACTCATGGACGCCGTACATTTTTGGCCAGGAGAATTTCTGCCAACATCTTTGCCATCCATAATGTCCGTTCCTTCGCCACCCGTTAAATGCAACGTAATCGAACCACGTTGGTTCGATAACAGTTAAATTTTCATTGACATAGATCTGCAAAAAAAAAGAAAACCAGCGATCACGTATAAAGATTTTCTGATAACAAATTATAATTGTAAGGTAGAAAATTGAAATAAATCTGATATGTAGGACAATCGAATGCGTTCCAAGGCATTCATGAAATTAAGATATAATAAAGATTCATTTGAAAAACGTCGGCTATAATGATCGCAATTGTATCGGGGGGAAAAACGGAAAATGCTTTATGAGACATGCGCTCGTGTATGTAGTAAACAGTGAGCAGACGGTGTTAAACGAACTTTATTTACATTTAGTACCGGAGAAAAATGTCAAATCACAATATATTTCTGAAATATGGATATGTACGACCACCTTTTGGCTTAGGCATTGGTCGCTATGTGTGCCAGCTCCAAAGAGTTACATTAAAATTCTGTAAAACCATGGGTTCCAGTATTGGAATTAGGTAAGCAACACTGTGTTTCTAACCTCTCCACCGTATACTAAATTTACACACGCGTTGATTTTACTATATATAGCGAAATACTTGGTGATTATCTCATTTATTTATTGTTTATTGTACTCGTTTCGTACGATATATTCTTCGATTCATGTTACTCCGTTTTATGTATTGTAACCTGTAACAACTTGTACAATTGTATACATTAAATGAAAACTAAATAGTATATGTATAGAGTTCTTCTCTAAAGTAATTCATACATAATCATTTTGGTTTTACATAGGAAGTTTTTGGAAAATGATTTAGTCAATTACGCAAAGGAAAATCCTGGCATTGTAGTATATGTTAAACCGAGGAGACACAGAAACCCAGTGATAAAAGCAGAATACTGTAGGTTCAACATTTCTTGCGAGCACTGAGAGAAGTACTTACGTATAAATAATAAATACTCGTTACAGTGAACGGAGAGACACAGTGGATGTGCGTTTCCAATTACACCCGCGAAGAAGTTTACCAATGGATGAATTTAATGAAAACACAATACCACGATGGAACTTCTGTTAGACTACTAAAATTATGGCGCACAGATTTCCCTTCCATACAAGGACCTTGGACACCTTTTACATTTAAGGAGCCATCGATAAATGCAGTAGAGTTCCCTAATGTAAATAGCCGATTACTTTTTGAATAGTAGTATCGAACTGTTTCTTTTTGTTCGAATAAATGATGTATCTCTTCATTTTCAGAATGAGCTTGGCAAACACAAGACGTTGATGCCTTCGGCAACGGAAGAATTAATTAGATTATTCAAAGAGCAACAAGAAATGGAGAAACTGCAAGAAGAAAAAGAGAAGACTAAGAAAGCACTGGCGAAATAATAATTTTTGATATTGTGTAATATATTAATTAATCGATTAACATAAATAAATTCACAAAAGTAGATGGATCGAGGTTTCTTAATGAACGGACTATATCCTTTGTTATTGTTTATTTTTTGTTGCATGAATGTTACAAAAGAATCGAATAAATAAATAAATGAAATAGCGAAATGGAAACGTATATATACAAGTATCGAAACATTATAATCTCTACCGAATGTAGGATTGGTAGTTTCTCCAAAAACGAAATAATTGATTCTTTGTAAACCCTCTTATACTATCAATTGGTTTTTATAAATATATACACATAAGTTGTAAAACATACGAAGTCAATATACATGCTGAAACATTAAATACCATGTATAATCAGGCAGAAAGATTATACAATAATTAATCGTAATTAATCATTAATTTGTGCATTATGTTTCCTGTGATGGTAAGTATATCAGTGACTAGCGCATCTTTATATGCAATATATCGTTAGTATCTAGCAGAAGCAGAGTTGCAGTTCAAAGAACCTGTACATGTGAATTTAGTTTAGCGTTTAATAGAATTATCATATTATGCTGACAGATACATGGTACCATTTTTGTTTCGCTATATTTCTGTTCGTCGTATCCTACGTATATTCATTGCTATACAAAAATATATAGTGACATCGCATGTAGCACCATTAGTTCATAAACAAACAACTTTACGAACTAATTTCCTCTAATTCTATTCTTTTAATTAACAATTTCACTTAGTTCAACATGTTGTGTTTTTTGTCATGTATTTTCATTCGTGTAGTCGCCTATCGGTATAATATAAAATATTACAGTTTTCGGTAATGTTCGATTTAATTTCATACGAAATATAAAAACGTACTTGTCTGATAAAAATTATACAAAGCAAATATACATTAACTATCTATAATAATCTTACATCTGAATGTCACGTATATGTGAAACCCAGCTTTAATGATATTTTCTATTACCAAAGGATCAAATATTAACAGTCCTTTATGGGTTTAATGAATGAAGTTTTGCGATTTCATTGATTTCGATTTTGTTACTGTGAACTATAAAAATAGAAAATATGTTTATAATCGGATTACAAACAACCTGTGATGCTACAGATTTTCCAAGGGATGGGTGCAACGGTATATAGCCCTGACGTATTCTGATTTCGTTTCTTTTTGAGAAATGTGAATATAAATAGTTTATTTTTTTAACTACACTAAAGACAGTAATATATCTTTTCCTATCATTCTTACAAAAACAAAAAAAAAAAAAAAAAGAAATGCAACTTCTCCTACACATTATCAAATAGAATGAATCCATGCATCAAATTAATGAGATAATGAGTTGATCTAAAAAATGTAAGAACATGAGATGGGATGATTTCGATGCTACACACACACACACACACGTACACACAAAATATTTCACACCGTGGCATACCATTCCGCAATACACGGTTCATTATGTATAAATAATAACTTTACAATGCAGTGTTATAGAATCTCATTATTAAAAAAGTTGACAAATATGGTACCTGCAAAATGGCAGCCATTGTAATCGAACCGCAACGTTAATAAAATGTTATACACCATTTGTAAACGGGGTTTATGAATCCTATTCGGACCATTTAATTAAAAAATGAATATAATTCATTAAAATATGATAATGCCAAAAATCTCAACCGACAAATTAGAACAGGTCTACGGAAATTTATTAATGATTCCGTCAGTAAAACATAATTCTATAAAATGCATTGTACCATATTTGTAATAGGAAATAAATTGAATCATGTATACTCTATACTAACAATCTTTTCCCTGGCAAACAGTTGTCCACAAAAAATACAAAACAGCACATAGGATGAAATGGTCTCGTTTAAACAAAATATCACACGTTATATCGATGGTGAAGGTGGGACTAGAGATGACTCGACTCATTCAACTTTAATTCGTTTACTAATCTCCTCTTGTTGCTTTTCCCTCCACTCTTTCTTAGGTTTCATTCTCTTCAGTTGTCCATCCCTATAGAATAATGTTGTTCGATCATTTTCTGTAACATTTCTCAAACATTTTCTCCTGCATCGTAACATACCATTGTAAATCAACCAATCCTCCTTGCCTCGCTATCACAGACTTTACTCTATTCGCGAAGTCAATAGCACTTTCGCCTTCATTCCTGTACATCGGCGGAAGATACCAGACGTCGCAGACTATGGCCCAACTGGACATGGTCATATACAAATATTGTATCATCGAATATCTACTACTGTTCCAAAAAGCATCGCCAAATCTTGGATCATACTGAAAAGTAAAACCAGTTATTGCATCGCCTCATGATTAATCGAGCTGTCTTGCATTGTCTGAGCTATACCTTTATCGCAACAGGATAAATTACACCGCCAACTTCGAAACTGCCCTTCTTAAACTGCATGACTGATGTGTTATTAATACATGTTCCTTCTGGGAAGATAAGAATTGGTGGGTTCGTAGGATCAGATACGTGCTTTTTCAACCTGTGGATCAGACAAATTCATTCGTGTACAATATAACAATCTTCAAAGTCATACAAGCTCAGAAATTAAAGAAAACCTAAACCCGCAAATCCAGCGTTAGCCACAGCGGAAAGTAAAATGTTAATTCGGGTTCAAATAATTTCCTGCGAGTTACCTTTTCGCTACGGCTTCCCTATCCTTGACTTCTGATCTTTCGAACCATATATGGGGGGAGGCACGAGCCAGTGCCCTTTGCAGAATCCCCAAGAACCCACCGTGCCTCTGACCTATCTGAATTAACATTCACTGATTAAGTACCGCGAATCGCTAAATTTCAAGGAGTGTAAATGTTAGTGATTCACGATTGTACCGAGCTGTGGGAAAAGTTTCAAATTCTTTTCGGAATATCCACAAAATGGTGCGCTTTTCACTGGATTTGAAACATTTCCAAGAACTCGACACATTTCCAAAACGTTTACACCCAGAGATGATGAGACGCAAACAGTTTTCCAATTGGACGCAAACAAAAAATAAAACAAAAATACCAAATTAATTTGAGTATGGTTAGTGCCTTTTTGTTTTCTTGAAAATCCAATGGCGTAAATGATATTACTAGACTGCGGATCTCTGTGCAAAATAAAAATTGTCTGCATCGATTGCAAGAAATAGAAGCTAAATTGAATGTTGTTTCTTTCCTCAATGATTTTAATAGATCATATATTGACATCTTCAATTTTAAAAATTTCCATTCTATTTTCCTATAAATGCGTAAAGATCCATGGTCTATATAGATATTACGCATACGCATGCGCAGGCAACATACCAACGAGTAACAGTTATCGCACATGAGTACCAAAACATCTATGGGAGACGTGTGATTAGCCACACATATGCCCCGCACAGGTCGATTCTCTGGGTTGTGGTAAGTAATAACTGACGACAGAGCGCTCGACAAGACACCGAAACACATTATGGAGACTTTGTAATTCAGCCATCTTTTGAAGATACCCTCTGGAACGTAGCCCACAACTGCTGTACATACTGTCAGCCACATCACCTGTAAACCATAAGCTTTGCACCTGAGAAACGATGATTCCCTCTGTATTCGTCGCTGAGTAGTTTTACCTGCAAAGCAAAGTTACAGGATACTGTTACCTGTAACATTTACTAATGCATTTCAACTTTGTCGGTAGGCAGAACTTTATTGTGTTGCGAGGATGAGGAAGAGAGAGATTAATGTCACCCGAGAATACAAGATCGTGTTGATTAATTCAATTTTTCCCCTTCTTTTCGTTTAGTGTTTCTTACGATCCAATAATGCAAGGTCCTGTTGGTTAATAAAATTTTTCCTCCGCTGTTTGGTATGTTAAAACAAACCCAATGTTAACGCAGCAACTCATTTATGTATATGTATATATATATATATATATATGTATATATTCCCCAAGACAATGGACACACATGAGGCAGTACTAACGAGTTAATCCCAACAAAAAACGATGCCGAATGGTATGACAAATTTTGAAAACAAAAATAACATGATAATGTCATGAAAATGGTATATTACCAAAGCGAATGTCGTCTGTGTGGACAAGATGCACACATCGATCGTGGAAGTGTGATTCGACACGCACACTCCTCCAGTTTTCGGTTTGTACTCCGGATTATGGATTGTAATTGTAGCCGACAAAGATTGTGATATTAGCCTGAACGCGATCAGACTACCCGTGCTGTATGCCCATTTCTTAATAAAACCGTTTGGCAGGTAACCGATACAGAACGTCGTAATTACAAGGAACTGTACCTAGGGAGCTTTGTTATTAGTTCACTTACAAATTCGTAACTATCTTTCTGTTTGCATCTAGAACTCACAAATTGCAATACATCCTCGCATATAAACTACAATATAATCATCGACGTTTCATCCACATGTCCTATCAACTTTTCTTCGACTTCTATAGATCTAACGAGTTACACGCGAAGAGAGAACTCGAGTGAACTTACCCCTATGAAGCAAATAAATATCCTCAAAGGTAGGAGGAAGCAATATCGCATAAAAAACCCAAACATCCATATCACAGTTAACTTCCACGAGATAAATTCATAGTGTCGATTCGTACGAGTTAGCAGGTTCCAGTTCTGAAACAATTGATGATTCGTTGTTTAAGGAAAGCCGAGTACATCGTTGCCATTGGTTTATTACACTTAAAGCTATTAGGTTGTTGCATATGAAGTGTCCGATTTCTATTTAGCATTGACATTAAACAAACACAATTTTGTACCCAATGTATTCTATTTAGAAATTTTAAGTTTCTTGATCGGACTACGGTAAAAATAAAATATTTTTTTTTCTTTTTACCATCAACGTCTAGTATGTTAATTAATCACCACATCTACACGATGGATAATATCTCGTTAACTATTAGGTTTAGGATATATGAAGTGAACTTTTATACTCAGGATTTGATACTCTATCGATCTATGGTATAAAAAATAGGTCATTCCATTAAAAAAAATCAAGGTGACCTTCGAATGTCCTTCACCACTCCATCCACAAGAAAACAATTAATACTACGTAATGTAGCCCGTCATACCAAACAACTTTTGTAGGAACACTTTTTTGATAACGACAACGTCTTCCGAGATATCCTGCTGATCTGATATTCATATACATACCGCATAAAAACAGGTTTGACTGTAGATTGTAGAAACTCTTATTATACGAAATGATTGCAACTGGCATAAATCTTGTGGACAGCGGTGCACATCGATAGTGACATTAATGAAAAATTACCTTGAGCTCCTCTGCTTCAAAACGAGACGTCACTTCATCTTCGATAATAGCCTCAACGCCGGCTTTGATGTAGTCTAAACAAATTGCGAGCTCAAATTCCCTCTTCAGCGCTTCAAAGGAGTCTCTGCGGATGAGGCCCTGGAAGATGATTAATTGCAACGTCGATTGTATGAATAATCCGGAACTACTCGCTAGGAATGATTACAGGGGAACAGAGGCTCACCTCGTTTTTACCGGTGGCAGCAGCGGCGACGGCGACGGCGGCGGTGACGGTGGTTTGCGATTCAGACGCTTTTGATTCCTCCAGGTGATTCCTGTGATTCTGCATCTCCGGCTCGGGCACCAGGATCAGATCCTTTGATCTAGCTATCACGCTGAGGACACCGTTTTGCCCTTTATGGCTCGGACCCATTGAATTATGCGCGTTCTGTTTCTCGATGAGCGGCTCGTGCTCCTCGTCCGCGTCGTCCACGTCCCGATGCCATGTGCCGTTCCTCTTCTTAACATTTTCGATGTTTTGCCTGCCGTACTGTATAGCAAAAACCAACGCGTAGTTTAGGCCTTCATGACTCGGAAGAATTTCTCTGTCGCTACTTTCGCAACGGTACTCGAACTTGGAACATAGCAAACAGCGAACAATGGGGCCATTCGATTTCAAATTCACGATCGACACGCTCCGGCCGGAAACGAAGCGGGTCGCGATCAAACACTGACATGCTAATCGAGAAAATTATTCTCATCGTTAGACAGCGGATTTTCATGGAAAATAAAGATTTTTACCTGAATTGCAACAAACTGAAGCGACGTAGAGATTTATTCTCTTCGTTAATATGTTGAATAGGTTGAAAATAATGTAACAGCAGTTTTAAATTCTTCGAATGTTTTTACTGTTTTAAATTGCACACCGAGATTTATTTTCTTTGTTAATATGTATGTTGAATAGGTTGAAAATAATGTAACAGTAGTTTTAAATTCTTCGAATGTTTTTACTGTTTTAAATTGCACACAGAGATTTATTTTAGAAAATGTTTTTACTGTTTCAAATTGCACCTACTTGTTTTGTCATAAATGCATCGAATCGGCTGTCTAGTCATCACGGTGTCATCACCAGATGATTAAACCCTTGCACGATTCATTTTACGGTTACAGTGATTACAACTTCTGTGTCGTTCACCGTTTCTTAGAAGAAGGAGAAGAAAGTTCATATTGATTGCATGTCTATGTATTCTTTGATATCGCCACCGGAAATTTTCCGCGATGAAATTGTTGCAGCTCGCGAAAAAAGTTTATGCAAATGTTAAGAGACGTAATTATTCCGGTTGAACTGTTTAGGTGCTTATAAGGTGATTATTCATACTGATTTTCTATTTTCGTCGCGCTAAGTGCATACCGAAGAGACCGAGAAAGATGCTCGAAGTTTCTGCACAGTCTCCCGGTTCTTTCTGGTCTAAACAAATTTGAGTGGCCCGTGTTTAGCAGTGTTTTAGGTTTACTTTTCAACGCGACTGATTTTTCGTGAGTATCGTGAGTGGTTTTTCCTATCGAATGAAATTTTCAGTCACGAATTAATGATTTCAGGTTACGGACCGATTAAAAATGCATAAACAATGCGATGTTTATCGTTCTCGTGGTTCATTATCAACGAGTGAGGTATCAAGATGGTAGCTCCGCAAATAAAATGTATCGTTTTGTATTTATGTCGAGGACTTTCGAAGAACGTCTTGAGGAGATTCGAATCGAAAGATGAGCGAACTGTTTATATACAGGGTGTTTATTTTATCTTGAACACCTRAATTATTCCCGTTACTATTAAAAGTAAGAAAAAATAACTAAATAGGATGTACATGGTTTTAARACGCGCATCAGATGGTAAAAAAAAATCCTTTGAAGGTCATTTTAACAGTTTTTTCAAGGTCGCTGTATTTTTTTGCATATTACCATGTATTTTTCATAATGCAATGTTGTAGTCGGCGTCAAGATGAGTTCAACGACCTACACACCATGACCTTGAAGTGACCTTGAAGGCGAAAAAATCAGTTCCAGTTTGAAGAATACAAAAGTAACAATGGTCGTTGAACATGTTGAACATACATGTTAATACGCAAATTATGCTAAATATGCAAAAAATATACAGTGACCTTGAAAAAACGGTTAAAATGACCTTCGAAGGATTTTTTTTACCATCTGATGCGCGTCTTAAAACCATGTACATCCTATTTAGTTATTTTTTCTTACTTTTCATAGTAGCGGGAATAATTTACGTGTTCAAGATAAAATGAACACCCTGTATATTCGTATTATTATCTAACCATGACAGAGAAATCGAATATAAATGAAAATTGTTGTATAACATGCCATTACGATCACAGTAGCCCCTCATAATGGAGATAATGGTACAATCGGCATAAAAGTTATGATATGTGGAACGAGCCGTTTTTCTTTCAATAGTATGATAACTTTGTAAGGAAGTCATCTGTTAAATATTTCTTTGTCATTCATAAAATAAATAATATAAATAAATATATGAATAATAATAAAAATGTATAAATATAAAACATCCAGACATGTAACATGCTAATGCACCAAGACCGGAACGTTTACGATAATGTAAAATGTGCATGTATAAAGCGCCAAGGCTCTAATGAATTTTAATCGAATCTTTATCTAATATTGATCGCGATAGCATCACGAAGTAAAGAAACCGGTTTTACCGCGTTGCTATAATTAACGCGATCAGTAATTATCACAATAGTTGTATTTTTCAAAATCGCAATTATTGTTTCAGATATTGACCATTGTTTAGCGGTGGCAGGTTGTAACGCACACATCTCGACTAAAGAGATACGGAAACTTCAACCTGCATGTTCGACATTTTTACATCGTGTTTGGTCATGACAGGAATTTTTAGCCGAAGATTGTGTCATTCACTTATTAGCAGTGCGACGAAGTATTATACATGTAGAAATATAATACGATAGATACGTTGTACAAGAAACTCGACAGATAACGAATTTTTATCTGTGTTTTTAATTCTGAAGATAAATGATCCGCAGATGCGTTAAAGTGACATAAGAAACCGTTTCGAATATGAACTTGAAAAAGCTGATATCATAAAACACATGGAAATTCACTGATTTCTTGTTTATAGCTACCGTAAAATATTTAATTTCTTTAAAAATAGTGGACTGGAAATTTGTACACAAAGTCCATTCCTTGGCGTTGGGGCTGAGATGAACAATGAATAAAATATAAAGATATTCCTTTCGTAGATGAAATCGTGTCGCGGTTGTTTTTCGACAACATGATTAGGCGTTTTCTGAGAACCAGGTCTGGCGCTGTCATATTGTTGACAAAGCAGAATAAAAAAATCCTCCTGCGTGCACACCGAAGAACATAAAACAGATTTCCTATATATACTCGAGTATTTTTCTGAAAAACAATGGCTAAAAATTGCTTTTCGGAGTTGAGAATGGTTGAAGCTCCTCGAGCGAGACGTTACCGCATTAACGAAGGTCGTCGAGAGGCTTTGCCGATGAGATAGATTGAAGATAGCCGAACCGTTTTGGTACAGTATCAAGAGTTGCGGATTCTGATAAGGGCCGCCTTCCTCGACACGTGTCTCCTCCGGATCGACGAATTAACTTCTGCTCGCCTCGCAGCCGTTTGATAACAAGCGGCGAAAGTACAATCGATAAGGGGCCAAAGAACTTTACGAACAGAGAATGATGAACAGAGGATGATGTCCACGAACTTTGCACGCGGCCTTTTTCAGCGTTTCCAGGCATTCCGCTGTGCAATGCCGTCAACCTTTGCACCATTATGCCTGCTGGCGAGATACGGGCTTTATGAACACGACTTGTGTAATTTCGACAGTGAGTCCCGAACGATCACGACCGAAATGTGTGATCGGAAAATAAAGCCCGACTAGGTACAAGTTGCTCAACGCCACGCCGGCCGACAGTGTGCTGGAACCGTTTTTGCCGCCATTATCATCCACCGGCAAAAAGTGTTGAAAAAAAACCGATCGTTCGTACTAATGACCGTTCGCGCGCTGCGAAATATAAATAGGTAAATAGTAAAATGTCAATACCAGTCTGTTCACCGGGCGATCTCAGTGCCGGATTAAGCCAGCGCGGGGCCCGTAGCAAATGTTATGACGAGGCACTAGGCTTTGTATCAGGGCCGCTCGTGTGCAAACGTAGCGCACCTCATCAACAAACACAATGGATGAACTTTTTTTTTTTAACAAAAATATCTGTACCCCATGGCATAGACAGGCGCTCATGTATGGGCGCCTCTTCGACGAAGCGCCCGTGTGGGGTCCCTGTTTGTATGGCGCACAGTGGGCAATTCGGACGAAATCGGCGACAAAATCAAAGAACTTTCGATAGAAATGAGATAGAGCGACGAAATTTTTTTAAAATTAAAGCTGAAACTTTGCAGAATATGGGAAAAATAGGCAGATTATGGTACGAACGTTTTTTAACGTTGAGAAAATTCGTTAAACATGTAGAGTTTCAAGAAAATGTGGTTTCTCCAGTACCACGCGCGGAAAAATTTTTTTTTCACATGCGACACATGATTTCCCGTAGATTTTTTCACGCTGATTTCAAATCTGGTCTCAAAAATTGTGAGCCATACTATGGCGTGGGGCCGGGGCCCGTAGCATTTGCTACTTTTGCTACGGGGCTTAATTCGGCCTTAGGTGATTTCCTGGTCATCGTCTTTCAAGCAAACTTGCTTCGCGAAGTTGTCTGCTCGGTAATACGCATGCGAGAAGGTAAGTCACTAGGAGATACATTATACAATAATGTCTCTCACGACGCAAAAAGACTGTATACACAGGACGCAAAAAAAATATCCCCTCCACTGTAATGATCTGGTCTCGCGTCGGGTATGTCGGTATGAACCACTACTAATGCGACGCGGAGAGTCGCAGTCGTCGGCACAGTTCAAATCGAAAAATCAAAAGTCAAAAATCAATACGACATAAAATGTGTTTTTTGATGAGAGTTACAACTTTTTTTGGAAGTATTTTTCAAAATTATCATTATTTACGGCAATAAATGGAAAAACTATGATTTTTATGGTTTTTTCATGGTTTCCGCTATAAAAATAACATTTGCGCCAATTTTCACTATCATATTCGTAATCAGCACGTCAAAATACGTAAGAATCCAGAGTATAAAAAAAATCGGAGGTATGGGCTTTTCGAAAGTTTATCCGGCCCGTGCGTCCTCACAATGTACATAACCCCAATATTCAATCTTTTTTATTATTACTTATTTCTTTATAAAACTTTAATCAATATATTCGTGGCATTTTTCTGATTAAAAAAAGACCAAACACGATATAATTTCAACTGTATTTAGTGGTTTAATCGACGATGAAAGTTTCAACGCAAGGAAGGACAGCGTATCGGAAGGAAAGAGATGCGAACAGTCGCCGTCGTAGTTCGAATAAACTAAAAAGAAAAGAAATAGCTACCCGTCTACGCACGACACAACCGAATCCACCCAAGGCTTTTGCGCCGCGAGAGACATTACTGTATTAGCTTTTTCATTAACTGGAGTGAAAGAAAGAAACGCTTGTTGAAATGGAGGGCTTGGTATACGACCGCAATGTTTGTCAAATTAATCATTGAACATTAGAGTTTGCAAACAGACATGACGCGACAGAACAGTGGGACATGCACAGATATATATATATACCTGTCTGTTCGCAAAGCGTGAAATGACATCACCGTGTGAAGGAACAATGTATGTAATAAAAAATGAAAAATGCAAGCGTGGGAATTGAAAAGCATTGGTATGCTAAAGTGAATCGATGTTAGAGTGCACGAGGTAACGCGTCTAAGGATAAATGCCGGCTTTCATGCTCAATATACGAGCGAATAATTTTTGCATAGATTATTTTCAAGATCGCACGAAAAATAAGATAACCGGAAGATTTCCACGGATTTACTTTTGAGATATTAAAAACTTCAGGTCGGCCGACAGCTTCCAGATAAGTGATTCTCGGAAACCTGAGAGTCCGGGGATCAATATTTCTTTGCACGTGAATTAAAATGGATTTTCAGGTCTCTTTGCTGGATGCAATTCAAGATCTTAATGGTCGTGCGACCGCTCGACGCTGTGTCGAATCGAAATCCTTTCTCGGCGGGTTATTACGGACAAAATGACAAACGAGCGGCACGTGGACTCTCGGATGCGCGTTTATTCACTATGGCCTTGTTTACCATATATGTGCATACAACAATGCAACTCGGTGACGCAACCAACTGAAAATTGCTAGGGAAATGCGAGCACGTCCGAAACCGAATCGCGTGTTCTGTCTTGCCAATTCGAAACTTTGCGCAGTTGTTTCTCCGGAATCGACCGTCTGCGATTCCAAGAGGATGCAATACACTAAGAGTCTCCACAAAGACCAGAGTTATATTCCAAACGAAGTTTGAAATCGGATCCGGTTGAAAGAAGCTTCTAGCTCCAAGTTTACTTCCAGAAGTTCTTCCTCATACGGCGAATAGAGACTTATGAACAAGCCACTTCATATTCTACCTACATTATCATTAGACAGCGGAATTTATGTAGTTATGACAAAATTGCGTAGGCGCGATTAAAACAGTAAAAATATTAGAAGCATGGAAACGTACTGTTATATTATTTTCAGCCTATTAAACATGTTAAGAAAGACAATAATTTTCTATTTCACTCGAATTTGTAGCAGTTCCGGTATTTTATTTTGCATAAAGATCCGCTCAATAATTATCATAAATCACGAGCGCTCCCCCTAATGTTTCCTGATCGATAATGAAGCGCTTACGTAGTTTAAAGACCGACATTCATTTATCCAAAGAGATTCTATGTTATGTCACACTGTAAGCGCCTAGTTAAATCTTTCCAGCTTTTCATTTACTTAGATGATGTGTAACGCGATTCGCTGTTGATCACCCGTGATCGCCGCGGCATAACTAGATCAATGCCTCACCCCAGTGACCACAGTAATCTAAAAATGCGCCCGATGCAGGCAATCATTGATATATCTACCTACACATGTATCGAGCGCCGCGCCGGTCACCGGTGACTGTCAACACATATATCGAAATATGTATATCGTTGCTATGCGAATGTGTACTATGTAATAACTAGACTGCGGATGATTATGCAATTTTCAATTTTTGCTGACAAATTTTAAGAAAGTGTAATCATGTAAAATGTTATTTTCACTGGTAGTAGTCTTTGTAGATCCGAAATAGATAAAAATCTAAATTTTGTAGAATTTTATTTTCTAGCACTTTTTTTGAAGCCATAAATTCATAAAGAAATTGGTTGACTAAACTATAAAACACAGCAAAAGATTCGGAAAATGTAAGAATACCGTAAGTTATTAAGGGGTGAAATCAATTGTTTATTTTATTGCTGTTTTCCACAATAAATGCAGAACATTTTTATTTTGCGGTAACACTGTCCAACACCAAATTTTATTTCAATATACTGTTGGATCCTTCTTATAGAGTTTTTTGCGCTGATTCCGAATCTGTCCTTAATTTTTCTCCTATACGCACAGTTTTCGAAAAACATGGCTTTGAAAAAAAAAAACATATTTTCAGCTTTAAACAAATATTGTGATGTTATTATAAAAGATATTGAATTGTTCTTTTCAGCAAAAGATTCTGTAGACTTTCCCGAATACAGTGATATCCAATATTAATACATTATGATTGTTTAAACATGTTTAAACTGTTTCTCTCTCATCTCCACAGCGCAGCGTGTTTAGAAAAAAAAGTACATAAACAGACGCCGTGCCGAAACAGGCTAACGTTGCCACAGAGCGCGCAAGAATTATTAGTAATAGCTTTATGCGAATATCTCGAAGACTAAAAGCGACCCCCTATATTGGAAAAGGAAAAAGTTATTAAAAATATGTTGCTGTATAACATATTTAAATTTCATCAAAATCGGAGGGCAGTGATACTTTCGCAATACATAATTACCAAATCCGCAGTCTAGCAGTAAGAAACCCCGGAGTGTGACGTAGAAATGTATTTTCTCTCTTAATAATGTTCAACAGGTTGAGAATGATATAAAGGTACTTTCGAATTCGCCTAATCTTTTTAATCTTTCAAACTACACCTACTCATATTGTCACAAATGCATAAAATTCGCTGTCTAGTAATAGAATAGCATAACTCGCAACTCGATCACGCCTTGTCACTGCACGAGTAACATAATCCACGCGTTATCGTATTCGGTGAATGACCTTCTTTACGCTAGGAGGATTAGTTGATGAACAGAGACGGAAAATTACAATGTGTGCTCTATCAGACGCAGAAACCTTGACTTGTCTCAGCTACAATGTTATCACGACAGGTGTGAAAACGTGGTAAAGTGAAAAGCATCGAACGGCGGATGACTTTCCGTTTCAGTAATGCACGCTTGATGTTTTTATCATTTTCCAGTTTCTTCTTTTTGTTGGAACATTCATATTACTATAAAGAATTTTTTTTTATCGTAATCGATGGTAATTTTGAGAAAGCTCGAGTCGCCGATTAATCGGAATCGTTATGTACTTTGAAATCCGTGCGGAGCGTTTCCGGTGGCGGACTTTAAACCGTGGTTATCGATCTTCATAAATGTTGCGGGATCGAGTGTTGCTCCATAAAACAATTAAGCTGATATCGTCGATTGGTACGATTAAAAAATTGTCTCAGAACCTTGTGCATGTATATACATATTGTCTTCCAATGCTGTCAGGAGTCATCTATGGAACTTCAACCACAATTGTAGAACGCGGTTCGAACTTCGAACAATGACATCGTTATTTTGCATAAATTATATTGTTTTACGTATAGGCGGCGTCCTTCTTCGCGCAAAGATAAAATAAATCAACGAAAGCAGCTTCAAACAGCATATCAACGTAAACATGGTTTTGAAATTGCGACTGCTATTTTTGTTGCGAAAACGCGCGCATCCTGTTCTCCCGTTCTTTCATATAGAGTATCATTAGTATTCTTAATAGCGAGTCAAGGCATTTGGTGAATGTCAAGTTGATCGCGATTGAAACTTCGATCTGTCGAATATCGCGAAATCGTTCCCGCGAAAGTTCGACAACTGCACAGACGGTGATTAGTAGACTGCGAATCTTTATGTATTCATGAAGAAATTGGTTCGACGAAATATGAAACAGTGAAAGGTTTAACAAATTCAAGAACGTTTGTAATGGTGCTTTCAATGTAACAAAGTCGCGTTAACACTAAATGTTCCCTTGTAAAAATGACAAAATTAATTTTATTTAGCCTTTGTGCAGCTCCGATTGCAATATGTGCTTCACTAAAGACATCTACACAATCATTTCTTATGAAATTATTTTTATTATATGTACCAATAATCGCAAAATAAAACAGCTGTTATGTTAATCCTGCTTCCCACAATCAACACGAAACATTTATATTTTGCATAAAGATCCGCAGTTTAGTGATTAGTTTTTAACCTTGTTAAATAAAGTCGCACAACTAAAAGCTGCATTTGGTGGGGGCCAGAAAAGTTGACCTTTGACACCGAATTTTCTATCGCGAGTAATGCGGAATAATTGGAGGCTTGCGTCTCATTGTTGAAGGTTCGAGATCAATACACTACGCTATATTATTGCGACGTGGACACGGTAAACGCTGTCGTGCGACCGTCAAAGTGCCCTTAAATTAATTCCAATCTAATATTTCCGTGTGCACACTGGTTAGAAGCGTTGACACAACGTTGCCACAAGTTCAACACAACGCGACAAATGTGTATCGTACATATGCCAGTCACTGTAACCACGTGTTACACACGTGGACTGTTGCTCATTCCACAAGTTAATTGCAATTTACCTGAATCTCGAATTTTCACCTTTCTCCGCTGATACTCACTCGGACACTTTTTAATCACCTGAACACCGTACGAATCAAGTGAATTCGACTCTAGCCGAACGAGCTCACACACGTAAGAAAAATCGATGGCGATAGCGAACAACAAAGTAAGGGGTTTGTTTATGTTCCTGATATCGGAGACGTTGCAGTTAATCGTTAAAAAGAGTACCTGACATTCTTCTTCCTTCAAAAAACAGAGAAATGTTTGTATCAGGGATGTAGCCTCGTGAAGTTGATGCGATTTTTGAATTCATTGTCAACGCGCCCACAACACGAATTCTACCAAGTTCATGTTTGTTTTGTAGATCGAGCGAAGCACGACACGACGAAAGAAACACAGAAAACAAGTCCACCGACATTTCCGAACGTGAATTGAATAACGACTACTTGTTGATCGTTAATTAGATATTGTGTAAGTACAGTGAAGCTTGTCTGGATGCAATCGTGTGCAAATCGTTTATCGACATATCGCAACGCGACCGATAAAATATTATTAAACAAAATAGTCGCAATCGTTCTAGATATTGAACTCTTCGAGGAAAAGATTTGAAATGTGGCGGAAAGGTTGACGCACGAACGAAAAACGTTCTGGTTCGCTCTGTATCGAACCGTGTGAACGACGTTCGAAATGCTTGTCAGAAATCGGCAGGAAAACGCGACGCTTATTGAAAAAATACTATTATTATATTAAACACGTGTTCTCGACGAACAGCTTAATCGGAAGATGTATTATTAAAAAGTTACCACTCATTCGACGATGACACATCTCCCAGTTTCGCAGCTGCGTTGCGAACTACCAACCGGCTGAGTGTCATCGATTCAATTGACGATTTTGAAAATCCGTTCTCGTATAATAATTAAAGAGCCCCGTGAGATTGTCGGTTCCTAGCAATTGTCTCTTACCTCGAAAAGCGCCAACAGCAGTTTTATATATAGCCTTCGTACACCGAGAGACTTTCCGATAGAAGCCAGAAATATAATGGCAAGTAAAAACATGATAAAGGGTGTTAGAAGTAAGGAAAACGCGACAGACATCACCATCCACAATGACGCCATTTTGCTCACTGACGAGGCCGAGAACTAGCCGAGAAAGTTAAACGATCCCTCGCTTCGAGCCCGGGACTACCAGCGTTACAGAGAACTGCGAGAAATTGCAATGACGGTGGCGACATCATCTTCGGAAATCTTATCGCCCGTGCGCATGGCGCAACTCGCACCGATCGATTTCCCGCCAATTTTTCAAACGCTTCTAATTCGTATACGTAAACGCGATTTCTCCGTTATTTTTATTGAAAGTTTAAATTACATTTCATTTGTCTCGTTTGCATCGGTAAATTTAATTTCTTTCAAATTGTATCGTATAAAATTATTCGATTTCTGAGATTTAAAATTTAAACCAAATGTCTTTGAAATTGACAAACAATTTGCAAATGAGACAAACGCGATTCAAATGATTCTATGAAGCAATTATAAAGTGTAACTCCACTAGCATAACATTAAATCCCATTCCTCTTTTCTACGAGCTACTCGCGTGAAAAATGGTGGAATATAATTCCCGGGTTTCCAATGTCTTAAACGTTTATTCGTAAATAAAGTTTATAATATTATTATTATTATTATTATTATTATTATTATTATTATGGTAATAATAACAAGTTTCTGGTGATCGACTGGTCACCCGTCTTTCGTTCATTCGTTCACGTGAACTCCTAACGCGCGATAAAGTTGCAAAGACATTGTTATAGACATTTAAGCGATTTGCCTCTTCCATTTACCTTGTGGTCTTTCGAATGGTAGGAAGAGAGAAGTATGTTTGCTGCTTGAGTAGCAACGAGTGTGCGCCGTTATTGTTTTCTCTTTTCTCTTTTACTTTTTGCTTCACTGCGCACGTACAGGGAATCGCTATCGTATCTGATAACATTTAAATAGTTAACACAGTTCATTCTTACAAAGGCACAAGTTTCTTTCCTGTTTTCGCGGCGGGAAAACTTATTCTGTCGACGCTCCAGCTCTATCCACGAACATACGTCTTTTTCTACCCGCAACAGCGTTCTCCAATTTCAGTCGGTAACAAACGTCGCTACGGCGAAGGAAAAATTTGAGCTTCTCGAACAATAGCGTTTCAGGACGGCCCAAACGAGAAGCTAGCATTTCTCGCACTTTCATCGAATCATAATAATTTTTTCTTTCTTTTAGGAAAGTTGGCGAAGCTTGCAAGGGCCTTCCGATCTTTTCGCATATAGTAGAACGTACGCGCTATACAAGTAATAATCGTTATTGGACCACTCTGTACACTATACTGCTATTTCGAGCAATCCTTCCTACTTATTTTTAACCGTTGATTGGAAAATGCTGTCTGAACGATGACGCTCCAATTACATAAACTAGTATATATCATGAAAATACACATCTGTTACGTATGCCTTTCGAATAAAACTGGAGGGTTCGTCAAAAAATAGAATCACGCGATTGCTACCGAAACGTTCGTGCGAGAGACGAGCGATATCTTGCTCGAACAAGAAACGAGCCATAAAGTTGTTTTATCAATTGTCCAATTATAATTCACATATTTTTCAAAACGTCACATTATTTTGTTTTGATTACGAACAACATATTCGCTCGTCTCTGTGAAACGGAGCTTACGAACCGGAAGCTAATCATTGCAAGACATTCACTCGTATAGTCGTGTCTGCGCGAAGCTTTGCCATGCGGAAATATAAAAAGAAGTGAAAAAAGAAAATGAAATATAGACAGCACGGACAGCGACACGATCTACAAAATATACAAAACACGAAGTTCGGTGGGTTTTATTGTCGGTAGACAATACGTCGGGCTACGTCAGAGAAACCATAGGACTTGCGTCTGGCCCGCAATCGTTTGGCAAAAGTAGCTGCGAAGTCGCATGGTACTTCCTTCTTTGTCGTCGAGACATTTCTTCCTCCTTCGTTCGACCGTTCAACATATTTTTAGGCTCGCGGAAATAACCTAAAGCGGTTCTATACGTTATCAGAAGTTCCTCGTCGAGTTCAACGAAACGTTATCGAACGTTTAAAATAAAGGTGGGAAGTACATGACGTGAACGACTCGACTATCTTTATTAGCGAGTCACGAAAGTCTAGAAACAGCTGGCGAACATAAAATTTGAAAAGGAAAAAAGACCCCGAGAATAAATTTTTTAAACGTAAACAGCTGAGAATTCTGAGGAGTGTTTCTTTCTTTTCGAGAGATAAATCTGATTTTCGTTAAAATGCTCGTTCGGCCCCGATTCAGTGCTAATTGATTGTTCCTATGCAAGACTGTTCGCCTGAACAATCGAAAATTGTGTGCGCATAAGCCTAGGGACGAGCGAGCTTCGAGTTCGTCTGGGTACAAGGAATCTCAGTCACCTGTAGCCTATTGTAATCGACAACTTGCTGTCAATTGTCGTTCGTTAAGCCGACAGAACGCATTTCGAACGATAAGTAAAATGCTCCATAGCTGGTTTCGTACCGGGCATGAAGAAATATTTTGATCGGGTGCGCTTGCAGCGGAGTTACAAGAGTTGAGGAAGCTTTAGGCTGCTCGCACACCGGTCCACGGATAGCAATTTATAATAGCCTTACAATCAGTTCGTGCTTCGGGCGTAATTTCTTTATCGTGAATGAGAATCACGGGAAAAATCAATTCATTCGGTAGTTTATAGAGTAGAGAGCAGCATAGGAAGTTTACTAAACCATTATAAATCTATCAGTTTACAAGTGCCCCAGTGTGCACGCAGCCTTAGCCTAATCGCGCGAGTAGCGCAAAATTTGAACCAGCCCACCGAGTCCTTGCGCGTACGCGACTCCGAAGAAAAGGATCGCCGTGGAAAAGTGATCGAAATTCAAGTAGCGATTTCGATATACCATTTTCTATGGTGTGTAGCGTTTAATCTGTACTTATCGGTGGGCCAGTCCATCGAAGGTGCGGACGATTACGTTTTAAGGCCGATAAATGTCTTTAACAACACTGGTTCTCGTTGTCGCGGTTACTCGGTTTAGGTCGCCTACAAGTCGACGTCTTCTTGCTTGGCTTTAGGAGCAATCTTCTCCACGCTGTCCGATTCCTTGACGGGACTGTGCACTTCGGCAACTTCTACAGGCGGCGGTACAGCTGCATTGATGGATCGATCCTCTTCAGCGAATGCGAAGCCGATTGTTGCGCCGATCTTCTGGCTTGCTTGTCTGAACGAGTCTGATAGCATCACCTGGTGACACGAGGCAGCGATAAAATACGTTTAAGATGATTGTACAATATGTTAACCCTTGCAGAATTTGTTAGTACCAAGAACTAACAGCGATTTTCATGTTGCGTCTGTTTAGTACATCTTGTTGTTCTATTCGTTAAGGCAGCGCTCGCATTTACTTACTCGCGACGGCCGAGTTTCGAAGGCTACGACCCCTCAACCCAACCCCGCGTGTCTCGCTCCCCGTGGCGGCCCTAATTCTCCTAGGCGCCACCAATAGCGGGTATGGAACGCGTCTGAGTAGCTCCGAACTAGGAGAGCGAGACAAGCGGCCAGATCGAGGGTGCGTAGCCTTCGAAACTCGGCCGTCGCGAGTAAGTAAATCCGAGCGCTGCCGTTAAGATTTCGTGAATTCCGAGAGATCTAAGAACTGGGCAAATCGCACAAGAGTTAATATTAAAACTTTACCTACCGGCAATTTTTTAACAGCATTTTAATAATAAAAGATCAACAGTTGTGAGAATTTCTCAATAAATTGTTTAAAAGCGACAGCAATATCGTTTATAATTTAACAAATTTTTAGAATCAATATGGTGTGTAATACCTTACTTCTGAGATTATTATTTCAAAGAAAATTGTTCAGTTTCTTTTACATACAGTTCAGAAGTTAATATTTCTATTAATAGGCTTCCGGTAGATACTGTGTTAATTAGTACTGTCAAGGATATATGTTGATTCGCGTACCTGAACCACGTTGATGCACATAGACGTCAGAGCCAGCCCGAACACCAGGTATATTATCGAACACATCATGTATATGGGATGCTAGATCAACGAACCAATCAATCTGTTAATTTCACCGGGTCATTTCAGCCGTAGAGCAGATTTTTTTTTGTTTTTTTTTTTGTTTTCTCTTAATTTTCAGTAAAAGTGATACACGTGCAACTGTGCTGAGTGAGACATATGCGGAAAGCACACGGTACGAAATAGTGTGTGACGGTGATATAGACGTTTTGAGTGGGATATGGTGGGTCTGATTGTTTGTTTTTTTTCTTTTATATTTGTTTGTTGATGAACGTTTTGGTACTTCAAAGCTTACCGTCTGAACGCCACCGTGAAAAAAGAAGCAAGAGACACAAGTTAATTGTAACGTCGACAAGAATGCTCTCGGGGATTTTTCTGCTTCGATCGAACTCAAAGAAAACGCTAATCGCAAATCAAAGTGGGGGATCCGATGAATAGTACAGCTGGTCGCGAAAAACGTCTTTCACCATTTAAAAAAAAAAATTCAATAAAGTTTCTTTGGTAAAACCACAGACGAGATATACGAATAGACCTAACACCCAATGTATCTTGGTGTCCGTCGGTGTTGGTGCACTAACGCCCCAGAGTAACTCCCATTGAGTCCCATTACCATTCAGTGTCAACACCTCTATAGAATTAAAAAGATGTATTATTATTATTAGTTTAATAGCAAATGATGGATATAATTTAAAGAAATATATTGCTATCACTGGCATTTTAAGGTGTCGGTACTAAAGTCCCAAGTCCCATAAGGTGTCAGGTCTATTCCTATATCTCGTCTATGGTAAAACTTGGAGTTGTTGTAATTCCCAAATTGCGAAGCACTAAACTATTCGATGTGCTGGATCAAATTGTTGTAAAAGCGAAGCCTTCCAGGTAGCAGCAATGGCAGACGCTTTCGCAACAAACTGTACGAAACGCGTTCAAAATAAAGTTCGTTCGATTCGTTCGACCGATACGATCGTAAATGACCTAGCCCAGCAGGATCTACGGTAGCCAATCGATCGCATATTCAAGACACGTGATTAGGAAAGAAATGAAAATTTCGAGTACAGCGATTGGAAAGACTGGTCACCTTTGGCACGTAATCGCCGAAGCCGATTGTGCTCATGGAGATGAAGACGAAGTAGAAGCTCTCGAAGAAGCCCCAGCCCTCCGACAGGCAGAACAAGGTGGCGCCGACGAAAATGTAGCCTAAGAGGATGAAGATGGCTACCGAAATTGGGAGATTGAATTCGTCGTCGATAGCGAAGGTGGACATGGCAGGCGTGCCCGGCGTGTCCGGCGCGTTTGCGTCCAGGTTCAAGACTGTTTGCGACTGTTGTGTTTGCTTTTGCATCTCTTCGATGTCTTCGGGGTTTATTTGCGACGGCCTCTTAAACGTCGCGAGGTCGTACACGAAGTGGACGCCTTTCATCACTTCCTGTAAAACAGAGATTCAAGTATTATATCAACGCTGTGCCTATCAGAAGCTTATTCAGAGACATTTTAAATTCTTCGAGACTCACCTGAACAGGCACAGTTCGCCGGACAGACCGGCAGCTTCCTGTGTAGTACAGTCTCCTGACGAACGCCCACAGGAACTTTATACCCCTGGTGAACAGTTTACCGAAGTCAGCCAGGATGATCAGAAACATCGGAATTCCGAAGATGGCGTACACGATCGTGATGGCTCTTCCGGTGTTTGTGCTGGGCGAAATGTGGCCGTATCCTGCAACAAGCACCAGAGAATTCTCTGATCTAGTTATTCTATATACCAGAATATCCTGAGAACTTCGTTCCCACAGATTCGAACGCGTTACACCTGAATCAAACCAAAAATAAGCCTCGCACAGCTAAGTACGCGGAGGCACGCGGTCTAACTTTAGCAGTTTCCGCGATGCAATTTGGCCGTTGTTTGCTCGTGAATCGTTCCCGTTCTATTTATTGAAAGAAATCAATTAAATCGGCTCGGACACGCGGATGATTCGAATTAGAACGTTTTAATCGAACGGTGTTACACTCCGCTAATTAATCGCTACGAGTCTTTGATCCATCCCCCATTTTCCATGTTCGCACGACTTCGCAGAGAACGATTCATTCTACGATATTTCAATGTCCTTTTCAATCGAATTCGCAACGTTTTACCATCCGCAGAGATTTAATTCGAACATTTTATTGCGCGAACGAAATATTCGGGTTATTATTTTTTATGTAAAATTCATAGTAGCACTCCTTGGATCTCGCCCGTTCATGTCGCGCGTGTATTTCGTGACTAGACTGCGGATTTTTATGCAAAATAAAAATTGTCTTGTTATGCAAGCCCCGCTAAAATTATCCCAAATATTCACTGTTCTAATATTTCGTCCACGAATTTTCATCGTAAATGAACAAAATCCACAGTTTATTGGTGGTAAATAGTATTATTATAAAATAGTATTATTTTACTATATTTTAAGCTCCATTTGTTGTTGTGAAAGCTTATTTCCTGAATTAATGGGGCAGCTTTTATCTCCCGAAGACACAAACGTTCGAGGTGAATGGGTCTGTATCGGGAAAAGCAAACACAATCGAGAGGAGAAGCAAACGGTGCGCGACTATTCCCTTTCCCCCTTTTCCTGAATAAGTTATAGGCTTCGTCGCGTCGTTTTCGAATGCAGTAGCAGAGTACAATGGGGTTCACGGTATATCGGAAGTTCCGATATCCGGTGTTCAGCTGATTTTCCCTCGCGTTCTACAACGCGTGCGCACTCAATTTCGACAACGGTACCGCACACTGGTACCAAGCCTGTGTTCCTCCCTTTAGTAGAAAATCAATAACAGAGTCGTAAACGGTTTTTACGGCGAACATATCGCTCAGTCGTATCTGCCCCGGTCCCCTAAAAGCTGGATACCCTTTATCTAGCAGAGAAACTTTCGGGTGCCGTTCAAGTTCGATGCTCGAAAACTTTCTACCCCGGGGAAATGAAATGGTACCGCTTCTGTCGTGAGCATTGGATTGCAGATCGTTCTCATAAACTATTAAATGGAGCAGCAGAATCAGTAAATAAAAGGGTAATTCTTGTTGTTCGGTAAAAATTATGTTTTTCTCAAGCTCATCGTCAACAGCTGTTATAATACTACACGATGTTTACATTAAAAAGTCGGTGAAAATATTAGTCAATCGGCATTAAATAAATATTTTCGAAAAGCATTTGAGAAGCCAGCGAGTGCAAAATACCGGTTCAACCAGCACCGAATCGCCCAATTCCTCACCGATAGTGGTAATCACTGTCAGACAGTATACGACGGCGTTCAGGAAGGTCCAGCTCTTTTGTCCGCTGTAGCTTTGCACGCCGGCTTCGTGGGCAGCGTGCAGCTGTTCTTCGAACTCCATCAGCTTCTTCCTCGCCATGCTCTTCCAGTCTTCCTCCCTCATGTTGTGGCTGAAGCTCCACAAACTATCCAGAAAGTCTCTTTTCACCCTCTTCACTCCGCACTTGTAGAAAGCCTCGAACGCGCCCTCGGTGAATCGGAAGACGAAGGCGCCCAGACCGCAGTAGATGATCACGAGGAGCAATTGGGACAAGCAGCGGCTCCTCAGTTCTCTCATGATCCGAGTCTCGGTCGGGTTTTGTTCGACGAACGCCTTGAACTCGGACACAAAGTCTCCGAGAGCCCTGAGGAAGTCCATGAAGGACACCTTCGCTGGTGGCTCTTCTTCCAGTTCCGGTTCCGGTTCCGGTTCGTCAGGGATTGGTTCCGGTGTCAGTAGAGGCTGAAGGTCCTCGGGTGTGGAGTCCTCCGTTTTCTCTGCTTTCTTCCTCCTGCCGAAGAACGGCACCCACGAGAACCAGGATTTCCTCTCTTCAGGTACTACCATCTTTTCCAACGACTCCTCTATCCTCTGCTGCTCGCTCTCGCTCAAAGGGACGCTGAACTTCCTGCGTCTTAGCATCGTCTCCTCGGCGTCCTCGAACACGTCCGGCGTGTCTGGGTCGAGAATGCTCTGTTCTCTCTTCAGGTACTCCCTCTGAGCCTTGGCGAAGTCCTCGATCAAGGAATCGTTGCTCAGAGGTATAATCTGCTTCTTCAAGTCCGTCGCGGACCGCTTCATGACCACCTCTTTCGTCTGCACAGGGAACGTCTCGCTTTTCTTCATCTTCGGATCCTCGTCGGTGTCGTCGGTCTGGCTGTACCTTCTGGACCGCCTCTTCTCAGGTTTCGGCTGATCCTCCGCCTCCTCAGCCTTCTGTTTACTCGACCTCTTTTCCCTGGGTGGCTTCTCCACCGCGTCCTTCTTCTCGGACTGCTCACCGACGACTCTCCTCCCGCTCGGTTTCTTCACTCTGACCTTACCCCCTTCCGGCGACTTGGTCCTCCTCGAGTGCTTCTCCAGCTGGTCATCCATGTCGCTGGAGTCGGAGCTGTGCCCGTGTCGATCCGCCCGCTCTCTCGACTTTTTCTTCAGCCTTCTTTCAACCTTCCTGGGCTCGGCAGGCTGGTCCGTGTCGGCGTCAACTTCTTTCGTCTTCGGCAAATCGTCTTGACGCTTCTCTGGCACCGGTACAGACTCGCTCGTTGCGGCATCCTCCGTCGTTACCGACCGAGCCTCTTCGCCGACACTCTCGCGCGCTTGCGGCCTCGCAGGACTCTTCTCCTTCTCCGCGTCCTTCAGCTTCTTCAGCTCCTCCTTCTCCTCCTCCTTCTTCTCGTTTTCCTCCCGCTGTTCCTCCTGCTTTGTCAACTTCTCCTTCTCTTCTTGCTCGGCGTCGTCCGCCATCTTCTCCATTCTGGCGCGTCTAGCGTCCCCTTCGTCGTCCGAGGTCTCCACCAGCTGGTTCCTCGCCGACGGTTCCGGCGTTTTTTCCCGCCTCCTCGCTGCCGCCTTCCGGCGTCTGTGCACCGTGTAACTGTCCTCCATCGGAGGCCGCGGATACAACCCCGGCAATCCTACCGACGATCCTTCTCGAACTGATTCGCGCGACGTCGACGACCACGGTTGGAGAACAACGACGAGATCCCGTCTGTTCCTGGCCCCGGTGCAGACAAGCACCGAGACAGAAATAAAACAGAGGCTGCTCCCACCACCCGCTCCCGCCACCCAGCTCACTCGCTACCAGCGGGACCGGACGAGCTTTGCCGCAGCGGGTATCGAGCGAATCGCGCGCGCACACAGCGCGCCAACGACGCTTCGGCGTCGCGACGCCGCGCCACGCCGCGCCTGCAGCTACCGCAACACCGTACGCGCCGCGGTAGTCCGTGACCGAACCCCTATAGTCCCCGACTACTGTACCGTGAATCTCCACTTATCCGAATCATACTCGTCCGAATACCCAATTTATCAAACTGCTCGCCGAGCTCCGATTAAGCCCACTAACTGCTAGCTTATCCTAACTACCGATTACCCGAGCTCTAAACCAGACTGCGGATTTTATGCAGAGGCATTAGAAAAATACATTTTAATGTAGCTTCGATTTCCCACAATAATTGTTTTAAACACAGATCCGCGAGCCGCATAGAATATGAAGGATTTCATTCTCCCCTCCGTAAGTTCGTCCTGAAGAGATTAACAAAAATCTTATTGGATAATGTCGCACAAAGAAATGAAATACCCAACAAAAACATCCTGTAAACAGGAGCCAAGTTCCTATGGTCGTAAAAAGTTGTGAGATCAAACAAAATACGGCCAAGTTCGTTAGCTTGGAAATACCTCTTGCAATACTTAAAAAAGCGTTTGTAAAAATTCGTTTGAGAGAACGCTATTTAATTTTTAAAGAGTTACATGGAGAGCTCTAAATTATTCAAACTTGGCCGTTACTTTTTAAACCAGTGGCCATAAAAGGTGTAAGATAGCGGCCAAGTTTGAATAATTTAGCCCTCCATGTAATTCTTTAAAAATTAAATAGCGTTCTTTTAAACTAATTTTTACGAATTCTTTTTTCAGTATTGCAAGAGGTACTTCTAAGAGCTAACGAACTTGGCCGTGTTTTGTTGGGTCTCACAACTTTTTACGGCCATAGGAACTTGGCTTCTGTTTACAGGATGTTTTTGTTGGGATTTCATCAATTTTTGTTGAATTGTTTTTTTCATCAGTATTTGTTGCGACTTCGAAGCCAATAAAATGCTGCTGTGTTCTATCCTACGTACCTATTTCGTAATGTTTTCTTTTCAATAAAAAATTTAAGGTGTAAATTTCAAACCTTGATAATTATTCTTATGGTAAACCTATGTACCAAACTTCAAGCTTGTAGGTCAATGAGAAGTACCCAAAAGGTTTTGATGTCTGTCAGTCAGTCAGTCAGTGACAAATTTAGCGATTTTTGAGGTCCTATATCTCGGAACCTACTAATGTTGGAAGATTAATGTTTTGTCAATATTGAGACATGATAGCATTTAACAAGTGTACGAAATTACATCTCTCCATCTGCCTCCAGTGCCGAGTTATAAGCCTCTAAAGAACGGCTAAGTTGTTTCGTGTAAAAGGAGGTAGTGCGAGAACTTGGCTGGTGCACTACCGTGCACCTAGATAAAACCTTCGCACCTCGGTTTTTCCATAGGTACATTACTGAAGAATCTAAAATAGTACTTATCGTTTAGCTCCACCGAGAAGTTCATTTTCGAGGTGTCGGCCACGATTTCGCCGTTTGGACACACTGTGCGTCGTTGGGATATTTTCATTCTTCGAGATGGAGAGAAACGTTTTTTCTTGAAATTACTTCGAAAATTCGGCCGCCTCGTGCTTAACAATTCAATATACGTAGCCAATAATCGATCATATCCGCAATCCTTCGCTCACTTATCTTTTCATCTCTGCAGAGCACGGCAGCGTCCGTCATAATAACTGTCCACTCCGCTTCAATATCCCCAGGCTTACAGTATACATATAGGAGGCACCCAAGTATCGTGGACAGTTATTGTGAGTGTCGGCTTGCCTTAGGTCTTCTCTTTTGCACGAAAACAGGCCATGCATAGTTGATTCCTGTCCTTGCGAAAGAAAAGAGTCGCAGTATAATTGTTATTCGGCAAGCGTCACGCGCGTCCTTTTATTATTAGAATCTCGTTTTTATCACGCGATAATTTGATGGGCCATAAAAGAAAAGGGATTTATTCGATACCTAGGGCGATAATAAGTTCGACCATTTTGCGGGACATTACTCTGTTCGTACAGGATCCTTGTGGTTAAAGAGCGGCAAAAAAAGTTCCTAACTTTTCCGGCAACCCAACGCATAATTCATATAATATTGCGTAACAGAGAGGTACAGTCGGGCCATTTCAAAAGCTGACCCAAAAAGGAAGTTTAAAATCAATACTAAGACTACGGACAGGGCACACAAGTAATATAACACAACTAGGGTAAACTGCACAATGATTGGCACCCTAAGTCAAAATCGTAGTAAAAATCTTTTTTTAAAATGTTTAAACGAGCTTTATTATAATATAATTATTAATTTATTATAGAGAAAAAAATCTTTTCTGCATATCATTTCATAAACCACTGCTTTTAATTGATTATAAAAAATCAGGTCGTTTGGTACACCCACTGTATTTATCAAGAGAAAACGATAATAACAATTCTTGATTTCATACTATCCCTTCAGTATACAAATTCTGCAGGGATCTGCATAAAAATACAAGTTCTGAAAGCGATGACAGGCTGAATACCGTCGGTACACTGAAAATCCATAGTGTAGCAGTCTCGTCACAGGCTTACTGTCAATTAGAAGCACGAACTTCAATAACACCTCCGCGTCCCTTTAATCGACCTCTATTTCAATCGTCGCCTCTTCCATACCCCATGAAAAATTCCATAAATTCAGTCGTGTGCGTCCACCTGCAATTTTCAATATTTCTCGTGGGACAGAATTTCCCCTCGAACTTTCAGGGTTACTTCAATTTCAATCCTTCAACTCGACAATACCACTTTCATCGTGCTCCCATGAGAACGACGAGTTGAAGCCACCGCAATCTCTTTACCTGAAGACAAATCTCGCGCATCGAATCCAAGAAAAATTCTCAAAATATTTCTGTAATCACTGAAGAAGAGCATGCTCGACTAATTAGTTTTGTTCGACATTAATTATCAAAGTCCATCGAACAAAGAACTTCGTTAACAAACCGTTTACTCGCTCTTCTACTTTCCTTCTTGTTTAACATTAAATTCTTGTCTCGCGCGAATCGCCCAACTACCCAACCCCCGCTATAATCAACAAGGAAAACGGACCTAATGATCTCCGGACATTATCGACCTAATTTTCCATGTTGTTTACCAGGTGGAAACGTCGAAGTTTGTTACGGTTTCTTCTACGAGATTCCCTGCGTCTACCCCACGACACTAACTTTTGCCTCCGTGATTCTGCTGTTTTATTTTTCTTTGTCCGTAACGAGGACGGACGGCGACGTGGAGCGTAAACGAAAAGTTTAACACGCGAATAGTTACCGCGTAGCTTTCAATGTGTATCTATTGTGCCCGGGAACAATGAATCAATTTTTTTTCCAACGTACAGAAACGGAGTTCGCTGGTCGCGAAATTGAGAACGCCGGCGACGAAATGTCTAACTCGTCCCAATTCGTCGACCTGCCGTGTTCCACGTTGTTTCCGGCCTCGGATATTTCGCGGAATTTGTAATCTTTAATTTCTCATCGCTGGGACATTTCGGGATTCTGTTGATTTTTGAAAAATTATCTTTCTTGCGCGTTCCAACTGAAAATGTCGATTAGTTTGTGTTTCTACAAGTGAGAGGACTGTTCGAACGGTGGATATTGTGTCTGACCATTGTTAGCCGTTTCTACTCGCTGGGAACGTGAAATCAAGGGGGAACACTTTCGAAAATGAAACCTCGTACGAGAATTTTCTCTTGCCTTTCCGACGTGTTCTGTGGCGTAGAATCGTCACTTTAATGTTTTATACAGGGTGAGTCACCTAAGGTTTGCACATCAAATATCTTTGTTGTTTCTGAAGATACGTAAAATATGGTAAGGACAAAGTTGTGTGGTACAATGGGGCTGGCACGATGCCAAAAAAATTTAGTTTTTATGTCATTTTTTTAGAGATATCAAGGTCACCTTGACTTTTTTAAATGGAATATCCTATTTTTTATATCGTAGATCGATAGAGAGAATTGTTGACTGTTCATCTTTGTTTTATAAAGAACTGTCGGGCAACTGGCGTAAAAATAAACTGTTGAAAGACGTCTTTCATCATTCGTGAATAAAGTACGTTCTTAGGATTGTAAGACGATCGCGATTTATAAAAAGAGGAAATATATGAGAAAAAATGACAGCACGACTGTTGTCGAAGAATAACTGGCATAAGTGGATCCGAACCGAAGATAACACGTATCAATGTGTTTTTTGGAGAGCTACCAAGTCTCGGTCAAGCCCCACCAAGTCCTCAAAATAAAGTGGCCAATAATCGCGTCGGCTTCTTTGTGCTCGACGAGAAACGTATAGTGACTAATTGTGATCCTCTTTTTTTTTCGGTAGAGTGATTCATCAGCTTCCGACGAGAACGAAACGAAATCACCTCTTAGAAAAAGACAATATTTATACACAAGTTCCGTTTGCGTGCCAAGAAAAATATTATCATTAGACTGCGAATTGTTATACAACATAAAAATTATGCATTTTATAGAATTTCAAAAAACTTGACGCCACCCATCATGCTTAGAATGTTAGAAACTTGCAATAAACACGCTATAAATACGCTCGCCGAGAACTCTGCGAAGTGGCTGCGATCTTCATAAATAAACGAAAGGAAAAACTGTATGAATACCATCGCGCCTGTCTAATATATTCCGCCACACACACACATCGTATAATAAATTACCGTATGGCGGTAGATTTTTAACTTTCAAGTTATATCTGCAATTTTCGTGATATAGTACGAATCGCGGTAGCGAGGAGTAAACTGCGCGATTTACTTGCGCAGGAATTGGATAATGAAGGGAAACTAAAACGTTATCTCGACGAATTTCAAGCGCAGAACGAAAGACAAAGGGGCTGCGTCAAAGTTCTGAGATGGAAGTACGGACGTGACGTAAAAGGATACATCTCGACGTCCTCGCAGAGACGGAAGTCTATGAATTCCGTTCGATAATGCACCAGAAACGTCCCTATTATGACTGCCAATAAATTTGTTTATCGAAACGACCACTGGCGACTTCAAGCCGTTATACCACTTCGTTTTATTCATGCTAAAGTTGTTCCTGCCAAACATTTTACATTTTGCTGACTGTTTACTTTACCGCGTTACGACTATAAATGTATAAACGCGCGGAGGTAATCCTTTAAACTATTTCCTGAACGTTCGAATGAATTAATTTGCAATTTCGTTTCCAGCTCGGACGCATTTAATATTTAAACGGGCCGCCTGCTCGTCAGTTCGCAAATAATTAAACAACTCGACAAACGGGAAGTTTATTTTTCTATTTCGTATACTCTCTTTCGCGAGAAGCTCATCCCAAACAACTCTTCGCAGGAATAATTTATTCATTTTTCTTACGAACGGTCAACTGCACCCGCCATTTTCAAGTCCATAGATTGAAACCTACGAACGTGTTACAAATGCCGACGAACACGTTGCGAACGAACTCGAACGTGAAATCGTGGAATACAATGGAAAACAACGGGGAACGCGATTCCGCGTTGACGGGCTCTTGAGCAATTTAATTCACTCGGGGCAGAGCCATTCTGTGATTTCTTACGGGACAATTTCGCGAATATCTTCCTCTCTTTCAGTATTCAACGTGCACGATGGGACACAGTTAACGATCGACCCACGCAATTAAAACACCCTCGGACGGCCATTTTTATTGAGACGTTTCCGCCAAATGACACCGGCTACTTTGAATGTTCTTTTATCCGATGCGACGCACAGTGTTCTATTTGGCCTGAAAAAGTGGAAAAAAGTCAATTTCTAAATTTTTGTTGTGTCCGTCGTAGTTGAAGGCCTGAAGAATAAGGCTTGAATGTTGTGTTTTCTATTTGTGCACCCGTGAAGTAGTAAACTTCATCGAAAGTCAAGAGATTTCAAGGCGCGCTTTGTTCATTGGCGATTTCCAAGTGTTTTAAGGAAAATTGTGTAAATTCTTGTATTACAGAAGTTTTTCAAGTAGGTGTACAGAGCACTTTCGCACAGATTCCATTTTGTTATCATCTAAATTGGTATAGTTATTAATATTTGATTTTCACTGACTTAACACCGATTTTCATTCAATCCACACACTTAGATTGCTATATATCACTCTCGTCCGTCCCCTGTTAGAATATGCTTCAATTATATGGTCTCCGAGAAGCTTTAATTACGAAATCATGCTCGAGAGAGTGCAGCATTTTCTCCGGTTTTCTTTATATAAGCTAAAATATCCGATGTCATTCTTTGATCATGATTACTCCACAATATTAACCACAATGAACCTTGAAACATTGTCTGCTCGAAGAAGAGTATTCGACCAGAGCTTTATTTTTAATTTAGTTAATAATCATATTGATTGTCCTTCTCTACTTGCGCAAATCAATTTCTATGTACCGAAACGTGTATATAACACCCTGTATATAAATATATGTAGATAGAAGATTTTAATACATTTTAATAGGATAAATCTGTGGCACGTTCGGTGGTTTCCAATTCGTGCAATATAATTTTACTGGCGTTATTTCTCTCCCGTTTCCTAATTCAAATGCCACTGTGAACAAACTGCGCGTAACTAATTGTACGTCTACAATGATGAGCTAACGGCCGCCCTATTGTGCCATTAGGTCACCGAGGCGTGAATTCCGTAGCAGCAAATTAACGAGCAGAAAATTTCGGCATAGATCGTACAGTATCCGAAACGCGGGACTCGTAAACTGCATAAAAATAACCAGGAAGATCAATTGATGAATAGAGAAAATACCTGGAGCAATGTGGGTCGCTATAAATACTAATAAGTTGGTGATTTCAACGAGTGTCAGGTGGAGCCGTCGATGCACTAATGGAACCACGCCACCACGCGCATTTTCTGCACGTGTCACGCACATGACTATGGCAAAATAATCTTCGAAAAACTCCTAAACAGTGAATATTTCAAAGAAGAGTATCCGACCAGAGCTTTATTTTTAATTTAATTAATAATCATATTGGTGGTCCCTCTCTACTTACGCAAATCAATTGCTATGTACCTGAACGTGTATCGAGAACTAGAGCAGGATTTCAAACACTTAAAGCCAGATCTACTTCTGGATTAATTAATCCAATAAATCGCATTATTGCAGACTCTACCACTATCTATAATCGTATTGATTTTTTTATTGAGTCTTTACACACTTTCAAAAAACAATTGCGCAGGATTATAGGATAATGATAATACCATATAATTTGTGTACCATTAGTTTTTGTGCATGTCCCTTCTACATATGTTGTTATACGAGTAGTCTTTTATTTTTTATTGTTTTAATAAATAATAATAATAATATTATTTTTACTATTATAATTTATAATTTTATAGAAATTGAATATTATATGTTTGTAGTCATGTGAAATTACTCTTAGACTCACTCGATCGTTAACTAGTGTCGATCAATGTAACGGCAAGGTTCGCAGCGACAAGAAAGTAAAAAGGTGTTTACCTTCTCGGAACTTTAGACTGTGTGTTTTGCAAGGAACAAATAGCAGCGGAGTGATTAAATTTGGAGGAGTTTATTTTCGGAGGAATATTAAGTAGACGACAACGTTGCGTAATTCCTACCAAAATGTGAACGGAGGGTCTTCGAAATACGAAAAGCATGGCGCCTAATCTTCCCACAAGCATCACCCACGATTCTTCTTTTTCGTTACGTAATGCGACCACTCGAAATAGTACGCGTGGGCATATTTTCTCGACAGCCACAGAAACGCGTTTATGCACGAGGATCCATCCTCGTAGACAAGCAACAGTGAAACTATAAAATGCAGCATCACTGAATATCGTAGATTGGTTCTTGATTCGAGACAAACGTGTTGCTCGAATGATAATAGACATATTGCTGATAATATTTATCAACACTATATTTTACTGAGATATATTTGTACGTGTCGAGGGGTTAATACAAAATATTTATCTTAATGTTCGCTCGAGCTCTTGCTTGATTGATTTCCTTCCTGTCCGCTAATATCGACGAATTCTGTGTGCAAATATATGTATCTCGCCCATTTGCTAACAGCTTCGACACATCAAAGCGAATTCGACCCTTGTGTCGATGCGCAACACACGCGTCAATGGAACAAACATCAACTGCTAATTACCGAGATAGCGGCGAACAAAACCGGAATTATTAATTTCGACTTACAGCTGTGACCGACGCGTCGCGTATTTCTCGTCTCTGTCGATGGTATCAAAAGTTCCGCGAGTTTCTATATTTTTAAACTTTCGCCGCGCTCGCGAAACTTCGGGTCGTATTTCGAAATTCTCGACACGTTGAAAGTTCTATCGACCGGGACACTTGCGGGCGAAATGCCGTTGATCTCATTCGACGAGAAAATGACTTCGTTCGGTTTCTCTCTGTTTTCAGCTTATTGCCTTTCCGGCTTTTATCGAGCTCGATTCACCGGAATCAAGTTCCAGGTCTAGAGAGAAGCGACGATCAAATAAACGGAACAATATTTTCGCCGTTTCCGGGACAGAATCAATTAGCGGTTCGACGCGGAAGGCAAACAAGTGTAGTATCGCGGGAGATGTGGATAAATAAATCAGCGGCGAATTTATAACTGCCGTAAACCGAAGTGCCAACCATTCTCGATTTCGTTTCTTCGACTTTTTCTTTTCTCGTGCTTTCATGACGTGCGTCAGCCTAGTAAAAATACACGAGGATCTGCCGTCGAAAGTGAAATCACCCTTTCTACGATCTTGGTGAATCAATTGTCCGAGTCGATCGCGGTGTATCAATATGTGAATAACAGCATGGTTTCGTAAATAAGCGATCAACAGCCACTAACCTAGCTGTGTATTGTAACTATGCCTCATCTTCTTTGGATGCTAGTCTACAGGTTGACACAATTTTTACAGATTTTCAAAAAGCTTTTGACACGGTAAATCATTCTCTTTTAATTGAGAAGCTTGCTGCATTCGGCTGCAAGGGAAATCTATTGGCATGGCTGGAAAGTTACCTTACAAGCCGTTTTCAAATTATAGATATACGCAGTTGTTTATCATTTCCGGTACATGTTCTATCAGCTGTACCTCAAGGCTCCTACCTTGGCCCTCTACTATTCATAATTTTCATGAATCATTTGATTACCATTTTTCAATATTGTAAGTACCTCCTATTCGCAGACGATTTAAAAATCATCAGCAGCATATCGTTCTATGATGGTGCTTCCAAATTACAGGCAGTCCTTGATCGTTTCAGCGATTGGTGTCGCATGAATGGTATGGAACTCAATATTAAGAAATGCCATGTTATGCGGTCTTCCCGTCGCTCTCTGTACCTTTCATAAATCCTTACCGTCTCAATGACAGTATTCTTTCCTCAATAAGTGAGGTAAAGGACTTAGGAATTCATTTCTCCTCTACCTTAAACTTTTCCAACCATATTTATTATATTGTTAATTCCGCCTCAAGAACACTCGGTTTCATACTTCGTTTTTCCACTGATTTTCATTCAATCCACACACTTAGATTGCTATGTATCACCCTCGTCCGTCCTTTGTTAGTATATGCTTCAATTATATGGTCTCCGAGAAGCTCCAATTACGAAACCATGCTCGAGAGAGTGCAGCATAAATTTCTCCGGTTTTATTCATATAAGCTAAAAAATCCAATGTCATTTCTTGATCATTCTTTTTAAATTCATTTTTTTCGTAAATATACGAAAAACACGTGTTGGTGTAGATGAATAATAGTTTGCGGCGCTCGTACGCCAAAAAAATTGTTATTACATAACTTGTAGGAAACTTTCTCTAAATTAATTTCGTATATAAATGTTTTTATCGTAAAATGAGTCGGAAATCTAAAATTACACATTTTTAAAACTCCCGGAAAACTTCCCAGGTAAAACTACCAAATGACTGTACTATTTATCTTTTTCTATTGTAAAAATTTATGTAAGAGGACTTCGGTCCGTCTAAAATGAATAAATAATAATATTGTTTGTTTTCAATTATCCGATCCTTCGATCGATCAGAACCGAAAAAACTTAGATTCCCATGCTAGGAATATGTTGAAAGTCTGATTGATTTTGTTCCAAAGTCGATTCTTCGAGGAAGTTCATTCTTTCTCGAAGAAATTGTAAGATTCATTGTACGAAACTGTGAGATTTGAAAGGATCGAAGCGACAAAGCATTCGAGTGCATTAGGTTATTTATCAAGCCCGACTCACCTATGGTGGTGTAAATGGTGCCACAGTAGAACACGGCGTTCCAGAAGGTCCACACTTTTTGGCCCCGATCCGTCACCCCTCTTTTGTAGAACTCGTACAAATGTTCCTCGTACTTCATCAGCTCGTTTCTTGCCCGACCGTCCCATAAATCCGAATTCGAGGCCAGCCTTTCGTCGTTCCACAGCTCCCTGATCAGTGTCAGTGTCTCGTTCCTGTCACAAAATCATAACAAATCACCTAAAAACGATCTAACACCAAACTGAAATCATTTATCTTTGTTCCACGCTCTCGACTCTAATGCAATTAATTAACCCTCGCATGATCCTTAGAGTAAAAAGTTAGTGATTTTATATTTTTACACATTTTTCTTGAAGCAGAAGAATTCTCTTTTTAAAATTCTGAATAGAATTATTTCGAGTTTAACCTCCGTCCCGTTCGATGACGCTAGTCCTTTCAAATCGACTATTTAACGAAATGATTGCGATACCGAGGTCGAGGCCGGGACCAAAATGGCGCTTCTGAAATCGAGAGGATATAAATTTCCGTCAGTACGAACCCTCCTCGATCCCCCATGTTTTTCTGCTCGTTAACGATGGAAACTACAGAGCCATCGCGACAACGCGAGTCCTCTTTTATACGTTGATTTACCAATGGTTCATGGACACGTGGAGAATATTATCCATTATCGGAGGAAATGGCGAGGTCTTATGACAAACCTCGATTTCATCCAGACTGACCGACGACATCGATGATCGTAATACTAGTCGCCTCTCATCCTTGAATAGGAAACTACACGCGATTGTTCTTACAAATATGTATATGGAACGTACTATATGCATTTTCCGTGATGTGAGTTCTATTTGTGCGTTGCAAATTTTATTGACAGTGTGCTCAGTGTGCCACTGTTACGCAATGGCTGTGCCGACAGTGACTCTTTCCATGTCTATTTTCTACTGTATCTACTCGCATGAAATTTCTATTTCAATCAAATAGCATCGCTCAGAACAAATTCTGTTTCAAATATATTTAAAAAACACCGTGACTGCAGCAGCTCCAGTAATGTGGATTAAGGTTAAGCATTTGTGGAACTCGTGCGAGTTTAATTTTCGTTTTCAATTAACCAGTCCATTGGAATCGCAGCACGAAAAACAACAAAGCGCGCAATCTACGTGTCTAGGGGTTAGGGGAAAGGAAAATGATTTACAGGGAAATTATCCCCGCGGCCCATTGCCAAGGTGAGCAATTGGACCATGTGCTCTTTCTGTTATCAGATAGGTCACGCTATGTGGTTGCCTTTCTGGTGTAAGTACTAGAGAAACGCTAGCCGACCTTCGTCTTGAAGTTGATCGATCTAAATTGTGGAAAAATCGACCGGGCTTCAAAGAAACCACGGCCACAGTGAAACAAGTCGAGGATTGCGTTGACGGTGTCTGTGCCTGCTGGGATTTTCTCCTTGCGGGTGTAATTTATCAATTCCCCTTGCTACATATAATCTGTAGGCTGCGGCTCTAAGCAAACTAAAAATTGTCTATGTTGATTGCACAAGACAGAAATTAAATCACAATATATTTCCTTAAGAATTTCTTTAGAAACATTCTTACACTCCAAGGTGTTCAGTTAACACTTCATCCATTTCATTTGCAACACGAATAAAAGTACTTCCAGTATTTCGATATTTGCGTTCTGATTGAAAATTTAAATGACGTGGGATAAAGAAGTATGAAAGAAATATTTTTAGCGTTTTTCAGAGAGTAGGTAGACCATCAAAATATTTTACATAAAAGTATGCACGTGTCTGATGCACGAGAATTCATGGGAATTGAAAAATTGACATTTGTCTGTACATTTTCATTTGACATTGTCGGCACAAAAGAAATACTACGACAGTTTTTCATAATATTTCATTTAGACGTATTTCAATAATATTTTTCACGCTGTCATCCGAAGCACGGTAGGTATTCTGTGTCACAGTTGAAACTTTATCGTGACGATTTCGAGCATGCTTGCGTGTCGACACCGACTGAACCATCAGATTAGGAATCAGGCTAGTTAGCAGTTGAAACGTACGCATTGAAACATGTAAACACGAGTCCCAGAGCCGAGATCTGATTATGGTTGGAAATGTTCGTTTTAATACGACTTCTCCGTGTGAATAATTTACCGGCGATTATTTCATGATTTCTGGAAGACAGGACAATTATTAATCTTGTGAAATGAAAAATTTGGAACCAGTCGTTGAACCGGTAGATTTCCGATTTCAGGAAATTCAGATTGATATAATTGATGGTGAAATCTTGTCCAAAATAAAAGGTGCTAGACTATTAAATCCAATTGCCATTTACTAGGTTTTTCAATTTCGTAGATTTTTATGATCTGTAACAGTCATAAAGGTACTCGGTCCAATGACAATGGCCTACATAGCTTGCCCCCATTATGTTGAATTTCAATTTAAGACCCGGCGACGTTCTTAAGCGAATCCATAATTACTTAATAAAATCGATGAGACCAGAGCCGCGCGCGATTAATGGCTCGCCGCGCCGGTGGAAATTATTATATCGCGATATATCACGATGTTCCATGTGCCGCGATGTTCGTTTCAATACACGTTCCCTTGCTCCACATTTTCCCTAGCGTTGATCTGCTTCGAGATGCGGCTGATATCGTATTCAACAGGGTCGCGTATACGCCTGCACCTGGAGGCCATTTTCATTGTGACGAAGGTCGGAAACATCGGCGCATGGAAACGCGCTTTATTGTACTAATGCCAGTGGAAAGGATAAACTTGTAATTCCACTCCGGGCGAATCGGAATTGCCGATGGACTGTCGGCCGTCGAGAAGTTTGTATGATTGTAACGATCGATTATATTTCTCACCTTTCCCTCCTTATATTCGCGTGTACGACGTCCTCGTTCGTTCCCTCGATCGTCACGAAGATCATCGCGCCTCCGATACTGTACAAAAGCACGACAACAAATAAGAAAATGTGCGTGAACCACCGTTTGCTCCAGGAACTGACCTACGCACAAAAATCGTAAACGGGTCATTAGCTGTGATCCGATAGGGGAACACATTCGGTTTGTTTTTTATTGTTTTGCGGACCTTCTCGTACAGCCAAAACGCGCTTTTCTCCCCGACGCTCAGCCCGGACTTGGTAAAGTCCTTGATACCCTTGAACTGCGAGAAGACGAACTCGCTGGCTCTGTTCGCATAAATCACTTGTGGCTGGCCAGAGACCGGAGTCATCGGTATGGGGGTCTGTCCATATGGTGTCGGCACATATGTCTGCGAGTAGTATTGCCCTGGCAGCGGAAGCTGGATCTTCGGCCTTGGAGGCCCCTTCCGGGTGCCTGGAGAGTTCGACATCTTCAGCTTGCCTTCGTAACACCTTCCGTTTTCCGGAATTTGAAATCAGTCGCTTACGAGCCGAGTCCCGTCGACGGGCTCACATAATTCTCTTGGCTCAACAACAATCCCCAAGAGGGAAACCCTTCGTAGAGATATTTTCTTTCCTTTAAGTTCTCGCCTTACGGAAGCTAATGGCAGAGAGTCCACTTACGCTGGTATAATAAATCACAACGTCTACGCTAAAGTCTGTGTTACTTCAATAAGTTTTGTCAGGGAACTAGGCGAACGATATCGTAATTTGATGTTAGTGTTGGCAATGATGTGATTAGATTGATTATTGTTCCATGTAAGTTTCTCACAGAAACGATCACAGCAGAAGACGAAATGATGTCAAAGTATCACTTCGGAGAAAGGAAGAAGATTACTTTCGATCGGTTATGTTTCTTCTGTTTCTTAAAGTAGGTGCCACTGGCTTCTGGACTATCTTGCCGTTTTCTATTCGCGGAAAGTCCGACCGCGTCGAAGACGTGCTCGTTCGACCGATCCTCTTCTAACTCTAGATTTGTGCTCCGTTTCACAGCATCAAAGTACATCACGTATCCCCGAGAGCGGTCTCGCCCGGAGGAGCCTCGAGGAGCAGAAAAAGATTCCGTTTTTCCCGATGTCTCGAGGATCCAGGAATACACGCGACAACGTATAAATAGGTAAGAAACGGTCGCTGTGTATCCTTCAAAAATTCACGGGACAATCAGTCACGGTTCTCGAATTTACACAGGTCAACGCGGGATTCTCGGATCACCGAGGATTAATTTGTCACGCCGCCACCGAATAATCCGCGCCAGCTGTTCGATCGAACTTCGAGAAGTCGAACATCTATCACGCTGTCGCCTTCGGAACCGCTATCCTTTCGCCCCGGATACGGAAACCGTTCTTTAGAGTATACGTCAAAAGTCAAATTCTGCGATTACACGCGATAGAGAATGTTGCTACCGTGGGAACAACGTCGAGCACGTGCACCAATGGTCGATCCTGACCGACCCCCGAGCTTCTTGATCTTCGATTTTGACTCTGTCTAAAATTATTCGAGTGACATCCCGCGGGTCACCGGCCTCGGATGCATCTTGGCAATAAATAGATCGAGCGTACGCGAATGTGTCGACGGGTTTGGGGGTCGAGTGCTCCCCCGACGCTTGCAATCTCTGCGAACGGCAGAAACGTCACGAGAAACGGGATGATCGTTTTTGGAACACGCGATGTATGATCTACAACTTCGACGGAACGCGCGGATCCGCGAACACGCGTCGACGAGGGGCGGTTTTCAAAGCAGCGACGATCGATCGGCCGATTAAACCGAATTCTCCGGTCTAGCCGTGTATAACCTTCCTGCGCCTCGAAGTCAGTTAAACCTGTCGTCGGATAAATAAGCTGCCGACTTTTCCGTTAACGATGTCAATTGACGCTTCCTTGAGGACTCCTACTCCGGTTTCTCTCCCAGCGGTAACACGCCGAGATCGATGGAAGCTTTTAAAAGCCTCGATTCGTCCTATAAGGCGCAGTCCTTTCGCGCGATGCTGACCCCGAATTCTCTTTACTTTCCCTCGGAGTTGACCCTGCACGAGAGCCACGGCTGCCACGCGAACTGCTCCTGAACTTCCGAAATTTCAATCTCGTCTCAACCTCTCGGCGATTCGAAATTAATCCGCCGTCTCTTTCACGGACCGTGCACCCACCGTGGAAGAGACTTCATGGATCCAGCCACCGATGTGATCAAGGAACCACCGAGTTTGTTCGTCATTTGATTCGGACTGGTACCGGGATCACGTCGCTCGTGACCACCTGCGTCTTTTGTTGCATCATCTGGACCAAATGCCTCTAGCTGGGGCTACCCTAATCGAACATGACAGGGAGAATGGTCGGAGGGATTCTAGGACACTCCAGAAGCATTCGCGGCACTGATACAATCGTCATCCGCAGCATTGGCATTAGACTACTTGATCGAAGTGTTCTTCGAATATCCTTGGGGTTTGTAGAAAATTGTTTAATAGATTTCTTGTTTTTTGACTCCAGGTGGTTTGCAATGAAGCACTCGACGAAGACCGCTGACGCTGACACAACCTGTGTTCACTGATCGCATGCACTGCGTCTTTTTCAACAGTTATCTCTGCTTCTGTCAGCAGAACGAAACTCGACGGTGGCACCGCAACGTGCCTCTCGGAAACCTTTGGCGGCGGCGTCGCGACGCCAACTGACTCAACTGGCCTGCTGCCGGCGCCGAGGCGTTTTGAAACAGGCGCTACGATTTCCAGGGCCGTACGATACGCTTTCCATTTTTTCCAACCTCAGTTACCCTACAAGATTAGACTATATTGAAACTGTGAGGAGTTCAATATAAATTGCTCAAATCGCCACCTTTTGGTCTCTTTCCCTTACTCTTAAATAGCAATTTCCAAAAGAGTTGTTACATTATGTCGATTCTAAAAATACGTTCAGTTATGAATGAAACTCCTGTCACTTTTGCACAATTTATTGAGAACTGTTAACAATCCTTAAACATGAAAAATAAATTATCAAAGGTTATTTTTTAAGTTAAGAGTAGCAGAAGAGCGACTCGTCTCCAAAGAAGATTGGTTTAAGATATATTATTTTGGTTTTATCTCTATTCCTGAAAGTTACCGTTCAGCGACTGCGGAATCATTGGAGACATATTAATAACACGAGACGCTTAGGATCATCCTCATTCTTGGAACCCCGATTCAAGGTATATCGGACGACCGCGACTGATGGGACAGTTATTTCTGAAAGTTACGAGGACGACCGAATTGCCTTCCGTCTAGCATCTGAAGTTAATCGTCGCGACGTCTTTCCGACGAAACCAGTCGAGAGCATAATGACACACAGATCTCACAATAGTGTCCTGCGATCGTTGCTATTAATCGGTCTACAGCATCGTCTCCCACGCGATTCCGCATTTTCGGCGAAACAATCGTCGGGAGACGATTATGCCAAGAGGAAAATCGTCGGCATAGTAATTCATAGTCGGAAACAGCGTAATCGGAAATCTGACTCAGACTCCGCCGACATTCGTGAGCTTTATACCTGGAAATTATAACGAAATCATTAAGCAACAATAAAGCTGGTCTCTTCAAGATATCACTGATTGCAATTTACTCATATTCAGTAGGACCTCGATTAACCGGATCCTAATTATAAACAAATATGCGTTTAAATATGATTTCATATTATGAAGGGAAATAAATTTTCAGAAATAAAAAATTTATTTCGGAATATAATGTACACTTGAATTATTTCCTCGGATCTTGGTTATCCATCGGGCCTTAATTTATCCGAGCTGTTTGTCTCCCGATCAAGCCGGTTAATCGAGGTCCTACTGTACATCAATATTAATTTTTAAGGAATTTTAGCTCGTCAATTTAAATTACTTTCGAACCAACATTCACCGCGTTATCGTTTTAAAAGTAGAAACGTATAAAAAGCCACGAGAAATGGGTTTGGCCGCGTTTCCATCATTGCACGACTGTATGCGACGCCGCGGTTTATTTTTAATGGTTGAAAAAATACACCGCAATGGAAAACGCTGTTTCGCGAAAAACTTGTGAAAAAAAGGAAAAGTTCCTGCATCGAGAATAGCTACCAGCTGTGCAGCGGCGATTATTGACTCACCACAGGAAAGGTTTCACGGATTTTTCTTTGTTCCTCTGGTTTTGTTTCGGCAATGTGTCTACTGTTCCATTCGAATTTCTTCGGTTTCGTTTATGGCAGTATTTTATGATGTGGAAACGTATCCGAAAATCCAATTGCTGTAACTACATAATAATTGATTTCTCCAAATGCAAACACATTTAGATGATTTTAAAATTTATTGTGATATTTATAATTCTTCTTATACTTTGCTCGAAGGAATCGGAAACACGATTAACATTTCATTACATTCGACATTAGCGGTCATATATCTGTGGTTGTCAGGAAGAACGCCACATATCACATGCTTTCACTCTCTCGAGATATATATATATATAGCCGTTTAAAGTTTTGATCATTAATGTTAGGTTAAATTGTATTATTTTTTCGAGCCTTTCGAATTTGTTTCCATGGCTTTTTTTCTGGTAAATACGTCAATCCTATATGTACTATGTACGAAGCTCATTTAATGCCTAAACTCAAATTTTTTGAAATTGTGACATGCGGCGTTTTTCCTTGTAACTACAGATATTAGGTCAAATAAAATCTATTTCTATTTGAAGGTTATATTTCCTCTCCAAAAGTCATATTTGAACAATATACAACAATCTTCATTACTCTTGAAGAATAGAAACATTCAAACTAATATAAAAACTATCCATTTTTTTATTATCACTAATAAACATCGAAAAATTTTAAAGTTATTATAAAGTTATTATACGTATAATTTATCACAAATAAAAAAATGCGGAGTTGCTAACGGCTTTCAACAGTGTTTTTAAACCGTTTTTCGATAAAGTCTCATATATTGTTTGAGACTACCACGAATTACTGCTAGCCATTTAGTCATTAACCAGCTACAAGCCCCATACACCTAAACCGTAATTATACTTGTTTAACGATTATTAGTTTGCTAATATACGATGTATTGTATTACGGTTAAATTGAAACGTTCTAATAACCGTTCGAATTGGTTCGAACCTCGCTTCGCCTATTCGGTAGCTCCATCTAACGTCGTACCATCCAATCAGCCATCAACGGATACAATGAAGCCAGATTTCCACGTCGACTACATTTGTTATCTCAAGAAAAAATGACATCATGTAATTATTAATGCCACGAGCTGAAAACCATTCTACTCCAATGAAAACAATTACTTCTAGCCGAACAGTACTATTTACTTTTATTGCTTTAACCGTTCAATTTCAAACAATTACTAATAACTTCACGATCGACAATTTCGATAACCATAATTATATCGTTCGAGCCTAAACGTATCTGTACAAGTAAAAAATACAGAATTGATCCGAACGTGTCAAAAGAAAAAAGAATTACATAGTTTTTCCATAGAGAAAGGTAAATAAAATCGTTTGGAAGCTAGGCACGCGGAGGTGACGTTAGCCAATGGGAACCGGCGACAGTTGGTCGCGGGCCAATGGGAGCACGCGGTGTAACGGGCATTGGCGTCACCGGGTGCTGACCTTGGCGGCGCTTGGCTGCATTCACGGAAGGCGCCCGAAAACGCTTCGGAAAAAGGCATCGGGGGCAGCGCGCGTTCGTGTCGCCCATTGTTATCCTCGTCGCGTGTAATGGCTACCGTAGAGTTTGTTGACGGTGTTCGGTCTGCTTGTTCGCGCTACGGCTTCGCCTGAGCCACGGTACGAGGGCGACGTGGCCGAACCTGACGGGAATAAAGCGGTGAGGAGTCGTGGCCCGCGAGCTACCGCCAATTTTATGCGACCGTACGAATCCGCGCTTCGTACACCAGTCACCGTAGCCGCCACCGCGCTTGGACGACATGATATGCGCGGGTACAACGCTGCTCATTGACAAACGTGTTAGACGAACCGGATTTCGCGGCATCCACTCGTGGTGAACGATTGGTAGTGTTGTGACCGGGGTTCATTTTAGCGGGATCGAACGTACCGAGGTGGTGCATCGGAGCTCGAAATCGATCGCCATTGATTTTCCGCCGCGACCACGGCCCAACCGACACGAGGAACCCGTTCTCGGATGTTGTATAGGACGATACGCCGAAACCAGTTGTCGGTGGTATCGGAATTCTCAGGATTTCGTGTGACCAGCTGCGCGGCAATCCGCGCCGCAGTCATGGCAACTAGAAGATCACCCGTTTGGCAGTCAGACATGTAACCCGCGGCGCCCGTGTAGACTATCACATGTGAGTATCCTATGTCGTCATGGTTATTGTTTTGAAGCCGTCCTTTCTCTCTTTCTATCTATCTCTATCTTTCTCTCCCTCTATTTCTCTCTCTCTCTTTCTCTCTCTCCCTCTCTCTTTGCCAATTCTAATTTCTGATTTATTATGGTAAAGTCATTCCTTTCTACCTTGGTGTGGCCTTGATCAGGGGGGCAGTCGGAGTGGACATGTCTCTCAGGGTTTATTTCTGCTTAACGAATGCCTACTGATTGTGCAGGGTCAAAGGCAACACATCAATGGCCCTAGAATCAAATGGCAACAACGTGGTGTGGTTGAACACAACCCGTCCTGATCAAATACAACAGGTATGCGCCTTGTATACCACAACGATGTAAAGAGGAAATGAAAGTTTTTTTTTATGTTCATGCTCCATAATGTATACCGGAAAGCTTTCTAGCGTCTTGTTCTTTTCAAGCGAACGCCGTACGTACGCAGACTATACGCGTTCTTTTAATCATGATTATCGTTTGACAGAGCCAGCCGATCGAGCAGCCAGTCAAGTGTTCCATGTTTACTCAAACCGAGCAAACTAATAGTTTTACTCAGACGGAGCAGAGCAATTCGAGTTACGGAGATCAAAGACAGGTGGTTAATTTTTGAAACATCCGTTGAATTAAGCTTTTAGAAAAAATTATCTTTGCGCAACGTGTATTGTCGATGTCTTATAACGTGATAAATACTTTGTTCTCTATCTCCTGTACCATCTCACGTTACGAGACGCTAACAATACTTGTTGTTATAAGATGTTGGTAACTGTACGAAGAGTTAACTTTTACAATTTTCCTTTTGCAGCAGCAAGCAGCAATGTTTGACCCACAACAAATGCAGCAGCAGCAAGCTGCTCAGGGTCAACAGTCGCAGCAGCAGCAGTCCCAGCAGATGTATGTCACGACCGACAAGAAAGAGGACAAGTCCCAGCAACAATCAGCTACCGCAGAGTTCCCCTTCTACTACAATGTCAACATGCTCCAGAAGGTTCAAACGAACGTGGGCACGATTGGCGCAATCACTACCGACGACAAAGGTTGCTATCGTTTCGACGTGCAACCTGTCGGGTACAACACACTGTTGAATCAAATGAGCATCGCCGCTGCTACCAATGCCACCTTCAAGTGCGACATTTGCGGTTTGGTCTTTGGGCACATGAGCTTACTGAATCACCACAAACGGATTCATAACACAACGCCTAGTAATCTTCAACAACAACCGCAGCAAGTCGTTGTGCAAACACCAACAACCGTTACTGTCGCGACCACACCTGAGAGACCATATACCTGTGATATATGCGGAGCATGCTTCGCACTACCAGGAGAATTGAAAAGCCATAAAACAAATATGCATCAGAAACCGAAGGTGCAGATTTGTGAGGACTGTGGTAGTGAGGACCCCTGTGAACATCATCCAACTAAAATTAAAAAGAGTACGTTTCTAGAAATATTACTATGTCCCGCTTTGAATACATAAAAAAGGAAAAGGTTCGATGTAAAACATGGTGTGTACATTATTTTTATAGCTATTAAACCTGGTCATCATCCGGTGAAACGAAGGGGTGTTACCAGTGTCACTAAATGTCATAAATGTAATGGCACAGGAATAATTTTTATTGGTAAGTTGAACTCGTTATCGCTAAGCTTCTTTGCGAAAAGGAGAAAAATGTTTGCTACCAAATACAATGTACCAAGTTGTCTCCATTCAGTGTAATAGTACCGTTTGGTGTAACGAAATCTTCCGACGTAATTGAAAGGGAAACGTTTTTCTTCTTGCAACACAATCATCTTTCCTCTACTTGCATCATTTCATTGCTATCATGATCGTACATCGGGTGGTGTATGGTAGGTAAAGACGACGATAAACTAGATTCTGGAATCAGTTCCCTCGCAAAGTGTGGCGCCTGCAAGGCAACAGGCCGCATCATCATAGGAAGTAAGTCGGATAAATTACAGCCAAAAAGAACACGGGATTAACATTACAGAATATGTTATCAAGAGGAACCACCGACGGGTGGATACGTGTTATTAAGACATGCATATTTTCTTAGAAATTTTATTCAACAAATAATATACGTTGCGCGAACCTTAAGGTTCGCGCATTCGTTGAATGAAATGTACCAGTTAATCTTTAATATAATATAAGAGTGAAATTTAGCGAGTTTCGTTTTAAGAATCAATCTGCATGTTAACAATTAAAGAAGATCTAGCAAACACTTGCCAAATTTGCGATTACCACGATGTATTTTTGAATTTACTGTAACAATTCTGTTTCCTTTTTGGTAAAAAAAAACCGTTGACAACTAAATTTAAGAATCACTGCATGGAATAAGATCTCCCCTAAGGGACAGTTTTATAAACTTAGTCTGTCGATCTTTAGCGATTTTAGTATTCGGAAGTTCTTTTGAATATCATTTTACCACTCAATGCATCTTTTATTTCATTGTATACATGTACTTACTCATTTCCTATTTTCTGCACTAACTCTTTAACTACCCGCATGTTCGGATACTCAAGCAACGTCATTCTCTTTTGTGAAAAAAAGAAAAGAAAAATGAATAAGACCGTCTAGTCTTTCAGTAAAAAACGATATGTCGAGAAAAAGAATCTTTCGAAAACGAACAAAATTGTCCAAAAAAAAACAAAAAACAAAAAGACCATACACAATCCTTTGTCTTGCGTTGCCCGACGCATTCATCAGATCATCTATGAGCATACCTTGTTGTAGAACTGGCCCTTCGAGGAAAACTAAGATCCCGGTTGCTTCTTTAATTACAGGTGGGAAACAGAACAGTCAGAATCAGGCGGAGAAACCGTTCCATTGTAATGTGTGCGATGGAACATTCTCCCGATACTCGTCGCTTTGGTCCCATAAGAGACTGCATTCTGGAGACAAACCTTTCAAGTGTGAAATTTGCGGCTTGGCATTCGCAAAAGGTGACCACGCACGAAACACTCGCAACGCGATTTCGAATCTAAGGCTCTCGCTAAAATATAACACGGTTAAATTAACGTTACGTCTCGTTTTCTGTCTCTCCGCAGCCGCTTATCTGAAGAATCACGGAAGAGTGCATACCGGCGAAAAGCCGTTCAAATGCACTGTCTGTGGTATGCAGTTCTCGCAAAGTCCTCATTTAAAGAACCACGAAAGAATTCATTCTGGTGAACGTCCTTATCAGTGTGAAGTGTGTGAAAAAACATTTGCCAGACATTCGACCCTTTGGAACCATCGGAGGATCCACACTGGTGAAAAACCTTACAAATGTAGTATATGTGGCTCGGCCTTTAATCAAGCTACACATCTGAAGAACCACGCGAAGGTCCATACCGGTGAAAAGCCCCACAGGTAATGGATACACTGTAATCGCATTGGCCGGCATCATACTCTTCGCAGTCTCTAAATTTTCAAAAAAGACAAGAATATACAATTTTTAAAACTGTTTCACCTTTAACGGGGGGTATTCTTAGTTAAATCAGAATAATCAAAATGCAAAAAATAAAGAAAAATCTGTGGAAGCTGCGCAAATGTTTTAATAGAGGATGCTCCTATAGACTCGCTTAAATAAAATGATCAGTTACAAAAGTATACACCTGTTGAATAGCACAGTGGTGACGGAATTGTCCACGGCTGGTTTCACACAACTTTTTGATCTAATGAATTGATCGATGGTCACTAAATGTCGAAGACATTTGTAGGTTTCTGTGACCGGTCGAACATGTTTGAACAGTGTTTAAAACGAGCGAGGCATTTTCCAGTGTATTTTGGAGACAACGCTGATTGGTGTCTTTGTTTCAGATGTGATATATGTGAGATCGGTTTCTCCGATCGTTTCGCATTGAAACGTCACCGTGCAATCCATGAGAAGTACGGGCAGACCGCCCGGAACCAGAACGCGAACAACCCGACAAACGCACAGCAGCCGAACGCGAGCAACCAGCAGCAACAACAGCAGCAGCAACCGCAGCAACAGCAGCAAGGTCAACAGGTGGTTGTGGTGAACACCACGACTCCGGTGACTGTCAGCCAAGGACAAGGGCAAGCGGTAATGCTCGAAGAAGTCTACAAGTGTCAGGTGACCTTCCCAGACCCTAAATGATTCAGCTAGAGAATACCTTTCAGGAGCTGGTAAAGGGGTTAATTTTTTAACCTTTTTTTAACGAGATGAACGACGTCGACGAATCAACAAAAATCGAAACAGATCCCTAGAGTTAACATTGAGAGACAAACGGATGCGCATGCGAGAGAATATTGTAGAAACGAGAGCGTGGTGTCGGTAGTGAGAGGAAGAAAGAGAGAGAGCGAGAGAAAGAAAGAGAGATATTATTACGGCGAGAGCAAGTTTCCGGAGTGTGACTGGCGAGGCACGCTTTTCGTGAAGAGATTCAGGTTCCGACGGGAAGAATTATATATAATCGGTGTGGCATACAGGACACACATACACACAAAAACACAGTCGATTATATTATATATATAAATATAAAGATATACATACATCTGAAACTGAAACGCATCGAGAAAAAGGGTATATCAGAAAGAGACTTAGCGATATTTTCCGCGAGTGAATAATTATGCATGAGAACACAGAGAACGTGACTCGGAAGAGTACAGCTCGTAAGAAGAAGATGGGTACGCACTCTGCCGACCACGGGAGAAGCAAACAAAAAAAAAAATGAAGACTAAGAAAGAGAGCGTTGATTTATCACGAAGCGATATTAGAACACACAGGGGATCGTGTACGAGAGATCGTTTTTATATTTTCTCACTCGAGATAGAAACGTTTCATTACCTAGACAACGTTCGACATCGGATTGATTGATCGGTATCCCCGTTCATTCTACCGATATACGATTAGTAGTTTCTTCCAATTGATTTTCACGAAGCGAGTCGATGTGAGAACGGTGTCTCTCATTTTTGTATTCACGCCGTGTTTTGCGGACGGTCTATCACGACGATAAAACAAAACGAGAAACGTTGCGGTGGACGCGCGTCGTCCGGGTGTTCGCGATTCGTTCCGATTTCGAGTTTTACAGAACGAAAAGTCAGAGCAAAAAGGTTTGGGAAACTTTCGGGCTAATCCGATTGGCTGATTCGCAAATCCTGAACGAATCGGAGAATCGCGGAGTCGCGTCGGAAAACGCTCGAACCTCGGCCCTTTCTAATCCGATCTGCGTGGGGACGAAGACGAATGATAGAAACTAGTATTAATTTTTCTGTTACGCTTCGGTCATCTCTTTTTCCTTTTGCCGATTCGGTGCACTCTAACCGAGGGAAACGTGTTTGCTTCTGCACACGCGTTCCCAACGGTTACAGGAATGGCGGAAGTCGTGGCGCGGAACGATATCGCGATTATGCGCGAGCCCTCTTCCGTCCAGTCATTCGGGATCAGAATTATTAAACAAAACATAAAAAAATTATGAACAAATGACTTTTGCATGCATTTTACTGCAACGAAAACCGAGCACGGAATAAACAGAAGAGCGCATCAAGGGAAAGAGAGCGGACACAAGAGGAAGAAGGAAACGAACGAACGAGAAAAAAAGAAGACAATTCAACGGCAGAAGCGACGCCCACGCGCGACGAAGATTTCTATCTCACCGGAGCTGCAATAATTAACAGTGAATATCGACGGGCAGACTAATCTGTTTTATAATTTTAAGGCCGTGAACTATATTGAGTATCAGTTAACTAAAATAGTTGCTAGTTTGTAAACGGCAATTAGCTGGCTAGATTATCTATACATATACATACGATTAATTTTTATATCCCCACTTGTTAGGAGCGACGAAGCGCGTCGCTGAAATCTACTTTGAATAAAATATTAATTAAAAGGCGAAAAAAAAGAGAGAAAAATGAAGAGATAGAATGTTGGAATCAGAAATCGACTCGGTTTGTAACGATGATTGTTACGATTGGTAAAAGAAAACGATGATCGACGGTCCCACACCATCCGACTGGTCGGTGAGATTGTGGAATCGGCGATGATCAAGGATGCACTCGCGCCATTCGATCGTTAAGAACCGCTGTTCCTCGGATATCATCATTATCGTGTCTAAGCTGATGTTCTTTATTTCCGCGATTGGGCCGTTTTTTCATTTCTTTGAAGATCATCGATCTTTGCTCCGTTTCGAATTACGAATGCGAACGAGACGTTGCTGAGAATTCGCTGCGAGTACGTATAACGCTCGAGTGATTTTTTTTTTTATTTTTGAGAAAATAGAGAAAAAAATCGATAAAGAATGAAATCACAGACGAATCGCTCTAGGACGAGAATACAGACAATGGTTCGGTGATGTCCCCAAGAAACATACAATTCTTTTATACAGTGTACAAATCGATTGATCACGAAGTATCACGCATAAATCGCCATCAAACAGAACGCGCCCGATCACGAAGTGATCGAGCCGACGTGTTTAAAATCGTGTTCTGATCAGTTTCCTCGAGGATCTCCGCCGAGAGTCTGGGATCACTTCTTCATTTGGGTGGGTGGGAAGGGGGGGGAGAATTTCTCTGTTTTTATCGATATAACTTGTAAAAATAAAGATATGCTAATTACGTTTAATTTACTTTTAATGTGGTCATAATACCTGCTACAGTATTTTTCGATTAGACTAGAGATCTATTTGTTTTCGGTGTTCCCCGGGTTTACGTTCGTTCGGAGCGTCGGCGACGAAGCTTCCGACGCGACGAACAACTCGCTAAAACAAAACAAAAAAGTCAATTTACTTTCTCTTTGCTCTCGATCTTTTTTTTTCAAGACTGACGAGCGACCCTCGATAGCCCGAAAATTTCCATTTTTAGTTGAGATTTTTCAAACACTCGGCCACGGATCGGGAAAATTTTTGTTCCGCTCCTCCTTTTCCTGTATACCATTATTACGTTTATTGACAGCTGAAAATCCATTGCCATTATAATATAAGACGACGTAAGAATGTACAATTTTGTAGCTAAGAGTAATTAAAGTAAGAGGTTCGAAGGTTTATAAAGAAAAATAAATGTTAAAGCGTGCTCTGCTACTCTTCGAGAGATATGTCTTGAAAACTACACGCAAACGTAACAAAAGTTCAAGCTTCAAGAAACCCGTGACTGTGCCGAGATTTCTAGACTTTGATAAGTCTTCTGATGTTTTCAAGATATATCAGAAAGTCGAAACGCACGCGTTAACATTTGCAAGATGTCTTCGCTCCGATCAGCCGAGGAATAGGAATTTTTCCCGGTAAAAATAGTCAAATTCGAAAATATGTACGAATTTTCGGGATATCCAGGTTCCCTTGTGAGCTACGCTTGTCTCAGCTTGCCAGTGCAATTAATTTCCTTTTATTGTAACACATGTGACATCGTAGAGACGAACGCTCGGAGAATGCTCGAGTCTTTTTGCGTTGTTTGCACCGTGTTTTATTTACTTCTTTTTTTTGGAATTTAGCCACTTTAGCATGATTTCTCTCGAGATAGTCGAATATATTTAGCGGACACTCGGTAGATCGAGCCTGTTCGACAAACACGATCTTCATAACTCTTTGTTTCGCTTGACGGCACACCTTCGATGACGTTTGTAAATAATATTACATTATACAACATCTCTAGGTCGAAGACCAGGGCTCCGATCGCTGCGTTTTTTTTCTTTTTTTTTTTTTTACCGAAACGACTCACTTTCGCTCCATTCAGCGATTAAAAGCATGACACATTGTAACGTCCGTACATTTCTAGTGTTAGGTCGTCCCATCGCGGCCATTCATCCTGCAAAATTGTATCCATTGCGCTGTAATGGTGGAATAGAAATGTGCTAACGTGGTACGATAACGGTCCGATGCTGTCGATGGCTCGGAATGTTTTTTTTATCGTTAGTTGTAAAATTAACATTGTTTTTTTTTTTTAGAAAAAGTAACGAAACAGAAATTCAGTGTTTTCGTTATCGATTTTACAAAGCTGAAAGCAAGATAAAAATTACAACGAACGAAATTAACGTGTTTTAGTTGCGTTTCGATGGCATAAGATTTATTATTGTGCGGAGAAAAATTTTCTGTATTTCGGCTACTGGTCATCGCGCGGATTATTTTGAAAATGTAAACGTTGTAAATTATATAAGTGCGAAGAGATTTTAATTAAGCAATGAACACGAGATGTGTGTTATTTAGAAAATATATAATATATATGGGACGGCTTAATATTGTCGAAATGACAGCGGTTGGTATTCCGCGAGTTGCTGTTCGATGTTCGTCCGTTTGCGGGGAATTTTAACCGAGAAAACTCAAATAAAATCACAAAATCAAATTTTCCATTTTTGTGTCTATCACAATTTGCGCATGTTTATCGCAACTCTGGCATTTATATCGTCGTCCATCGAAAATCTTTCGCTGTAGTCGCAACGAAATCGACTGATCCCTATCAATTTATTTTTCACAGTTGATCATCCTTCCTTTTTCTACAAAAATAATGGTGTCCTTAAAGAACAGAACAAATTCGTCGAGTCTGATTTGATCGATTGATAGTTCAAAGCAGGCCGCGAGTGCCTGCCTCATTGTTCCGAGCGGTACTAATTTTTACGAGGAATTACTGTATCGCATGTTTTCCGTTGAAAAAGAACCTCGAGCCCTTTTCTTCGAACGGCAGAGAAAAAAAAAAGAAACACTTTTATATACCGTACCTACATTAAGAAAATCTGCGTTGGCAGGTTGGTGGGGATTGTAAGTACGCTAGGTGAATAAGTAATGTTTATAGAGGAACTGCGTTGTGGGAATTGCTGAAGGAGCCATCTTCGTGAAGCAGCTCAGTCATTTTTACGATCAGATTGAAGATGTTTACTCAGATACACATTTTTATTCAACGATTTTACGAAGCACGAGTTAAACAAATAGTATATAATTACAGTAGAAAGTCTTGCAAGTTCGATCGAATTTTTCATTTTCTTGCATTCTTCTGACTCGCATTACGTACGAGTAAACGTTTGCAGTCTGACATATAATAATAGTTCAAAAATTAATTATAAAATTCTAGTAAATTTTGTGTGTCGCTCATGAAAGATCATGAAAGACCATTTTACTCTCGGTCACGTGGCTCCTCCCAATTATATCACGACCTTTAGCTAATATTCTATGCGAGCGAAATAATTCGGAGCTTCCATTTGAATAAAACAAAAGAAAAACACAGTTGGAAGCGTCTTCCCGAGTCTCGTGGGAAACCTTCTGTTCTGACCTATCCGATCGCTTGAAATGTTTTATTGTACACGAGCTCACGCGAACGTGATACCAAGACAAAATCAACTGTCTTGCGTTGGGTTGCGAATTTGATTAGCAACAAAGTACTTGGTCGGATTTCGAGGGTCGAGGTTTCATCAAGGTCATCGCTAAACTGCGGATTACATGCAATTCGTAGAACGCTGGATATTGTCTAAAAACTCGGTGTATAGCAACAAATTTAATAAACTTTAATAACGTTTTTATTTTACCTGAAGCCTGATATGATTGCGACAGAACGTGTAACTAATAACTGAACCAAACTGTTCGTTTCCAGTTCCCCAAAAAAATTGCCCGGAAAAGATCTCTTCATTTGCACGATCATCCGCAGTATAGTTGTCGCGCAACTAAAAATTCTTTGCGAGGAGGAAACGTATTCTCGAGCTTTCTCACTGAATAAATCGGTGTTCTAAAAGCGTTCGACCCTTCTCTTAAATTGATTCCGAACGACTGACGGCTTAATCGCGCTCGCCATCTTTTCGGCGATTAATTTTCATCTGGATGCACCCAGCGAAATGGTCGGTTGTCGGTACAATATTTTAGTAAAAAATCTTCTCGGATCAATTGGACACGCTTTCGTCGACTTTGAATGGGTCCCGTGTCCAGATGAGCATTAATTCCGACGCGCCGAGGCGAAATAATACGTAAACTTTGTATAAGTATTGTATAAGTCGTGAAAAACGTGTACAGATTTTCGTCCGTGCTCGATCGGGAGGAAGAGAAATAGTAGACAAGAGAAGAAGAGAGAGTCTTTTGTACAAACTTTCCTCAAACGTGTTCCGGTTTGACGCGTTCGCCGCCGCCATTTTCTTTCGGAGCTGTTCCTCGCCGGTCTTTCTGAATTTGGGACTGGGACCGAGTCTCGCTGTGGCAGGTTCCTTCTCTTTTCCCTAAAATTCCACACACGCGTAACACGAAAATAAGTTTGATCGACAAAGTATCAAATGTTGTGATGAATTTTTAACATAAATTGTATTATACACTGTTAAATTTCGATAGTTCGAAAAAAAATTGCGAGCGTCGGCGGCGACCGCGTCGAAGAAATAGGGAGATCGAACATTGCGTGTTTCTATTCTTCTTCTTTTGTTTTCGTTCTTGAACAACGATGCTCATCATCTAGCCAAAACGGGGAGAAAGGATTGAGGAGATTGATATACACACCGTATACGGTACACAGGATACCAGCGTATTTAGAAACATATTCGTAACGAAACTTAAAAGCGTAGAAGAGAGAGAGAGAGAGTGAGAGAGTGAGAGAGAGAGGGAAACCATGAATAGACCTTAGAACATAGAGCGTGCAATTTTACCGAAGTTTTTCTTAAATTAAAACGGGAAGATGACTGGAGACGATTTTAATAAACCGATATAAATACAGAAGAAAAAGAACAAAGCAAGAAAACAAAATATGCAGTCCTATCGCGACGATGTAGATTAATTTTTACATGACGATTACACGCAAAACAGATACAGACACATACGTAAACATACACGCGCGCGCGCACACGCACACACACGTATACACACGGACACACGTTGTATGGGCAATAATTGCTGGTCATACGAATTTTTGATAATAAAAGAAACACGTTCCTATTAAATTATCTGTTCATTATTGTTAAGTCTTCGAAAAAAAAGCGATTAGAAAGTCGATGTCTCTGAAATAGAAACGGGATAGAAGGAGCGAGCCGAACTTTCTTTTCGAAAAGCGAGATGGGAAGGAGTCTCTTTGAAAAAAATAAATGGCCTCTTTGTACGATAAGCAGATGACCGACAGAGACGGGCAAGATTTCGTTTAAATGCAACATCTTTGTGTACCTAAAATAACGTTGAAACATTTAATCGCGAATAATAATGTTGATTTGAGTCTGGAACATTCGCAGTCTGAATGGCGTACAAAGTATCATATCTTGATTCTATAAAAAATAGTAGAACCTTTGCGAATGATTGGTTGTCGCCGGACAAATTTTGCCCGTCTCTTTGCGAAATGGGTGAAAAATTTAGAGGACTAGAGAAAACATATAATTAATAACGATACGACTAAGTCTCGTAATTTTTTTATCGCGGTGACGAAAAATAACGCGGAAAGATGAAAAGAAACATTGGTGAACACGAGGAAACTACGTGAGACTGTATATATCTGCGATTGTAAGACAAAACGACACAGTTTTCCAAGGAAATTGAAAATTTGCATGCTGATGTCGTTCCAACTAAAATAAATCTTTTCTTAAGAAACATATTCCTTCCTCTATCTGCATCACGTTGTTTTTTTTTTTTTTTTGTTTATTTTACGAAACGGGAGGAGACTAAAGAAATTGTTTCTTATTCCATCGACGTTGCAAAAAATCAAAGAGTATGTCATCGTTGGTGGCGCGTTGCCTTACAACCGCAGATTCAATGTAATTTATTTTCAGGGTATCTATCGAGATATTTTTTCATTTTCCATTGTAAAAAAAAGAAAATTTTTGAAGAATCAACGCACTTTCTAATAAGCTACTAGTAGGATTGTAAAGTTATATATATATAAAGGAATAGAGGGAGAGCTATACAAAAACAAACAAAAAAAAGTCGAAATTGTATGATGAAAGGTGGGGGTTGAGAAGAATAATCAATTTATTTTCGTCCTTTCGCCGGAGGACCCCGATTAACGTACCAGAAGGAAAAGTTGCTCCTCGAGCGTTGTAAATGATGTTGTGCGAGTTCTCGGTGCTTTCATTATGTTACTGCACGACGAAAACGCCGAGAAACAATCTCATCGGAGGATGTAGTTGAAAGAAATACTAGAGAGATTTTACTTTTTACCGTGTAACGTGGTGTAGACGAAAGCGAAATGTATTCCGCGATGTGCGCCATCTTTGTAAAAATTAAGTTTCGATCTTCCGTTTACCTTCGGCTTCGACTTTCGCGAGGTTTTTATTCGAAACGAGTTATCGGCAAAAGAACACAAGAAGGAAAGAAAGAAAAAACAGGGAAAGTGTTTCTGTTCCGAAAGGATGTTGCCGTCGGGGAATGATAATGATCGGTTCGATTGTTTGTGAAACTGAGCTAAGAAAAGGGACGATCATGGCGACGACCGCATTGCGAAGGAACCTTAATCCGTTTACACGGGCGCCGTTTTGTATGAAGAGTCGCGTAGGTGGGGGCGATTGTCACTTTAGATTAGTCTGCTGTCAATATAACTAGAATTATAATTTTGAATGTAACATGTATCATACTGATTATTACCTAGATAAGGGAACCGTACCGATTAAAAAGTTAGCGCACGATTATATCAGACATTAGGTATAATAATAAATGATGTCCAAGGGACATTTTCATTTTTGAAGACTCGCGTGAGTTTTATTTAACCGCGGTATACTAATATTTTTCCATTGTTTCATCACGAAACATTCCAATGAGGAGATTATTTAACAAATTCGAAGTCTGTAAACACATTTTTAAAGCATAGAACATTGGTAGATTGTTCGTTTGATAGAGGGACGTTCAAACATTCGCGGGCGGCGTCGCGCATGCGCAGGCGAATCCACGAACGACGTGAACATAGTCTCCGTTCAGCGGTAAGTGAACGTATTCACACCCATGCCGTGCAGGAATAAACATGGCGTCGCGAAGAACGGTGAAATGTGTTTAGTTCCTGATTAGGCGAGTGTTTTTCCATCTCAACGATCTTCGAATTGCCGCTACGATCTGCACGTCGCATGCCAACGTTCCCGAGGATGTTACCCGATTATGGTTGACGTTTCACCAGGAATTCCACGACATAGGTAAGTCAATCTACGACGACACACTACTCTTCAGATAGCATTATGTACTTGTGTTTTGGCAAAGCGTAATTTTGACATTCCTCGGAATAACAACTGAATCGAAATAACTAATTGTCATTAAGAATTTGTTTCCTTGTTATGTTTGTCGATTAGTATACCGAAATACCCTATCTCGACATCAAGTTGTAATTGTTTGTGGCAGCGCAACCGTGTTGTCTAATGTGCTTTCTAACTTTGTTCCGTAATTCTCACAGAATGTTGATTAAACTATTTCTCAAAGATGTATAATGATTATTTGCATAGTATAACGTTGCCGTGCGCATCACGTGCGATTGTTGCCATAAATTTGTCAATTGTTTTACATTTTCTTTATAAAGAGGACATTGGCATGTAATTATTGCTCGCGGTACGGCATTAAATCATCTCCGCTGATCAAGCTGGTGTAAGATATTGGTAATTGCAATGTGTACAATCTGAAATTACAATTTTCTTGATACCGCGTCGATTTACATTACAATTTAAATGTCGGATAATCTTGAAAAGTGAAACAATGTATCAGTTCTTCTAGTATTTGCTCTTTTGCGCTTCTAATATGCGAAAACAATAAAGCTTGTTTATTCAGTGTCTTCCCTTTGAAACCGATAGAGTGTAACGTGATCGCGCACTGTTACAGTGCATCTAGCACATCTTTGTGCAGTTCGCGTCAAAAGAACCAATCGCAATAATCGCGTGCTTTATTGACTTTACTTCGCGGTGTGTTGCAGTCTAATAGTAGCAAAAAAAATTTCTTATTTTATACCAAAATTGATAAATAAGAAATAATGAATTCCGAAAAAGATCACTTCACGATGTCGTCGTAACGCAATAACAATTTCTGCAAAAATAATCGAAAATCGTCACTGTACGAACGGATAAACAACGTTCTTTTTAGAATCCAACGGATGCACAGGAAAAATGTTTCTGGAGGCTTGGCTGTTTTTAAATACGCGACACCAGATTCGCAACGTGATGAAATAGCCGATTTCCACCACCGACATAAAACTGAAGCCCATGAAGAGTCCTAAGAGACCGCCGGTACTCGCTGTGAACAGAAAATAATATTTATCTGATAGGTGGGACTATGCGCTAGGAGTGGGAGGGATCAGTGGTGGGGGGATCTACGTAAGTTTAGTGACTAGAGCAGACAAAGGGGGCGGAGCAAGATGTCGGTAAAAGAGGAAATATCTTTAAACTTACAGAGAAATTCAGTGAATCCGAATAGCTCGTTTTTCACGTACTTGGTGAACTGAGATTCGACGAAGAATAAATGAACCACCGCCATGTTTTTACTATAATAAGAGATCAATGTTAATCACGATTCTTTTTTTAATTTCTAGTGTGGATGTCAAGGGATATTACGCAAAATACTCCCTATCCTTTTTCACATAGAAATCTCCTATGTGAAAGCTGGTATCGATCTTGCTCTGCGATATCTCCACGTTGTAATTGATCTCAAAGCAGCCCGGGTAACAGTTGCAGCTCTGTCTGCAACGTATATCGTTTTGTGCCGACATTTCTGGATAGATCAAGGGTATTACTCACGTTTCCGAGGCGTTTATGGAAATGACGCCACTGTCATCGTCGTAAAGTTTCATCTCCATCATCCGGCGAGCAGTTGTCGCGCATTGATCATCCTTTTTCTCACAGATCGGTGTGTTGGAGGACTCTGAACACACGTGAAATACTCATTAGAGCACCCTGTGCTAGAGTAAAAGTTAGTTGATCCAATTGCTAGTTCAAAATCTGAGATTTCCTACATTAGTTAGTCTATCGATTGTCTCTAATGTAACAGTTCTGTTCATGCAATTCAATCACCACAAACTAAGTAAGAAAATGACAATTTTTATATTCTAGGACAGAATAAACCCTTTGACAAACTTCCCCGTTTGAACGTTGAATAGAATGAGAACTAATTAGATCTGTAAGGGGAAAAACAATACGGGAACGACATATCAAAGATTTTTCTCGTAGCCCCGCCTCTGGTTCCTCCCACAATTAAACCACGCCTCTCCGAGTAGAGCAGGGATAAGCAACCTTTTTTTACAACGGGTCATCTACAAATTTAAAAATGTTGTGCATGTAAGAAACTTAAGATAACACAAACACTGAATGATGAAATCAAATTATCTCTTTATTAACACAATAAACCCAGTATAAAAAATTACAGAAATAAAACGGCGAAAGATATATGTGTCTTTTGTAGAACAGCGGGACACTGTAGGAACTTTTAAAAGTCAAAATGTAAAATCTTTGAAGGGCCGCACGAGAAAGTGTGGCGGGCCGCGGGTTGCTCATCCCTGTTCTAGAGAGTACAGGAGATTTTCATCTACATTTCTCGGTGCTGTTGCGCGATTCTTTTCAAACGCATGGATTTTCTGTTGAAAATTACTGGGCATGTAATACTGGACGCAGTGGCATAATTTCTGGGTGAAGTTCGCCTCGCACTCCAGAACGCAGTTCCTCTGCGTGTAGGTTCTATAGTAACGCAGCTTTCGCTCCGAAGTGAAGAAGCACTTCCTCTTCCTCAGGGGAACGGAGATTATCGACTTGCTGGCGGTCGATATCCGGGGCGTCACGATTATTCTAGTCTCCTCGCCTGGGGTTATAGCGAACGCGTATTCAGCTATCTTCGGGGTCTCTACCGGATTGTGGAGCAGCATCTGGAACTCGTATCTTTCACTAAATTCTGTTGTTTCATTTTCAACCGATAAAATGATACGGACGAAGCGAGGACATTGACTGAACCAGACTGGGGAAACTAGGGGATGCTAAGCGCCAGGGGGCGGGGAGTGGATCTCTAACTACCAGACCACAAAGCTCCATCTCCTCCCCCGAGTTTTGATGAAGTTCGGAGGACCGACAGTAGACCACAAATAATGCTCTGGAAAAGCGGTTTTCAGTGAAATTAGTTCCGGAAGTATAATACATTTACAACTTGAGTGAAAGATACTACATATAGAATGATACTAATTTCTTGATCCAAGTGGAAAGGGTTTCTTGATCGAGTTAAGTTGAGAACTGCTGCTCTAGCATTGGCTTACCAATTTGTACACGTGATCTGACAACGCCCGCTCTAGCGGTTACGTCGTCCCGGACAAAAAGACAAATTGTTGAATAGTTATACTGCGGGGTCTTTATGCAGATTACCATTTTTATAGATCATTTTATAGAGGCATGAATGTAGCTAGACTGTCTTTCATTGACTAGGAAGTTTCTAATGATATTCATTTTCGTTTGAAGAACTATACCTTGAAGCCCACGCTGGCGGTTGACGAGCAATAGTATTCGGCTATGTCAGCGTCTAGGGCCAAAGTCAAACCATAGGACTGTCCAGCGCCGAAGGGCCTCCACGGTATAGAATCCATCAACAAAGTTTCATCGTAGCCAGTTTCGGGGTTCCAGTCGATGCTATTGTCCGGGAACGTGTTGTTCAAATCGGACCAGTCCTGTCTGGAAAACCGAAGGTACTAGAAACTCTCCAACAAAGTTCATTTCCAGTTCGAGCGTGCTCACTGGACAGGAGTTGCTCCTATCGGAAAGCGTGCTAGTTCGAAACGAGCTCGTATCGAGGAAGAGACATTCGGTCTGCGCACTGAATGTTTTAACACGCCGTTACAACCGTTCTACTAATGTAAATATAGAGCGTAGAAGCTTTAAGTTCGTTGTACTTTATCCAAAGAAACTTTGGAAAATTGTGCACTCAGAGGTGAAGATATCGACCGATCAAGTTTACTCGAGTTGTTATTAATGGCACCCTGGCCACCCTCCTTGCTACATACATTGAAAGTTAGACTGGTGTAATTTTCCAGGATCGATACTCCTCCCTATCTTTAGCATTGACTGAATATTGTCTTGATCGTTCTTTTATCCAAATTTTAACAATAACTCACGGATTGTAGAAAAGATACTTCTTGTGAACAGAGTTGAAATTACAGCACAGTCCCTCGTCGGTCATGGTGGGGTTGAACAATTTCTCACAGTCGGTGATGTTCCCGTGCCATTGGCACATATGTAACATTTCCCCGCAGGACTGCGATACCTATCGGTAATTAATTCAAGTAAGATTTTCAATTGATCCGTCAGCTAGGGATCTACAGTGGGTATACAAAGTATTCGTACACTTTTTCAAAACTAATAACATTTTTATGATTTTACCAAACGAGCTGATTTTTTATAATCAATTAGAAGCATTGGTTTACGAAATGATATGCAAAAATGATTTTCCAAAAATTATAATTTGCAGGGTTACATGCAAAAATAAAAAAAAGGCATTTTTTAAAACTTTTTCATTTGGGCCCTTAATGAAAATTTAAAAGTCTATGTTATTTATACACATTCTAAAAATTTCATCGAAACCGATTAACATACACACGAGCTACAAGCGGTTAAAAATGGTGAAAATCGTAGTGTTACACGATTTTTGATTAGTTTCTGCTTAAAATCCACAGGATCGTACATCTTTCGATGTGTGTCGTTTTTTCCTGCGTGAACTGATTGCCATGAAATGTTCACCATGTGTGTAACTAACATAGATCTACAAAACATATATTTTAAATTTTCATTAAGGGCCCAAATGAAAATGTTTTTAAAAAATGCCTTTTTTATTTTTGCATGTAGCCTTGTAAATTATAATTTTTGGAAAATCATTTTTGTGCATATCATTTCGTAAATCAGTGCTTCTAAGTGACGATAAAAAATCAGGTCGTTTGGTACAATTATAAAATAGTTATTAGTTTTTAAATGGTATACAAATACTTCGTACACTCGCTGTATGTATCAGGAAGAAGTAACGAGTGCATTGCGCTATCGTGATAATCTTCCGAGGTACAAAGGGATATTTAACGTGTTACTTACGTTGATCGTAAAACGTAGCATGTTATTCCAGGTAATTTCGGTATCATTGAAATCGTACGCCGTGAAGTTCGCCTCGGTGCTGCATCTGTCCTCCAACAAAAGCTTCTTCCGGCTGTCCTTTCTGACATTCGAATTTGATCAATGAAATTTTATAATCATCTCAATTATCAATCTTACCCAGCGTTTATGCGCGCAGCCTCGCTCTTTTTCGCGTTGTTCATGTTGCAAACTGTAACCGAGGGGAACGGAAACTCCTCCAAAGGCGCTGATTCCGGGCTCAAGGATATGATGATCGGCGTGGCCACCCATTTCCGATAGAGAAACCATATATAGTACGAGGCGGCCAGAACCGCCAGAGTGAACGCTATCATCCAGAACACCCTGAAGACAGGAAACGAACGAAATTGAAACTGGATGCAGTCTATGCGAAAGGGAGAATTTGTCATCGTTAAACTGCGGATCATTATACAAAATAAAAGTGTTTTGCATTGATTATGAGAAGCAGGGATAACATAAAAATTGATTATATCCCTTAACAACTTTGTTACATTAAAAGCAACATTACAGCATTCTTGAATTTCTCAAATCTTTTAGTGTTTTATACAGGGTGTCCCACGCAACTAGAACAGGCTGTACCTCCTAAACGATAGGGAATAGAGGAAAATGTTATAAGAAAAAGTTGAATGGCATCAGACGGTGCATACTACGCAACTAATTTTATGCACCTTTGTGCATCGGTGCATCAGAAAAATGTAACTGCACTTTTTTTAACAATGGAAACCTACATTTTTGATTTCTACAATCAATGCAGTTTGTTGTGCTCTACATAAAAGTACTAACATACTTATGCCTTAAGCTTATTCGTTAGGAAGCTATGGAAGCTAAAAGTATAATGGAATGGTTTTTTTTTTTGAAAATTTTTCAAATTTTCAATATATGCCCGCATAAAAAAGTTGTAAAATGCAACTTTTAGTATTTCCTCTACAATTCCGACAAAATGCAGTTTTTGGAAAAATTTCTTTTCGCATCCTGTAGTAAACTAATTGCTCTAGTTTCCCAAAAATGTTCAAATAGTATAGTACAATATTGAAAAAGTTATCGCCTTTTTAAAAGTGTCCGAATATTTGTGGGAGTCACTGTATTTTACCGTCGAATGACTCGAGTCGGACTAGCCACCATTCGAGTCCCGTCGTCCATGTGTGCCAGGGTTCAATATCGTTAAGTCAAAACGTAGATAATTACCTTTCAGCGATAGTTAGGTTCGAATCGCCGACATAACGCAATCCGTGAAGGCTAGTGTTGGTGCAGTACTGTTCCAGGGCAGCCTTTATCTCGAGGTTCTTCAAGCGCTGCTTGACACTCTCCTTTTTCCTAACATCAATGCAATTATCGAGCATGATCTTACTATATAGATTGTTATATCGTATCATGAACATCAAAATTTTCTCGTTGAGTGCTCGTCTTATTCGACAATGGATTCAATGGAGTTACCTAGGAATTTTATCATTGTCGCGCTCACTGTGTTGCGCAGCAGCAGAGTTTCGCCTCGACGTTCCATTCTTCTTGCTCCTCGATCTCAGCGTCGCGTCCCTCGATCGATACGTGATCTTCGAAGGAAAATATACAATATGTATATGTATCTATTAGGAGTGTGCGAGATCCCGGTCGAGTCGGGAATTTTTCTCGGCATCGAGACGAAATCCCGAAAATTCTCGGAATTCCTGAAAATATTTGTGATTCCCGACATTTTGAAGTTTCTCCATACTTCCATAATTACAAGAATCCGAAAGCCATTGTGTTCTCGAAGATTGCATATCTTATTAGTCGAGAATGTTTATGTTAGTACAGTAAATCCTCTATAGACGCGACAGCCTCGGGGGATTTGGTCGCATCTATCGTATAGGGTAGCTATTTTTTATCTCCAAAGGCCGAGCCGAGCGTAGAGAAGGACAGCGCATCCCGGATATTGTACGGGAATCTCGCACACCCCTACTGTCTGTACATTCAGATAGTTCAAGAATCTGAAGTGACTAGACTGCGGATCTTTATGCAAAATAAAATTATGGAAGTTAGAAGGCAAATGAAATGCTCTTTGTCTCTTTAACGATTTGAAAAAGTTTGCGATTTGAGATACAGTGAGGAGCAAAAAAGTGAACGCACAAACGATATATTTTTACAAAAATGTATTTCTATTTAATGTTTGCATATAGAATAAAAAAATACGAAATACACACTTACAGTATGCATACAGTTGCCAACTTCTCTCGTCGATAAGCCAGACTTTAATTCACAGTCTTAGATAATGGCTTCATGTCAGTATGTTAATGCGTGTTACTGCACGAACAACGAAAGTGCAACTACTAGAGTACTCCCGGACTCGAATAACATCGGTCACTGTTTCCAAATATATGTTTACGTTCCTCAGCCACAAACGTTCTGATACGGTGCAAAACCGACTACACGGAAAAAGTTTGTATTTATCAAAAAAACAATAATAATACCACGATCAGTAAAAGTTTTTTGAAAAGCTAAAACTTCGTATTTAATGCTATGTATTTTATCTTTTTTTTCCTATTCCATGTACAAACATTAAATAAAAATACATTCTTGTAAAAATGTCGTATGTTCGCTTTTACTCCTCACTGTAGTATATCGATGCTGTAAACTGCAGCTACTCGTTTCTGCCATGAACGCATTAAATCTGTGGTCTAGCAATGACATATCATTATAATACATTATAATAACATATCAATTCTCTCGATTGCCATTTCAATTGGCAAATTGAGTTCGTGAATTATTGACCAATGAAAGGAGCACCTTGGCGGATGGCGGCCGTACTTTTAAATTTTCCCGCGCCGCAAATCCCTCCAGCCTTTGCGGTGGTCTGTAAGGATACTGCAGGTGCACTGTATTGATGGAGTACGGTGCACTGGAATCCTGGTTCCTCGGGTAGTTCAACGTCGACTTATCCGTAGCTTTGTGGGAACTAACCACCGGAGCTATCTCGTTCTCCTGGTCCTTCGCGTAATCCCGATAGTACAGCTTGATTGGCATTGCTGTAGAAAATTTTGTACGGCGAGCATATATTCTTGTATTAAGGCATCCCATAAGTTAAACACGGCGATAAGGGAACAATGCACTTTCGGGAATAGTCGAGGGAAGGTTTTCGTGGGTATAAGATCGTGAAATAGCGAACACGTGAAAAATCATGAGCGAAATGCGTATCCATTTCCGACATCTCGTGTGATATGAATTTCGAAAAAGAAGTTCAGTAACAATCGCCACGAACAGCATATGTGCTATTTACGGAGAAAGTGCGCTTTCATCCCGTACCTGCAGGAAGTGGTTTCAACGTTTTACAGGTGGGAATTCTTATTTATAAGACGAGGAAGTCTTCCTCAGACAGACGGAGATGAAATTCGAGACCTTGTACAGAAATCACGAAGTTTATCAGTTGAGGAGATGTCAGATGTTCTGAAAATACCCGAAACAAACTTAAAGGTATGCTTAAAAAATTAAGATATGCAACCGCTCGAAAAACGGGACGAACTTATGGGATGACCTAATATTTTAAAAAAAGTGTAAAATGCTACAAATAATATAAATATCTTTTATTCTGTCCTGCTTACCCTCCTTGGACGGTTGAGATTCTACCAATGAATCAATTATACGACGATCCACTGGCTTCTCTAAATGGCTGGTGAATTTCTCGAAAATTGAGAATAACTTTCAACGAGCTCCCCCCTTCGAACGTTTCCCTATGACTATCCCACTGCACGCGTTCCCCAAAGGCGACTTCGCCAGGCTGCCTATTCGTTTGGTCAGAAAATATTGTCCCGCAATTAGGGTGACTGGAAAGTGTGTCGGCCCTTGTAAACCACCGGTGACCGATGCCTGTCCGCCAACTGGGTGTTAACGGTAGCATGGACATCCTTTTAACATCGGCGGACATCCTCGCGCCGCAGTACATCCCCTTGTCCTTAGTCTCTGTGTGCGTGTCCCGACCCGCGATGGCACAGATAATTGCAGACGGCTGGTTTTTATTGTCCCTCTCTCGAAACATCTTCCCATGTTCGATCGAAGAACCGTTTACTATTGCGACAGGATCTTCTTGTTTGCTTTGGACGATTTTTTTTCCACAGAATCGGTTAATTCCGGAATTTTTATAGATTAATGCAGTGAAACCGCGATTCGAAATTTATCAACTCTCATCCGTCCCTCATTTCACAAAGTGAATCTGTCCCTCGGTGACGAATTGACACGATGGTAAAAGATCGATGAAATAACAATGTAAACAGTTATTTTTCGATATCTTTTTTATTCAAATCGATCAGTTAACATTTACATCTTAGGTTTTTCGGTTGTGTTTCGCATTTTAAAAAAATAATAGGACAGTATAAGTTATTTCGTGAAAACTGTGTGTCAAATTGACGCGAGGACAAGGGATGGGGGAGGGTTAAGCATAAATGGGGAGAGGTTCTGGCTCCACCCACTACTCCAAAGATGTTGCTATTGGCAGGGAACTATTCTTTCTGGCTCCGCCCACTACTCCAAAAATGTTGCTATTTCAAGGGAACTATTCTTTCTGGCTCCGCCCACTACTCCAAAAATGTTGCTATTGGGAGAGAAGTATTCTTTCTGGCTCCGTCCACTACTCCGAAAATATTACTATTGGGAGGGAACTATTCTTTCTGGCTCCGCCCACTGCTCCAAAGATGTTGCTATTGGGAGGGATCTATTCTTTCTGGCTCCGCCCACTGTTCTAGACAGCTTGCCAATGGTTTACACGATGAAATAACGGTGTTCATTGTCGTCGATGATAACCGAGGTTTGACAAATGACAGGTTGAAGTAGGTGGATCCAAGGGCGTGGTCGTACATAATAATAACAGGTAGTCTAACAAGATGAAGATCACTTCTTAACAAAATGTATAATAGAGTATCGTATTCACCCTGCAATTGGGAGACGGTTCAAGGAAATGGGAGGAGGGGGAGGGGTGTGGCTAAAAGAACGCATAATGGGGAACGTTCTTCCGTGACCTTGACTCATCGGTGCACAAGAGGAAGGGTAAGGTCGGCCGAAGAGCATACACCGTTTAAATTGTCAATTCGATGCGCGGCTTAGCTTTTACGATCCTCCGGCACGATAAACGCGATTATAAGTGTGTACATCGTTTTACAAAGGTGGTAATTAGAGCCGCAAACCGGCCGGCGAAAACGCTAACTATGTATTCCGTGTGACTGTCCAGCAAAATGTTTTCGTGACCGCGTGAAATGGCTTAATCCCCTTAACGCAATCGCGTGTACACGCGAACCTCTCGAATTTTCCAATTTTCAAGCAGTCGTGCTTTCAACAGGACAGTCGATTCCAAAAAGTAAGGACAAACTGTTTCAAGGTAAATTCATCTCCAGAGTTTCCATAGAAGTCGATGGAGGTTTAGAAATGTGTAAATTTAAATCCTCTTTAGTCGCGAAAAGGTCGTACACGTCGAAGGCAAAAAAAATATCCCCTCCACTCGGGAATATCGGTATGAACCACTACTAATCTAATGACAAAACTTCTTTATTTTTCATTATTTTTTTATGGGACTTTGACCAACTTATTTGCGGCATTTTTCTGAGTAAAATGACACTAAATACGATATAATTTCAACTGTATTCAGTGGTTTAATTGACGATGAAAGTTTCGCAAGAAAGTACAGCGTATGAGAAAGAAAGAGACGCGGAGAGTCGGTCGCGCGCGGTCTCTCTTTACACGCGCTGTCCTCCTCTACGTTCGGCTCGGTCTTTGAAGCTCAAAATAATAGTCTCCGTCAACGAACAGTGCACATGAACCTCCCCGAGGCTTTTGCGACTATAGAGGATTTACTGTACATATTACGAGACAACGAATGAGAATAGGTGACTAATTGTCGTCCTGTTTGAGCACCTTGAACTTGCAATTACGGCGATCTAATTTTCGATATTGTGCCGGTGAATGGTGGAAAGTGTGTTTAATGTTGGTCGGACAATGGAAACGTGGTTATTATTTCTCTTGAAGCGAGCAATTTACCGTTATGTACATTTCATCGAGTCTCTCAATCGGCCGCAACGACCTTGAGCGCGGCGTAATAACGGAGATAAACGCGGAAAACGAGTGACAAATTAAAAAAAAAAATGTTAAATAATGGTTAAATTGAAAGCAATTTGTATGTTTGAACAGACCGCGGACATAGAACGCTGTATTGGCAGCAGCGCGCCTACACTAGGTCATCATTGTTGATTTTATGTTAATAGCGTCGTAGGAGATGACGATGATTGTACACCGCGAAGGAAAACAATTTTTTACACTGTACACGATTCTATCTAATTAATGATAGATTCGCACGAGTCCGGAGTACGCGGATCTGTTCATGGAAATGTCCTTAACACTTATTAATGAATTTATTGTACGAATTTCAGAAAATGTTGGAGAGAAATAGGAAGCGGAAGTTGGAGAAAGAGGAGCAGACGATGGTCGACTGGGAGCAGGAGAATTATTTTCCAGATAAAATAAGAAATAAAATGGAATCTATGTGGGAGGTACATATATATTTTTTTTTCCGCATTAACAATGACCCTAATTTCTCTGTAACATCTTCGTAATCCTTCCTGTAATTATTCATGTTTTAGATCCCACAGATATTCCATTTCCTTCACTTGGCAAGGGAAGCGTTAAACATACCTCATTTGTCTATGTACGAGATGGAACGTATGCTACTGATACCAAGAGCTTCGAAACAATTGGCGAACATCATGACTTCCTTGTTGAGGTAAACCTACGAAGATATATGGAGATACGTGAAACATTTGCATCGGAGAAAGCAAAAAGACGTCATATTTAAAATCAAATGAAATTGCAGCTCTCCTATCACTAAATCAAAATTGAGGAAAATACCACCCATGCCGTACGAGTTCTGGACAAACATCTTAGCATACAAGATGAAAACTTGGTTCAAGTATTACGAGGGAAGACGTAGGGATGCTGTGAAGGTAAGCTTGATCGGTTGCTTGTTATGTTCTGGTTTTTAAGAAAAGGCAGATTATATTCCGAGGAACTAAATGTTCTCGATTACTAAAAGATACCTGCATGCGCACCACACAACGATAAGGAGTATGATCAAAGATTTTTAGGTTCTAGAATCCATCGGTGTCGAACCGGAATTCTGGAACGTTTTCCCAGATGCTCCTTTGCTGAACGGCAAGGATTTCGAGGAGCTGAGTTTCAGACAAAAAGTCTGGCTTCTAAAAACAGTCTGTGATACGGTCATGGTACGGCGGATAGATTATCCCAGCTTTTAACAGTGTCAAAAATGTTTTGACTCCATGGAATTAAATTTTTAGCATACTCGGAAAACTGTCCAGGAGGAACTAGCTAAACAACCTTGGGAGGACCAGTTCGAAACACTTCTGGGCACCGATCGTTACGGAACAAGATACATTTACTTCCCACAATTCCTTAAAACCGATTTGAGAGTATATCGGCACTGCTTGGACAATACAATTCTATCCACAGTAAAAGTATTAGTTGTTGCAAATAAATCTAGTCTTCTTCATATATTCTTTTTGATTTATTGCGTTGTTACATTTCAGCCAGTGAGGACAGAAGGTAATCCATGTCCGGACAACAATCAAACGAAACAGGCGGACGCAACGTGGAAGAAAATCAAACAGAAAAAACGAAAACCACGGTGGAGCAATGGTATCACTACAAAGTCTAAGAAGAAGGTAAACAAGTCTAACGAGAAGGATCGGAATGACTGCAAGTGTATTAGTGATAGTGCGAGGGACTCCTTGATAAACGAGGATACGAATCTGAGTAGTACAAGCACCTGTAGTAATAATAACAATAGTAATAGTAATAACAATAACATTAATTTAGACACAATAAACGGGAAAAGGTCGAGAAGTTTGTCGAAGTGTTCGGAAATGAGTATGGAGTCTGACAAAACGCAATATAAGAATTTGAAGTCGACGAGCGGCTATGATACGAGTAGTTCGAGGAGAACCGTTTCGGACAGGAGGTCGTCCCAAAAAATGTTCAAAGGTTTCTCGAGCAGTAGTAAAGATAACTGTAAAATAGAAATTATTAGTAATATGTTGAGCGATCTATCGAAAAAAATCGTAAAGAACAATGTGGACAAGGTCGACGAAACGGTGTCTTCTTCTGTGGGCGAGTTAGGGGTGAACACGGTGCAGCAATATTTAGAACCTGTTAATCAGTGCATAGACAAACGCGAATCTCTGAGTAATTCATCTAAAACGGACGATGAGAAGTTACATGAGATTATCAGTGTGAAGTGTTTGAATATGGACAATGAAAATTCTAGTAATTTTCAAGTATCAACCACGTCGAAATCCGACGATGAAAAATTAAGTGAAACCAACGTTAATCAGGACAGCACAGGAAGGACTAGTACGAGTCTTGCGATAGAAGATTCTAAGAAGGGAATTATCAAAGAAAACGGGTATCTAGGAAAGGAAAAACCAAATGAATTGGTTAACAAGGATACGAAGACAAAGGCAAAGTTACCAGGGAAAACTAGTAAAAGCACAGATGACAATGAAGTAGAATCGGACGACGACAAGGATCTTTCTCTCAGCGAGTTGAGAAGCAGATTGCAGAAAGAAGCAATGGAAGAAGACTTTTCCATGGACGAGGACAGCGAGAACGAACATTGTTTTAAACACATAAAGAACACGAACGCAGAAGTCTGGAAACAAGAAGTGCAGGATTTTAACGAGATGTTGTCCGAGCTTAGCGTCTCCAAATTTCAACTTATAGCCGACAGCGTGAGCTCGTTTAGAGACCTCGTATCCACCTTTTCAAAGAAGTGTGGCAAGCTGAATGGTGACACTGCTAGCGATGTATGTGTTTAATAATTATGTTTTGTAATTATTGGGTTGCTGCATATGAAATGATAATAAAATTTGCATTCTGAAATGAGACATTTCATGTGTAGCAATCTAACATATCGGTGCGATTATTTCTGTGAATTGCAGAGTGAAATTTTTTCCAGAACGAATCCACGTATCCCTGCGAGATGAAGCTGCTTAAGAGGATGACGGAATTGCTTTCGTCTCTGGAGGAAATGGAATCGATCTTACAGGACTCGACGAAGAAGGCTAGAGTGAAGCTGCAGAAAGAGTGGACGAACTTCAAAGAAGGGTACATTTATAATCGTTCATCTAAAGCCGCATGTTGATATCGAAATCATAAAATTCTATCGGAGCTATCGACTCCATCGTAACAAATTTAATTTGGGAATAATCATTTTCAATCGAGCAGCTTCGTATCCGCGAATAACGTTCCCAGATTAACGCTCATCCTACCTGAAACCTCTTGAAATTGCTACAATCTGTTCCTGACAAATAAAGTGGAGCTGCTCCACGCGTTTTCAATAACGTTTGTCTCTTTGTCGAGCGTGTATGGCAGACATACTGCTGTGTGTTGTAGCAGTGTGGAGGATCAGGACTCATCTGGGGAGGGTCTCGGCTCTAATTGGTGGGTTCTTGGATCGCAGGGCTGTCCACTGCCAACACCCGGAGACGCATCGTTACAAACGTTACCGCAGCCTACCTTATCCCCATCTGGTTCCAAAAGCGTGCGAAAAGTCAGCAAAAACTGCCAGGAAGATATCGTCAACTCGGTCATGCCAACCAAAACAGAACACAAGGAATGTAGAAAACGTCAGGGCGAAAGCTCTGCCGGCGAAGCGCAAAGATGCGAATACGAGAAAGACGAAGACCAGAGAAATCAAGCAACCGGCGAAGATAAAGACAACGCCAGCGAGGAAGAAGGTACGGATCGGTGCAATCGACGCACAATAAAATACTGCTGAGCGCTCACAAGATGATCCCCGGGGGGGGCACAGAGGCAAGAGGGGTCCTGCATAGCAATAGTTTGTGTGTATGTGTGTGTGTGTGTGTGACCGCTTCGGCCAATAGAAGGCTCGCTCCTTCCAAGCTAACCATTCAGGCGCTCATTCTTGCTACGTCACCGCATTCCTGCCAGAGATCATCTTGTGAGCGCTCAGCAATATTTAGATAGGAAAATTCACTTAATCTTCAAGTTCGATATCTTTGCTGAAAATCACTAAAAATTAAGTAAGATGGTGCTATAATTGTTCGAGGTTTTTTTAAAAGGGTTTCGTCTGGCTTCTCGGGTCAAATAGCTCACTATGCGACGGTAAACATTATTGCTCTCGCATCTGATAATACTTTATCGTTTTCCTGTTGAAACAGAACAACAAAGCCGGAGGGTGTTGCGAGCCCGCGGCGTCTCATCATACACCGAACAGTTCTACTCCGATGATGAGATCGAGGAGAAGGAGCTGGATGAATGGGCCGACGTTGAGGCAGTGTATGCGGCTCCCAGCGCACAGATTGGTGCATCCGTTGCACACTTTACTGCAAAAGTCAAACAAGCCGACGACCGTAACAACGAGGAGGACTCAGACCAGGAGTGGATACTACCGAGCTCTCGCAAAAGGAAAAATAAACGTCCGTGTAAGTATACGAGCGCAGTCAGTCCTGCGAGCACTATTAGTAATACTGTTTCTAGCATTAAATTAGATATAAGTAACACATACGTCGTATTCTTGCAGCTGCCAATCGAAGATTAAAATCGTTTCAACACAAGCTACAGAGCATCAAGGTCGACGAGCTGCAGGAAGCGGCAGCGTTAGCGATAGGTACTCCTTCGAACTTGGCCAGCGACAAGGACAAAGCTAAAGCTAAAGATACTCCTATTTGCCAGTCGAAGAAGCTAGAAGAGCCGTGTCCTTCTGCGGCAAAGAATTCCATAGAAAATAACAGAGAAGATCCTAGAATGATCCTAACAGATCATGACAGGACAGAGAATGATCCTAAAGAAACAGTGCCTTCCGCGAAGCCAGTTTGCAAGATTGAGAACATGGAAAGCGTGCACTCGGAATTGGATATCAAGGACGAGGGTCCGATCTACGATTATCCACCGAGTCATCCTGACAACAGTTATCCCACAAACGTCAATCCGAATTACGTGATGGTCAAGACAGAACCCAACTCTATGAACTATTACGTGATGCAGTCGAATATGGTGTCGCCGCAGACTTTGATACATCCCGGTGGTTCATTGGTATCGAACGCTATGCCATCAATGCCGCAAGGTTATTACGTACAGGGTGGGCAGAATTACATCGTTCAAAATCCACAGCCTGGCTACGTCCCTGCTCAAGCGTTTCAGCCCCAAGGGCCTCAAATGTTAGCGCCCCAGCAGTTCGTCAGTCAACCTAGTTACGTGCCGTACATGATGCCAGCGGCGCAACCACAGCGAGGATACATGCCACCCGGTCACCAGCTCGCAAATCAAAGTGTATCGCAGAGTCCCTCGAGCACAATGCCGTCTAGCCAACCCCCGTCAAACAGATCTCTCCAGATTCGGTATCCGCCATTAAGGCAAATGCATCCACAGCCGCATCCTCATCCTAACGGCGCGGTTATTAGAAGCAGCATGCCGATCAGAGGAAACTCTCCGCGAGCGGGTAACCCCAGAGGGAAGATGCTTCAACAGCAACGCGGGACGCCAGTGAAGACTCAAAAAAAGAGGCCAAACGTTGTCGCGGAGAGCCCTGGCCAGAAGACCACGTCCTTGATCGTCCTCAGCGACAGCGACGACGAGATCGAGATGATCATCACCGAGAAGACAGGCACCGAAACGGAAACGACTAAGACGAAAACGGTACCTCGCAGGAATCAGATGCAGAAGAAGATAACCGTTACCTCAGACACCAGTGTCGCCAAACCAAAGAGTGCCATTCCGCCGCAAATAATGCAACGCATGAGTCAAGGAGGCATCTCGATAACGCCTGTGAAACCAGCGCAGCCAGCAGTTCAGAACGCAAGCACGCAATTGGTGGTGGTTGTGAACGAAACCGGAAGCCATTATGCCTTAGCACTGCCCAACGGAAGTAAGCTCATCCTCACCCCTGAACAAGTGGCACAGATAAGAGCTTCGAACGGCGGAAAATTGATTTTGTAAAACGTGTGACTGATCGGTTCCATCGGAAGGAGCCGGGATTCGATTGAATAAACGAACTTGAACTGTCCAACCAGTAAGGAGTTCTAAATGCAGCGGGCGAAGATGATACACCGGTGATCTCTTCCTCACCTTAGGATACACCTTCGAAGCGGATGTTCCTACTATTTTTTTTTTTAGGGGTACAATCATGCAAGATATTATTGAAATATTTTTTAGTACATTTCGATCGATTACGTTACTCTGCACTGTCGGATAAGCATGCATCATCGTTGTTTCAAATTTATATACATCGGCAGCTTTAACGAGAACTCAATCGTTTGCTCTAGAAAAGATGGAACTGTGTGTGGCGGCTATATCAACATTTACATATTTTTGTTATATCGGGTGGAAGCAATTGTGATTTATTAACAAGGACACGCTGCAGCTTGTGCATCGATTTGATTTTAAAGTGATTGGTTGAGTTTTTATTGTACAAACAAAATGAAACGGATATTACCTTAATTGTAACGGCGACTTCTCTTTTGTACTATTTATACAGTGCATCGTAGAAGTTAATTTTTTTGCTCTCCAGCTTCGAATGCGGTCGCAAGACATTAATGTTAAATTAGCACGCATTTCGTAGACCAGTAATGAAAATGTAAATAAGTTACGCGGGTAGGATTATGCGTAAAATTATGCTTGTGATCTAAGAACGTGAAAACATTACGAGGTTCGGTGTGAAACTATCCTCAAAATGCACTATACATTTTACTACTTGAACATTTTGTAACATGGCTGATTAAAAAGAAATGTGAGATACGTGGAACCGGAAATGATGCGCATACATACCTCTTCACACAATGGTAGAGAATAATAACTTTTAGAAGTGCGGAGCGATATTCCACTGTACGTTTAGATTCAACTTGGTTTACGCTTTTTTACTTACATAAGTTAAAAAGCAACGATATAGATGTAAATGTTATTTTCATTAAACGTCGAAATTAAATGACTAGTAATTGAAAAATGACTAAAAAGAATATAAACCGAATGGGAGGAGTATGTAGGATAATTCTTTATACATACCGTATATATTCATTCTACCGTAAGCATACAAATGAACATTAAAGACTCAATTCGTTTAAGTTATTAATCAGCCAAGTGCTCTTTTAAGTTCAGATTTATTGTTTCTTTTTTTTCAAGTGAAATTAAATCAGATCGGTAGTCGAATTACAAAAGCTTCTTTCAAAGAACAAAAATTATATGTATATTTAAAAATCGTTTAATTAATTATATTGTACAGATTGTATATTTATTCACATATATTACTTTGTTTCTTTACAATGTGTCTTACGCTTATGTTAAAAATATATTACAAAAATACGTTAAGAAATCTTTATACACTTGACAATGAATAGGAACGTTAAATATTTTAGCAATAATATGAGTTTACTTCTTCTCCTTCAGATATATAAATTACGAGAGAAAACGTGTGACCGTAATCAGACTTTTCGAGTATTATAAGCGAAGATACAGGAACTGCGATTATTTACACAAATATTAACAACGCATGAGGTAAAAGTATCGCGAGTCGAGATTTATGATTGAACCGAAACGTTACGGTAAAAGCATTCGATAGAATTCGATTGAAAAATTCTGTGTAACTTTGTGAAACAAGTCTCGGTGATCGGAAGCGATTCTAAATCTGATTGTTGTGTTTCCGTATGTCGTTATCGAAAGTTAGAAACCTGGACAGACGTGCTCCATTATAAGGCGCGTCGCTTCCAGGTGGATGCAGCCTCATCTAAAACAAAAATGCAACTTTAAAATCAGCGTGTACGTAGAGGTGAATCGAGAAACATCAAAGAGAATGAAAAATGGAGAAATAAGAATTATATAAAGTCGTAATCTGCTCAAACATTATATTGAATTACTACCTACCGCAATGAGCATAATTTTTGATGCAGTTGTCGGGTTCGCTTCGTGATAAAAGGTTGAGCATACATTTATACTTAATACTATGATATCTATTTTATTTTCGCATTTTTCTCGAGGAATTTTCTCTAGCGTTCTAAAACGGGGCCGACTAAACAACGAATACATTTCTCTCTCGAATAAACAATGAAATCAATCGTAAAATAATACAAACATCGTTACTTCTCGATATCAATAATGAAACCATATATAACTAACGCTCAAAACAACAAACGATATCCACCGTTCTAACTGATATTGTATAATGCAAAGTTAGTGTGCAAACGGTTATCAAAAATGTCGAAAGTCGCATAAACTGATCTCCAGTTCTTCGAAAGCAGCTCTTTGAAGCCATTCTTGGAGGGATTAATGATTAATCTACCCGACTCCATTGTGGTTAGTTTTATTAATGTTATTATCAAAAATACAAATCGTCCATCAAGCATGGAAACTACGAAGCACCTCGGCACTTTCGATATAGAAAAAAAATTATACAAATTTTCAAGTTGACTCGGTAAGAAATAATGTTTTACTACGAAGCGTATCGAGAATTATCATGTTGAATGAAACACACGTATAACGTAATTATAATTTTCTCCTTCGAAGGTATATTTGATCGTTCCGTCGAGCTAGTCGCATGGAGCATTGTTCTAATTTAAAAAAAAAAAAAAGAAATAACGGAGTGCATTGTAATTATGGGACTGCAGGATGCAAGCTTGAGCATTAATGGAGGACTTAATGGCGCATTGCAAAATTGCAAACGTAGTTCGGCCGTGCAGCACCGATTCTCATCTATTTCTTGGCGAAGACATCCGCAGTTTTCTCGTCCCCTTCCGCGTTTCTGAATCGCTTCTGCAACGAGAAAAAAAACCGACACCAATTCGTTACACGTGATGAACACAGGCGTTACGATGATCAGATGATGCGTGCATCTCGGGTCAAATTCACTTTCGCTTTGCTTATCGCTTATGGACCGCTTCGGGAGGCTCGCTTGGACTCGATCAACACATTCTATGGAAAATATATCATCGATACACGTTACAATTCCATTTAATGGGGTAACATTAAATACAGCCTCGTTTATGCGAATGGTAACCCAGATAGCACACGATGTATTAAAGATGTCTATTTCAAGTCCGAAAGTCTCACGTCCTAAGAAGACGTCTTTAAGACCATAAACAGTGTGGTTTTTATATACCCATCATATAGCAGTACTAGCATTGGTATTATTTGGTCGAGTTAGTGTTCTTTTTTTCTTCAATTTCAACTCCAATTACAACTCTTCAATTTTCAACTTCAATTTTTCCATTTCAACTCTTCAATGTTTCAATTTCGACTCTTCGATTTCAACTTCAGTTTTTCTATTTCAATTCCAATTTTTCTATTTCAACTCTTCAATTTTTCAATTTTGAATCTTCCGTTTCAACTTCAACTTTTCAACTTCAGTTTTTCGATTTCAACTTCAATTTTTCGACTTCAACTCTTCTATTTCAACTTCAATTTTTATTATTTTTATAGTGATTTTAATTGAAATTGTTAGTTTTATTACATTTTTTATGTCAATTCCACATGCTTTCTTCTGATAAAGCAAGGTTTAACTTTAAACTCGTTTTTATCGAAATCTATTTTTACTTTTCCCTTGTTTTAATTTAATTAACATCGATGGACCTTTAAGACTTCTTAGGGACGTCTTAAAGAGTGTCCTACGAACGTCTCCTGACATCCATAAACGTCAAACAGACGTCGTTAAGACGTACCGTTTTCTAGCACAAGACGTTCGGAAGACGTTCGTAGGACATTCGGGACATCTTTAACACGTCTGAATGTCGAACTGCAGACGTCTTTGTGCTATCTGGGAACATTAATCTATTGGTATCTGAAATACAAAATAGACGAATTTTCTAAGTAGCTATTCTTACACAATGTCAAGCGAACCTCGCAAAACTGTAGTGTAGGTGTTTAATCGCGTCAACGAAAACCGCGTGAGGTGAGGCTGAAGCACATAAGCTCCCTTTGGCAACCCGATTAGGGCAATCTGAACTTCTATTCTTCTCTTGATGCTTCTATCTTCCCTGGAGTGGAATTTCGTTATTCCAGTTACAGGACGTCCGGGATCGTCCCGGACAGTCCTGGATTTTTAAACGAGCGGTTGTGACAATTGATGAATAATGAATTATTAATCAAGTATGCAACTTCTGTCTGGACGTTAGCGTAAAGTAAAGGAACTCGAAAATTCTCAGTGCAAGTAGAATAAGTCATCCTTAACGCAGACAGTTCCAGGCGTCTGATTTACTTTTCATAAATTGTCGACTGATTGTAGAAGGTATAAGAATTCTCTCTTGAACTTGTTTATACAAATTCTGTGCAATATTTCTCACCTCCTAAAATCACTTTCGGTTATGGGTTTGCGCGAGGGAGAGACGAATTATTCTCTGCTTGCACCGAAAGTTTCGCAATTTTCAGGATTTCCGGGCCGCCCAACTTCTGTAGCCAGTGACTTCATCGGTGACTCACCATGATCCTGTATTTCTCTTTACAAGCATACTCGGTCTCGTCCACGTCGTTGTAGCAATCGCTTTTATAGTCGGGAGGTATCGGTTTCCCCTCGAACTGGCACAATTTGGACAACGGTTTCGCGTTCACTATCATCTTCTCGAAACCCGTCGGCTTTTGTTGCGGACAGTAGAACACGTCTGGCGTGTTCTTGTCGAAGACAATGCTTTTACGCATCATGTCGCCAGCCTCCGTCGCGACGAATACCATCTGATGGGAAGAAATCAATGTTCGCGCGGTTATTATACGTTCTCACTGTTTGCATCATTTTTCAGAGAAAGCGCTTCCTCCAATTAAAAAACATCGCGGCGGCCGCTTTCTCTAACCCCGAACAGAAAAGAATTAAAAGGATTCGCTCGGTTTCTCGAGGCTCCAGGGGAATCGTCATTCTTATAATTAGGCTGCGGATCTTTGTGCAAAATGAAAATGTTGCGCATCGATTACAAGCAGTAGAAACTGCATAGACATTCGCTTCTTCTGTTTGTAATTTATGCGAATAATACAATTGTATTGTTAACACATTACCGAATTATTGCATAATTTTGAAAAATCTGTGGTACACGGCTAAACACTTTCTAATGGAAGCTTCGATGGCAACAGCAATTTTCAGTGCGAACTAACAAGTCTTATGCTTTCATTTGGTACAACCAGAGTTGTGCTAATTCAATTACGCAATTGAATTACATTGTATTTCAATTATATAGTAATTCAATTACGCCGTAACTGAATTACATAATTCAAACCTTTCAATTAATTCAATTACTAAGTATTTTGATCATATGTGTAATTGAAATATAATATAATTAAAATACAGCTCTCCAAATTATAGTCCAGAACTTTGAAGAAGTGCGATATATTTTTGTTTTTCTTTTATATACTTGTTTGTGCTGCCTATGCGGCGTAGTTTCTATCCCTCGACCTCCTTCGTACGTAACGCTATTTTATAATTGTACTCCAATTGCAATTACGAATTACATTGTAATTCAGTTATTTAATTTAATCGAATGAAGATCTGAATTATAAATTACAATATGACTGAATTACAATTTATTTTATAATTGTACTCCATTGTAATTACGAATTACATTGTAATCCAATTGAATGAAGATCTGAATTGTAAATTGCAATATAACTGAATTACAATGTAATTCAATTACTTTGTAATTATAATTCCTGGAGTAATTCAATTGTAATTCTGCACAACTCTGGGTACAGCACGATTATTGAAAATCCTATTTCGATAGGTTTTTCGATAGGCTTTCGATAGGTAAAGTGTTAAAATCATCAGTATATTCATACAAGTCTTTTAATATTTTCACCGTTTTAAATTGCACTTGCTCGTTTTTGTTATAAATGCATCAAATCCGGAGTCTACTTATAACATTGCAACCGTTTTCGCTGAAAATGATATACGACAGGCACGATAAATATGATCGAACGTTAATCGACAGTTTCCACGTTTCCCGCGTTACGTCTCGATCGTCCGCGGTGATTCATAGATCACGAACTCAGGTTTTCACTCGTGAAAGGAGATCTGTATTGGCACGGGTTCGCGAGTTTCGCGTAATAAACCGAGTCGCGCACTTTTCAGTCGATTTTTTTTCCTGAGAACGAGGCAAAAGGATCGGATAAAGTGCGGTGATCGATGCCGATTTCACCTCCGGCGATAACAATGCGCGCGAGCGTCTTCCGGCTGCGAGAAAAGCAGGAAGTCGATGCCTGATTCGCCTGCGTATTTACTTACGGCGAGCATTGCCAGCATACAGCACACGTACGCGGTCCCTGGAAAAAGGAAAGAAATCCGAGTCAGTTTCCACCGAGTTGCACGAGGAAATATGAAAATGTATTCGAGCGGCCGCAGCTCGCGCAACGAAGCTCGTCGACACGCGCTATCATTAAATAAACGTCGACTGCGAAAACTGGGCCATTTGGAAAGGGAGTCAATGCCGATTAACCGACAGCCTGTCCCTTTTCCGCCGAGTCATTCTCTAGACATCACTTAACGCTCGCCGCGTCGACGTCAGAAATCTCTGTTAATAGAAATGAGGAAACTGTTTACGTGATCATTATTACACAGCGGTTCTTTATGCGAAATAAACATTTTCTACCTGAATTGCAGCAAACTCGAGTGGAATAGATGTTTATTTTCTTTCTCAACCCCTGCCCTACGATTCATTTTACGGTTTCAGTTTCATAAAACCTTTTCTGTAGATCATATAATTTCCTAAAATGGATACTTATACAGTCACTCGAATTAATATTCGCACGCTCTAAAAAAGACGATAACTTTTTTAATATTGTACTATACGATTTGAACTTTATTGGGAAGCTAGAGCAATGGCGCACTCAGGATTTAATCTTAGGGAGGGGGGACCGAATTGAACAGATAAAATTTTGTTGCCTGATGCAAGAATTGCCAATGTACATATGTACTTACATATGTATGTACATAATGTTGAGAGAGTTTTACATATACAGTCAAACCTGTTTTTGTGCCGTCTTTTTTTATGAAATTTTTTTATGAAGACGTTGTCGTTATCAAAAAAGTGTTCCTACAAAAGTTGTTTGGTATAACGGGCTACATTACGTAGTATTAATTGTTATCAAGGTGACCTTGAAATGTCCTTCACCACTCCACCCACAAGAAAACAATTAATACTACGTAATGTAGCCCGTCATATCAAACAACTTTTGTAGGAACACTTCTTCGATAACGACAACGTCTTTCGACATATCCTGCTGATCTCATTTGTGCAGGACACACTGTATATGTATTGAATTATGTACATTTCGAAAATTTCTCCATGTTTGAAATGAGAAATTAAAATTTTTTTAAATGTTTCCATGTGTAATTTAATTATTTATTTTGTTTGGAAAGCACTTTCTCGCTATTTCGTAAAGCTTTGATATATTTTCTAAGTGAGACTTTTTTTATGCGGTCCCTCTCCACCGCATAAAAGAAATTTTCTTTAATATGTTGTGAGAAATTATTTGTTATAGCTATTTGTGAAGTTTGTGAATATTTGTTTTTTGGATTAATCTATAACTATCTGGATTAATAGCTTGAGCATAATATATAACAGTATTTTTAAATTCTTCTAATGTTTCTACTGTATTAAGATTACACCTGCTCGTTTTTGTCATAAATGCATAAAATACGCTGTCTACTCGTTATACTTGTTTTACCATCGAATTACATAATGCTTGCACGTTTACCCGCCTCGGGAAACAGATACAGCAACGATCAACATTGAGAGATCGCTATAGCTGCTCGATAAAAACTGGTATCAATTTAAAAATACATAAGGCAATTTCATTAAAAGCTGATGAACGGTATCGTAGCAACGGTTGGAAGTGGATTGAAACTATATTTGGCAAGGAAGGTGAAAATGACTGGACATCCGAAGATGCAGGCCAAGAACGGATTAATAATTAATGAAGCAGTCTGAGAAACGTTCCCTTGAACTGGTCTTCGATTTGATCTAACAACGAGTGGGAGGACACTGTCAGACAGACATTATTTTTATCTGTCTGATCTATCGCCGCTCCCCTGCGGCTTCTGCAAGGACGACGGGGTCGCTGCGGTTCCGCGTGGTGCGTTTCGTCGCGGGCTGTTACTGTATCAGGATACAGATTACGCTCAACCGATACCTGTCTGACATTTCAGTTCACTCTGTATGACATTTACATAATACACTAGCCGTTGATAGCACTGCTAATTTTACGGGATCGTTAAGACCACGAAAATAAACGGATTCGGAACAAAGTTACGGACACCCTTTAAAAACTAATAATTTGCACAAGGTTCCATTACAATTTAGTCTATTGATCTTCCGATTCTCCACTGTAATTCGCAAGTATCGTGAGAAAGAGGAGACATTCTTCCTTCAAACGGTTACTCTATCTCCAGACGAAAACAGATTTAAACACCTCATTAACGTGATTAGTCTCATCCTCATTAAGGCGAAACAGATTTTACGGCGCATTAAAACACATAACGTGTTTAGTACCATCTTGAAAAAAGTTTCTTTCTCCTTTATCAAGATGTTCTTGCTTATTTCTAGGTTAATGTTTAACGAGGTGTAAAAGCGCGGCGAATTGCGAAAGCGATCGCACTGACTCGCGATTTTTCTTTAAACTTTGGATTTCAACCAATCTCGATTTTACTTCGTAGATGAACGTGCAAGCAGGATACTCATTGGAGACGTGACATTTCTCTTTCAACATTTCCCTGTGACATTTAAGGCATCATTTGCGAAAGCAACGGGGCAAGACCTGCTATGGAATCCTATTATTGAATTTTTAGTAAGTTCGAGCGGTGACGGGATCGCACCAATGAATTTATCAATTGAAAACTATAATCCCATTTTTGTAATTGATGCGACGCCTCGCATTATCAATCGCTGCTCCAAATAATCGCAGAATTCGAAGCAATATAGCCACGGCAATTTCACATTGTTCAAGTAATACCCCAATCATTTCAAGCAGTTTACAGCTCTCCTCTTGTTAAGAGTCCCACAACGTTAAAAAGAAGATTGTCAACTCCATTCTTCTTTCAGAATGACATCGAGCGAAACGGAACCTTTAACTCGATCTAGGACTCGAGCCTAATGCCAAATAACAACTATTTCGCTTCTACGAAATTGATTATTTCCACGAAAGATTTTTTAAAAAATGTATTTATCGTCGTACACCTGTCTGAATTTGATATTCGATAGTTCTCGTTACTGTACGTGAAAAACTCCGCGCGTAAGAAAATAAAAAAAAAGAAGAACTATGCGTCGTAATGGGGCAGTAGTCGATCGCAAAACAGTACTCAACTTATTAAAATGATTAAAAGAAGAATGGAATTTCTTCAGCAAATCTAGTTAGAACATCCGCCATCTACAATTTGTTAATGTTCCTCTAAAAATATTACAAAATTTCTCTGAATGTCCATTCTTTACTCGCTAATATGTATATTTTAATGTTTGGTCTTATGACGAGAATTTGTGCAAACACGTTAAACACAGAAAGGTTTTAAACAATCTATACATTTTGGTTGACTATACGTAAGGGTTTAGGGAGTAGACTCGTTTTTCTCGTTTTTATCTAGCGCTTTTCACTACTGAAAAAACTCTATCGCATGCATTATCGAGAAATGAGAAGACCCGCACCCTTGCAATCCTGGTGTAAATGTTTAGAAACGTCGCGTGCTATTGTTATGTCAGTGGAAAAACGTCAGCATAGAGCGAAACGTCGAGTCCACGGCACACATAGCGCTAAAAGTCTCGTCTCGCATACCTAAACGAAGACGCAAAATATTAATGCGTGGGTTTCGTGTTTGGTTCACGGCTCTCGGGCCACGGTGTGCAATATGCCGTTTGATGACGAACGCGAGGTACCATTCGGTTAGCTTTGAACCTTCGACTGTTCAACTCGAACGGAAACTCACCCATGCTGGTGAACGCTGGTCGCACGGCCGGGAACACCTGTTGATCCACACGAGACGGCGTCCCTTCGTTGACTGAGATCGCGGCGGATCCCGCACCTCACAGGTTCTGAAAGTGAGTGCCGTTATATTGTACAGGACGGATCAAAACCACCGGACTAACAGTATCGGCAATCAACAGAGAGTCAGTGGTCGCTACCGTACATCTCACTGAATCACAACAAACTGTACAACCTGGCTAACCATTCTTAAAAACCCTTTTCCTTTACTTCACTCGATTACAGCACATAAAAGGATCATTCTCTCAAAGTATAGATGCGTAGATATACAGCTTGAAGAAAACACGCGTCTTTACAAAAATGACTGACAATGAGTCATGTAATATGAATGTTGAAAATAATTAAGAATTGAAACCTGTGTTTTTGTTAGTTTGTATTGTCCTAAAAAGTTCGCACAATTCTTTAGCGATTACCATTTTTATTCTTCTTAACATCGAAACATCTGTATAATTGTTGCGAAGATTCGATTTGATCGCATAATGTAATTAGGAATTTTGGACGGTGATGGTAAACGGAGTGGGTGGAGCGTGGGTAGACGACCTCGTCCTTCCCATATTCAGACCATATAGTGTCATCAACTTGTGGGTTTCATTTCAAGGATCACATTTCTTCAATTTATTATTCCGTTTTATTTCGCGACCTCTTCTGTACACGTTTTATTTTCAAACGGTTACAAAAATATATATTGGTAACTTATTCTTCTATGCGAGAAAAATACGAGGTGGCAAGTAGACAACGGTTGCACGAAATACAGTCTTTCCTCGAGAGTTTATCGATAAAATCAGCTCCAAACACTCTGGCTTATATGTCTTATATCTGAAATAATATTAAGCGATAAAATATGTACGCGAAAGGTTTTCATTATTTGTAGAGATGCTCTAATTATTTGCTATCTTACCAGCTCGTCCAAGTCAACATCCACGACGTCCATAGACACGTCTATATCCGGGAAGGCATCCTTGACGATATCCGTATGAGCTTTAGCCTTTGTTTTAAGAGACTCTTCAACATTGATCTTGTTAAAGTCGTTTCCAAAGTCATTCCTAAATGAAAAATATTACTGTTACTAGAAGACATGCTGTCTTTGAGGTTTTAAGATTTGATACTACGTAAATCACCTTTACCTTTGATCCTTTTTAGGGTCTATGTCCTCCAACTGAAATAATTCTGCGATTTTTTCGAGATGACATTTACTGTTCTCTTTTACCGATTCGACCTCGAAAACTTTTTTTAAGTAATCTTCTATAGGCGGTAATGGTTCATCCGGATGGAGTGCGCGATACGATAACTGATGCCATTTATGCTGCAATCCAGGATTAGGCACATATCCCGGCAGATAACACTGACTTCCATCTATTTCCTCGTTATCACTATAGAAAAATATACTTATCAATAGACTGCGGATCTTTATGCAAAATAAAAATTGTCTGAATCGATTGCAAGAAATAGTTTTAGTTACTTCTTCCCTTAATGATTTTAATACAGGAGAAATCATACATTGACATCTTAGATTTTAAAAGTTTTTCAAGAAGTTTGATCTTCATCTACTTATCAACAATACACCGTCGACTCTTACAGATAACATTCACGCTTACTCTGTATCAGGTAGCATCAAGGAGTCGAGTAAATTATCCACAGCTTTATTTTGTTCGTTTGTCAATTTTTTCGCACAGGACTTGAGAGTTCTCGATTCCATTATTCTTCTGTCCTCTGCGAACGGTAAAGATACTTCAGCCAAACACTACAAAATTAATGTGAATGCTGATTGAACCGCTGATCGAGAAGATTATTTAAAAAGTATTAAATTGGCAAAAAAGTAATTTCGGTATTTTAAGGTAAAATGATGATGATGAGGACCAGAAGTTTAAAGAGCACGGGATTGTGAAGCTACCAGGAAGATGGCAAAAGATCATCGAACAAAATAAAGTTCATTGGTTAAACAAAAAAATTGGGTTCTATTTCACCATACCGAAATTAATTTCTTGTCAACCCAATAGTTGAAAATACCCATGGTTCATCGGGATCGTCGATACACGGAAATAGTGCAACCATCTTTGGGGAACTATTGTTGCTATAAACTTTTCTTACAATAGCGACGCAATTCCTGTTATGCATCGCTTCTACTAAACTGAAAAACGGTTTAACCGCGGTCTGGAAGATAAATGGCGAGCATGTTATTGTCTCTTCGAGTTTTCAAAAAGAATTTAGACGATGAAAACATACCTCATCTTTGCTCGAAGGTAACACAATAGATACACTAGTGTCGTACCAGCAGTCTAAATCGATGTTATCTTTACTCGTAAAACTGTGAATGATGTAGCTCTTTGGCTCAGATTTGTAACTCAGAGACTCCTCTAGACTTTCTGTACTTATAAAAAACATTCGTATATACACAATTAGACTGTTTCAAATTTCTTGTACGGTAACTAAAGATCGATGACATACTTTCAATGGGAATAAAGTCTCCCCCGTATTTATACCCTGGTACAGTTTCATCTTTGTCATAGTTCTTTCTCTGCCTATCCAAGTACAGTACTTCCGATGTAATTTTCTTGCCTTCTTTAGCAGTTCTCCATGATGGAAATGATTTATTATTTTCAGTTACCTGTAATAAATTATGCCGTTTACTTGAAATCCTTGTGTAACGTAACGTACAAGAATTCGGTAAACTTCAAATTTGGTCTTACTTTAATATAACTGGCAATTGGTATGTCTATGTCGATTAATTTCAAGTTAGCGTACCAAGGCATAGATTTTGTTAGCGGATCCTTATAAAATCTCCACTCTAATATAGCATTAGCACACGTCGCATGATGCCCATTTATCTATTTAATAACGAATAGTCAATGTCTCTTCCTACAACAAACTAAAAAAGATACGTTATAACTAGCGTTACCTTCTTGTGTAAATTGTTCAGAAATATTTCGCTATCATTAAGAGAGCCCTCCGGTCTGTCTTCCAATGATGCCTCGCCTCTAAAAGATGAAGATACAAAATAATACTGTGCGTAATTTTTTGGTCCATCATAAAACAATTAAAATATTTCATACATCGTATGCAACTGAATTTCATGTTCGCTTAATGTCTTTGCAATTTCACCTATTTGAAATTGCAAGATAATGTCCTCTTCTTCTTTAAAATCGGACATCAGAACTATTTTTCTTATAGACTTATCGACACTGAAATAGAATATAAACAAACAGATTATGTACAAGACTTGCAACGGACTACAAGTAAATTTTAAAACTTACGCATTTTCCTCTATGTACTTTACCGAAGCGATAAGCGCTTCTATCCAATTCGAGCAATATGTTGTGGCCCCCAAGTCCTTAATCTTTTCTATTATCGTCCAATTTGGTATTACAAAATCTAGATATTCTTCCACGTATTCTGTATCCAAGTTATTTTTTGTAACCGACGAACCCATTAATATCACAGCAATCTCATCTTTCGGTCGTAGGAAAATCTGTAAATTATTGCTATTGGATTGGCAAGAAAGTAATTTCGGTATTTTAAGGTGAAATAGAGCCAAATTTTTTGATTCAAGCAATGATCTTTAATGAATAAAATATTTTCCCTTTGTTCGATGATCTTTTGCCAAAAAGAACAAATAAGAAAATATCTTATTGATGAAAGTTCATTGTTTGAGTAAAGAATTCAATTTACTTTCTTGCCAACCCAATACATACTATAGTGCTAATTGCTTTTAACTATAACCGATCATAGTATTTGTTTTTACCTTATAATTAATAATTCTGTCAGCGATATGTTTAAACTTCTCCAACAAAACTGCATTTTTTGGTCTCCCGGGACAGGTCACTCCTATGTTTATTAACAATACCAATGTTTCCTGTAAATTATAAAATATGTGTACCTTTTTCTATTCATACGGAAATGCAAACAATTAATAAACGGTCATCATTAATAAATAATGTATTAAAAACAATAAACAATAACCTTTATCGATTTCGGTGGCATTTTGTGTATTAATATTGTATATTAAAAATATATGTTCCGAAATTCTGAAAAATTGATAAATCACGATTATATGATATACGATTATACGAATGATAAACTAACATATATACGAGATGAATTAGTTTGATCAAGTAGTTTGAAAATTATTATTTATAATTTACGGAAATGCACACTTCTGTATAACAACAACTTGTACGCTTATTGCGATCTTAACTCCTAACTGATCCTAACTTTCTATTGGATCTGGAACTCTGGAACTCCTGATTGCTCCTGATTCACCCCTTTAATTCATACAAGCTACTCCCAAGCTGTAAATTTTAAATCGAAATATTTCTAAAAAATCCTATATATCTTTTGCATTATCGATTGAAATATCTACGATATCGTTTGTCTGTTAAAATTTTCGTCGAATCCCTACAAAATTTCCCGCACATTACTTGAAAGTTGAGCTTAACGAACGCGATGCTAAGGGTCGCGAGAATAACAGACTGTCAGAAAAGGCGCGCATCATAGATTTGTAACATTTGCAAAATATATACCTACATAAATGCGATTGTACGAAGAAAAGTGGAATTATTCGGTGAATGGAAAAATTCTATTCAGTTCTTCGATCTCGGAATAAAGTGTGGATCAATAAGTTATCTTGTATTTACCGTGAAAATTGCAAATCAACAATTCTTCGTTATGCAGTAATTCAAAAGTTAATATGTTGATTTAGGTTACTTCTGATAGATAGGTATTGTTTACTTTACGTTTTATTATGGCTGGTTAATACGTGTTCGTTTAAATCATATTCCATGTTATTTGTTACTTACAGGTTGCATCGAGAATTAACATTTTCAATAATTATTTAACATGGAGACCGTCGTGAAAACTTCTCGGATAGAATTAACCGACGAAGAGGATGCTCTACTCAACGAAGCCATCTGTATGAGTTCAAACGAGCTCGGTAGAATATTGGAGTCGAATAAAGAAAGCACGATTGCTCAAAATTCTTTAAAGCCTCAATCACAGGAAGATAAGGTTACTATAAATTTCACCAAAAATATTAATGCAAACGTTAATAAATATGTTACAAATAATCCGACCAATATCAAATACGAAGACAACGTTAAGAATAAACCGGAAGATGTACACTGTTTACGCAAGAGGGCTAGAGAAAATAGTACTCACAACGAAGACACAAAAGTGTTTCGAAGCAGACGTAACAGCGACTCTAGTTCTACTACCAATTCGTCGGATAGCAGTAAGAAGCGTATAGAATACGAAACGGATCCTATTGTATTGACGCGTAGACAAAAAGAAATAGATTATGGGAAAAATACGATTGGATACGATAAATATATTCAGGCTGTGCCTAAGTAAGAATCTTATAAACGAGAATATTATCAGAAAGATTCAACGTTATCCATTTTATTATTTATATCTATTTTAGAGAAAAACGTACGAGGGAACATCCGAGAACACCTCCAAAATATATTAAGTATAGTAGAAGAGGATGGGACGGCATGATAAAATTGTGGAGGAAACAACTTCATCAGTGGGATCCAACCGAAGACAGCAACGCCGATTGAGATAAAGTTCAACCAATTACTTTGTTACATAAATATTTAATTTTATAATACGATTTCTGTTTCCATGCCTTTGTGGTTCCTCCTACATATAAATATTAGATAAAATGTAGTGCAAATTTTGGTACATTCTTATACATATTTATATGCACTAAGAAAATATAAAATGTAAATTAAAAAATTTATATTAATAAATAGTTTAAGTAAGCTATTCGAAAGGAACACTTAGTAACTTGATTAAAAGAAAAATACAGTATTATTGAAAAATTCTTTAATTCTCCTTCCGCTTTATATATTATAAGTTACATTAAATATATGTTTTGATTGTTTTCAAGTGTAGTTCGTATGTTGAAATTATACGAAGTCAATTTCACTGTTTGCCAGATTGACTTTCCAATTGTTTTAATATATTATCTAGTTTTTCATTCGTCTTTTGCTCCATTTCATCAATTCTTTTCATCAACCTTGTCTCTACATCGTGCAGCTTATTATCTATGTAAGCCTTGATGTCTGTATTCGATTCGGAATGATCTTCGTTATATTGTTGCCCCTTGTTCTCATGACTCTCCGGTACATTTGTGTTTAACAACGAGTTAAAAGATAGTTTTGTTAGGAATTGTTTTATGATTTCAGGATTAAAAATAGGTGGAGGCGAAGTTTCAGACTTAGTAATGGATTCTGTCATATAGAGCATTATACCGTATATCCACATAACCGAACCTTTAACGTTCGTTTTTGTAAACTAGAACGATATTAGAAATTAGGTAATACGTTCGCAAAAGCCTTTAGAACTTCAAAAGAATTCTTATACCTTTACGCTAGCTTCGGAAGTAGGCGGGTTAAAAGTTGTTTTCGCAAGGTAAATATAATTATCGTCAAAGTCATCCACCAGGTTTCCGAATACCGTTGTTTCATACTCTCCGAATTGCTTGAAAAATTCTAAGACATAGGCCTCTGAAACTATGGCGATACGAGATATCGTTTGGTGGTCCGGTAACTTTATCTCCAACATACAGGGCTCATTAGAGGATTGAGTCGGTTCTAAAGATATACACGTATGCACGTAGACTATTTCATCGACATTGACACTGTAAAAATAGTCGTATTGATCTTTTAATGTCAACAAATGTGTTTACATAACATTCGTACAAAATATACATTCAAACTTAATTTCTTGTAAATATACAAACAGCTACTCTCGTAAACACTAGTATACTTTGAAGAAAAATTCTCGTTACTTCTCGAATTCGTGATCGGAGGCTGTCATAGTGAAAACATCGTGAAACTGTTTGTCGTTAGTGATTTTCCAATTACAAGAAATCTGCAGAAAATCTTTATTTAACGCTGAAGAGTTGTCAATCGTTTGATTATTTGGAAGTTCCATTATATGCACTATCTAAGTAAATACAATCTACACTTTTCTACGAAGTCAGTTCTATTAATTTTGTATTTTATCTTCACTAGAGAGCACTAGAGAGAAAATCCATGTTTTCACATTATTTTCATGTAAACATTGAACGCTCCATGGGTACTTTCGCGTGTACAGGTTATCCTGCTTCAGTGTGCTTCTGTCAGTCTCTTCTCTTTAGCGAAATGTTTGTTACATCGTTACATGGTTACATCAAGTTACATTCAGTGTTCCGATTCCGATTTCCGATATGGTGCAAAGTGCAAGTTGCAACTTTTCTCGCGCATGCGTGGCGATTTCAGGCTCAGTAAAGTAAGATTCTCGATAAATGGGGTACCTTGATCACCCCGTAAAATTGTTATGATTTGATTGTGAAAAATGAATGTATAACATGTGTATATTTTGTATATAACTCATAGACCACGTCCTGGAGTCTTTTTGTCCGGAACAGATTAGTTTCAGTATACATTCTCGCCAATATAACTGCCTCAGGCCTCAGGACTTTACTGGGCTTTACCAGAGAGGATATGAGAGTGCTCACGCCCGGGTCTGAGTTGCCACCACTTTTTGGCACGCTCCACACGCTCACGCTTAGCGCGGAACAGCTCCTATGCGTACGGTAGAGCCCACTTTTACCACGAAACAGAGACCACACTGTTTTAGCATGAAACAGAACCTTTACTAGCCTATGGCATAAATCAGAACTAGTTTCAACCGATGCTTCGTGCGATATAACCACGTATCGGAAATTGCTAAATGCGGTAATAAGTCTAATAAATTTAATATTAATAAATATCTTTATTAGAAGAACGCGTGCGGAATTGACATAAAAAGTGTAATAAAAACAACAATTGTAATTAAAATCACAATAAACATAATAAAAATTAAAATTTCAATTACAATTAAAATCACAATAAAAATAGAATCACGCACACACACACACACACACTTTAAATCAGAATAAGTTTTTTAAGAATGGACTAAATGACTTTAATTTCTCTGTAAGGCTAGAAGAATTAGTTTAGTAAACGACGTATAAAAAAATGTTGGAAAAATGATGAGAAATGCGAAAAAAATAGTGAAAATTGATTTTTACTACTTCTTTAGCTGGGCCACCGACGTGATACTATTAAAGACTGTCAGCCTTACGGGAGTTGGTGTCACCCGAATATTTCGGTGTTCTCATACACCCTCTTGAATGTATTCTAGCTGGAGTAAGAAATAGAAGGCCATCGACGTGATCTCGTCGTTGCAGAAGGCCACTAAGGAGATTCTCGTCGCGTCGGTAAGAAGGAAAATCGTCACGGAACCATATTGATGTGAATTGTTACATTCTGCACCGAACGTATTGCAGATACGGGCAAAAAATTCCTAGATGTATTAAGAAAGTAATGAATCATAATTTCAGGAAAATCAACAATTCCCACTTCAAATTTTGTATGAGGTACCTCTATTTGTAATTTCAAAATATTTCGTAAACGAGAATTATTACCTTACACATTTTTATACATAAATGTTTCAAGAATCTGAGGGAACAGAAATATGTTGAAAAGACTTTACGGTAAAAGATTAGATGGCAAGGAGAGGTCAAGGGAGTGCTCGTTAACATCATTAATTAGCAAAAGAAATTGTTATAAACATTTGATTGTAAACTCTAGCTAATGGAAGTGTAAAAGGAGTAGAAGAGAAAGGTGTTACGAGTTGTGGTTAACAATAAAAAGTATATTTAACGAGAAATCAACGATACAAAATGAAAAATAACAAAATGAGAAAATGAACAATGAATTATCGAACGAAACGAGATTTGATGAGTGTCAGTATGACAAGAATAAACGCACGAATACTTTGATATGTGTCAGTATGACCAGAATAATCGCAAGAGAGCGAGAGCGACAAGGTCTCTTTTACACCCGCATGGGCCATCGGTTTTGGACGGATCACGGAGTGGAGACTTTGAAATTAAACGAGTAGGACCTAAGCAACGTTCGTTAGGGTAATGACCTAATAAACGGTGCTGAGGAGGAGACAAAGGAATGAGGTAACGGAATTGGAGTAAAGAAAACATGATGCGATGGCCCACGCGACGATTTGACGGGTTCGACCAACTGTCGATCCGGCAAGGTTTACATCAGAGGTCGATCACCTCGCCGGTTGTCGAATTCGCACAGCTGATATCACCGGTGTCTATTATACGAAATATACAGAAATTAAACGGCTCGGAATCGCCTTGCAATTTATAAGTAAACCGGATTGCAGGTTTTCGAACAACATTAAACAGCCAGAAATAATATATTTATCTGTGAATTGTATTGAATAAATTAATGCGTGCGAATGTTCATAGTTTAAAAGTTATTTCGTATCTCGAATACTATTAGCCACTCTTACTAAAAAATTAGGTGGTCAGATAGCCAAGGGATAACATCGTTGTAAAATGGAATTGTTATAAACATTAACCAGCTAGAAATAATAAATTTATCAATAATTGTCACGGCGATCGACGTCGATCGATATTCGGTGGGGTGGGGAGTGCCGCGCTAACTAGGCGAGAGCCAGCCGACAGTCAGTCAGTGCGTGCGGGGAGGCCGGCGCGAGCGGTCGGGTTCCGGGACCACGAGGACCAGAAGGCCAGGGACTCACCAGTGGTGGACCAGAGGTGGACCAGAGGTGGACGAGATGGACCAGCGGTCATCTGCAGCTACCCTGGCCTACCTTCAACACGCCTGTTTGGTCCTTCAGCTGTTCATTCAACGAATACCGGTAAGTTTAATTACTATACATATTTTTCAATACTTGCTTTGTCTACCCTTGTGCTCTTGTGAGCTGATTGTATTCGCACTCGTGTGCGGGGTTACAATTGCTCTCAAGAGTCAGTTCTCTTGTTGTTTTCGCACTCATGTGCAGGATTATAATTGCTCTTGTGAGCTGATTGTATTCGCACTCGTGTGCGGGGTTACAATTACTCTCATGAGATGGTTATCTGGTTGTTTTATCTAGTTATATTTGATCTACATATTAAGATTGTATACCATCGCTGCAAATATGTCGAGTAAATATTGCCGTAACTTCACGTTGCTCGTTTTCTTGATTCCGACACAGCCTTCTGCTGTGCCGGATCTTCCTCGTATGTAGTTTGTACCAGTCCGGTTGGTACGGGAGTTCGCGGTAGATATTATTAATGGGGGAAGGCTTTGAGAGATGTGGTTCGCTCATGTAAAACCTCTCCACCGTAAATTTATTCCACCCATGTCCGTCTCCGGCGGCAGGTGGTTGGGAGTAATGGGTATTGCAGCTTGAGCTCCTCTTGGCCATTATTCGCGACACCCTCGCACCAGAGCCTTTTGCTCTGGTTCGCTCTTGTTTCTCACTTTGAAAGAATCAGAGCCTTCTGCCTGATTCGCCTTTTGTACCCTGTGGATCGGGGACTTCTTCCCCGATCCACACCTTTTGCTCCGCGATAATTACTCGACATATTTGCGTAATTTAGAATAAGTCAGTGCAGGCAGGGCGGTGATTGTAATCGCACTCGTGTGCGGGGTTACAATTGCTCTCAAGAGCTAGTTCCCTGGTTGTTTTCGCACTCATGTGCAGGATTGTAATTGCTCTTGTGAGCTGATTGTATTCGCACTCGTGTGCGGGGATACAATTGCTCTCATGAGCTGGTTCTCTCGTTGTATTCGCACCCATGTGCGTGGTTAGGTTTGCGCTTTCGTGCGCGATTATATTTGTTTTATATTTAAAATTGGTATTCACCCGTTCGTGGGGTTCCCTCAGGGGCTCACTCACGGATGGGGCCGTGAGTGAGTACGGGGAGTAGCGTCCCTGGGGCTACCCGAATCGCCTATAGGCAGCACTCGTGTGCAGAGTTAGCATAGCTCTCGTGAGAGATAGTTGGTTGTAATCGCACTCCTGTGCGGGGTTACAATTTCTCTCACGAGCCAGTACTCTTGTTGTTTTCGCACTCATGTAGAGAATTATAATTGCTCTTGTGAGTTGATTGTATTCGCACTCGTGTGTGGGATTACAATTGCTCTCAAGAGCCAGTTCTCTCGTTGTTTTCGCACTCAT
>JAQQRU010000025.1:138251-179576 GCA_028455605.1 Lasioglossum malachurum
GGCCGGAGTTGGTTGCAAGCATTGAACGCGCCGCGTCACCTTCGAACCAGAGCCTCCTGCTCTGGTTCGCGCTTGTTTCTCACTTTGAAAGAATCAGAGCCTTCTGCCTGATTCGCCTTTGGCCCCCCGTGGATCGGAGACTTCTTCTCCGATTCACACTCTTTGCTCCGCGATAATTACTCGACATACTTGCGTAATTTAGTATAAGTCCGTCGTTGTAAGAAAGGGAGCCAGAAGGAATATTGCATTCGTTCTGACTCCCTTTCGGGTCTCTTGTGCAGCAACCTCCTCGTGGTGAGACCTGGGCAATCGGTATTATCCTCTATTTGGAAGAACTACTAGTGTCTTATGAATAGAGGATAATATCGAGCTAATAGCTGCATATTTAATAAATATGTTGATTTTCAATAAATTCTATTCCTGTACCTACTGTCTTCCATAACATTTTGCAATTTCACCTTCCTTCTGGCTGGTTCACCCCGGGCGTGAACACTGTCATATATTCTCTGGTTATATTTATGTAAAGAGTGCGGAACCACCGACACCGACGAAGTAGTATCTCGTTGGCGATAGTGTTATAAGGCAATTACAGAATGGCTAATGTCAGCATTCTACTATATCATTCTTCTTCTACTTGACGAGAAGTGTCTGGTCGGTGGTGGAACTTTTAGCGTTGTGGTATATCAGATCACTGTAAGCTCCACGTTATCCCCGCGCCCAGTCGCGCCCGGTTACTGGTCTCGCTGAATAGCACAGGGGCTGGCAGTCTTTAATAGTATCTCGTCGGTGGCTGGGCCAATAACGAAAGTTTAAAATATGTGTTTGGTAACCTTGTATAAATCATGGAAAATTGCAATTTTTATTCGGAGATGTCGAATAAATCCTCGAACAATTTCACAAATAAAACCACTATGCACAGTCCAAATTCTATCGGCTCGTATCACTTTCATGAAAAAATTATGAAAAATAAACAAGATCTGCAATTTACTTAGTGGTTTTACGCCGTTATACTTTTTTTAATAAATTTTTATAAATAATGCCCAACTCTGCGTCTCGGACGAAGTCGGATTCACTGTGATCTTACAATTAACCAGGTTCGACGTTTTTGCGTGGCTGCCTACGTTCCGAGACCTCCAAATGTTGCACCCATTGCACCCGACGAAAACGCGCGCGTTCCTCGATACAATACAGTAGATGCAGTCCAGTCCAGACTGGAGCTGTTACCCGATCCCATTCCAAGCTTCGATTTCAAGAACTTTGGAGGTGATAATAATGAAAGTATCAAAGCTTCAAAGGGTATAGCTGGATAAGCATGGGCCAGCGGCCCCCGATCCGATTTTCGTGATTCCTGTCTTAAAATATCGCTTTATGTCTAAAAAAACATTGTGTAAAATTTAAAATGTCTACCACCACCGATGGGGGTGATATAGGGGTAAATTCCCCCGCACTTAAATGCAATTTGCTCTAAAACGAGAAAAGATATCGACATGGGATAAACGGCAAACAAAAGATATAGATACTCTCTATATTTCAGATTTTTTTCAGAATTTTTTGCTAATTATTTATAGTTGAAAATAATAAATTAATTCTTTGAGAATTTTTTTAACTATCTTCCCCTGGGTTGACACCTACCAAAAAATTCTAAAATATTGCTATGATGCTAATCTATTATGTATAAAAATCTCAGAAGTGTCCGTTTGGTGGAACAGTGTCAAAAAAAATTAAGTATGCCGGCGAACGGGAAGGATGCGAGAGGGGGAAATTCGCTCTACCGTGCGCATAGGAGCTGATCCAGGCTAAGCGTCCGCTCTACCCTACGCATAGGAGCTGATCCAGGCTAAGATTTTGTGTGGGAGCAGCACTATACCGGAGGCATCGAAAACCCGGGCGTGAGCACTCTCACATCCTCTCTGGCTTTACTCAGCTTTACTTTACTAATTACTACGTCATCATCGTAGAATAGAGTATATATAGATACGTTAGTGTTTGGCCGCGCGTGCGTGTGAAATCTTGCACAATATCTCACCACTGGCCTCAATTGCCATGAATGTGTAAATACGTAAAACACGATAATACGGCGGGAACGGAAGTTACTTGTGTTCGGGAACGGGAACACACTCACACTACCGCCACAGTTGACTGAATCATGTATAATATGAATCTCTATGGAGAAACATGGATATTCAAACGACAAATACACGAAGAAAAATATTGAATCATGTAGTTTGTAGCATTTTGGTTGAAAGTGGGTACGATACCGGTGATAAACAAGCAATAGAAACCCTGACAGAGATGCTACAGTCTTGTAAGAACTCAAATGAAATTTCACGATTCTAACCTCTCAATGTGTGTGTGTTTCTATCAGTGTTTTAGTGTTTTATATTTACTTTCATTTACTTGACACGTTACCTACCAGCAGTTATTTCATAGGTTTTGGTTGTTTATAGTACATAAGATTTTTTAATAAATTGTTCAATAGAAGCTGAAATTTGTAATCTATTTTCTGGAACTATTGTTTAAAAAAACAATTCTCCTTTTCAATGCTCCTTTTCGACCAGAGTTCGGCAAAAGTTATCTCGAATAACGAATAAACCGATTTGTTTATTATTTAGGCGAGTGAACACGACAGCTTGGTTCAGTCCGGTGTTGTCAATCGGCAGGTTATATATGCGAATAACAAATAACGATTGAGGAACTGTGGTCGAATAACGAGTAAAATTTCATTGGAATAATGGCCAATTCCGTTTTCGATATAGCATAATCTTAGAAAATTCATGAAGAACAATTTTTTCACAGTTATTGTAGAGGTAGGAGAATCAGCGAGAAACTATTGCGAATTATCGGGCAGAACAGAACCGCTGATAGCAGACGTTATACTAGCATTAATAAATATGGGTATCAAATTGGACAGTTTAGAAACATATGGAAAGAGATCGAGCAGAACAGTATTACCACAACTTCAACAACAGACTCAATCGAAGCAATTAAATATTTTACAAGCTGGAGTAAAGCATGGTCATCCTTCTCATATACCCGGTTATTTACCGCTCTTTCCTGATCCACACGCATATATTAGGACACCGGTAAAAATAATTCTGCTATCCCGGTTCGCGTATTCGTTTACCAATAAAATTTACAGCGATTTCTACTATTATATCTTTTATTTATGAACAGACTCACAAACAGCCGGTCACAGAGTACGAAGCGATAAGAGAAAAAGCAGCAACACAGAAACGTGATATTGAAAGGGCTTTGACCAGGTTTATTGCGAAAACTGGAGAAACGCATAGTTTATTTTTAACAGAAGACAACAGTATGTTTCCATGTAAGTGATTCGACTATAATCATGAGTTATTTATAATCGTATGTATTCAAGTCATTCGACGCATTGTTCTTCCAGTGATATCGTGTAAGCCTCAATTTCCTAGTTACCTGTCTGCTCTTCTTCCACAAGATCAAGTGTTTGAAACTGATCAAGATTTTCAATTTGAACCGAGCCCGGTAAAAAAGAAAAAGGAACAAGAATTGGAAGAGACAGAAGAAGGTCTGACTATTCTTTTTTGTATTTAACTAGTGTTTAGATTTATAAAATTGATAATTTTGTGTCGCCGTAGGTATGAAAGTACAAACCGAAGATACCGAACAAAACGGGGAAACTACAACGCAACAAGATGCTATCGACAATCCTTATTTACGTCCTGGAAAAATACCAAAAAACAAAATGCCAGGTGCTGTACCTCCTAGTTTACACACGATGAAGAGAGATCCTCTAGAATGTCAATAATTTGATCGAATAACAGTAATTCTTCCCTTTTTTTTTATCTAAGTTTATTAATTATTGTACGAAAAATGTATATAATGTTTTCATACTATAAATGAGTTTTTATATTTGTATTACAATAAAAATTAGTCTTTATTATAAATAGGTTTACAGAAATTCAGAATGTATTACTAAAAATTAGTATAACATAATATATAAAAACATTCCATCTCTTCTTGTTACGAGATTACTGTTTGCGCTATTGTTTAATCTACCTGTTTTGTTGTTTAGCAGCGTAGTACTAAACTGATTCCACATATTTGGTTTAACATTGCTCACTCTTCTATTATCTTGCAATATTTCGTACTTGTATTGCACATACATATAGCACCAGTTCGAAAGAAAAAGAGTATACAAAGTCGACTATGTAAATTCTCTAAAAGGGACGATTAGACAAAACTTATAAAAATAGATTTCCTTATCGTAATATTGCATGTTATGTTCTTCTACATAGAACTATATTGCGGTAAATAGCACCCTATTAAAATGAGATACACGAAACTTTCACTCTGTAAAAATACGACACGCTATTCTTGGTGTCGATTGTATTTTTCAGAAATATAGATAAAAATTTCTTGCCCTAATGTGCTCGTATCGGGTCAATATTAATATATATATGAAGTACACTTACTGTGAATACGCGTACAAATATATAGCAAATTGGTAATTTGTATAAGGCATAAGCTCTATCGTCTCTACTGAATTTTACTTTTCATTTATGTTAGACCGAGAGAGATAGGCTCTTTAAATACGGCATCTGAAAATACTTTTAGATTATACTTCAGTGATTGAGATATGTTTCCCAATTCATGCGAAGTAGTTCTCTACCATTAATCACTAGCTCATTTGTTACGTTACAAACTATATAGCTCTTACGCTGAGAATATATTATTTGTCAGTACGTGTATAAATATAAATGATCGTTACGATTATGTTTTATGTTTTGAGACTATTACAAGAATTACAATTCTGATGCGCAGAAGACACTGAATTTTTCTTGTGTCAAATATTAATCTTTTTTCTTCATTGTACAAACTTCGAGCACGAGGAAGACATATGCGAAATAGCAAAAGTTCGCAAAAATATTTAGACAATTTCTTGGTATAAAAGAAATGAATGATGTTGCTTGGATTGAAAGTAGTTTTCTTCTGGGAAGACTAAAAAAATTCAATGGATTCTGATCATCAGAATGTTGCCTTCTTGTTAGAACACTTTCTTGAAATATACCATGTGGAATCGATGTATATCGTGAAAAGGTATCTAACATTAGGAAGTCTTACCCATTTGTTCTAATTTACTTTCATTATTTCAATTGCTCAGTATTGGTACCAAGGCTGACGTCGCACCCACCGCAGCTTCATACCAGAAGCTGTTCTTATTTTTATGCTTGCACATTCTGCTGCACGAACTGTTTCCTTTACGCTCTGCATAAGATTTTGAGCGTTCCCGACAAGCATGTCTGTGGCTTCTTGATCTTCTTCTGTACCTGAAGTTTTTAAAGAGAAATTCACTATTGAATTCGACATTTCACAACGAAAAAAGAAAATTACAAATAATGATCACAATGTACAAGTATTCGTCTCTACTATTACACTCCATAATGTAACAGAGTATATTAATCGAAATTATTGTACAGTGAAATAAGTCAAAGTAAGGTAAAGAATCTCTGTGACATATAGTAACAACAGGGGTCACATACAAGAATGTATCAAGGGATGTGGTAGATTGAGTAATCATAATATTACTTATAGGGGTAACTACTATAGTGTATTGCATGCAATACATGTGAGCTAGTAGTTTTTAAATATTTGGTTGTTGCTAAAAATGTCCAATTTTAGAATGCAAATGTTATAGTGCATTTTGATCAAGAAATACTATTAAACATCGGACATTTCATATGCAACCAACTTAATACATACATGTGTAGGAATGTTCAAAAAAACAGGTCCTGACTGTCCAAAGGTGAAAACAGTATGTGCTTTGATTAAGTAAATCATGCAAAAGGAACAAACCCAAAATGTGGATGCTAAAATCGATGGAAAATGGGCACTAGTTTTAATGATCTCGATGTATACCAGTCTGGTCTGCTGAGAACTAATTCGAAGATATATGAAACTGATGATAGATGCCGAACTTTCTTACAAATACAATAAACTGATTTTTACGTATACACAACGTTAATGTTGACGTATTGTCTATTATTGTGAACCATACGGTCTATGCTAACTTATACTTATTGCATGATAAACTTACTGCAGCCAATCAATTCGTCTACACCATGATGAGCAGAAGCACATTAACCGAAAACCATTTAGAAGTTTCAATAAAATGTCAATAACTATAATTCGTTTGATAACGAAAATATTAGAAACAGGTTTGTAGATATTGTATTCGATTCGTTGAATTTATGTTTACTCGTTTGCATCACCGTTACCTTCTCTTTATTATTAAAAATATTTTAGAGATAAAAAATAGATGTTTTTCATTGAATTGTTTTTTGGTCTTCTGTGGGGGAGACAAAAATCCGCATGCATCGCAATGCAAGTGCAAGACTCGCGGAATACTCGAAAATTAAACAAAATAAATACTAAAGAGAACGATAAAGACATCAAGCATAATTTATCAACTTTTTTTTACCATAAAGCATCAACTCTTCCCAGGTGGGGAGCGTCTCTATGTACGAAAAATTTAGTTAATAACTGTCCAGTGGATCGATTTCTTTGAGAATATAAAAGTTATACTCCCCAACACATCCATTAATTTTTATCAAGTGTATGAAGTTTCACCGCGTGAAGTATATTCCAACAAGAATACTTAATTCTTGATTTAAAAAAAGTTTGATTTACTATACCTTGTTCTCCCAGCATCGTAGCCTTTACTGTTGATAATATTTTCAACTGTGTGCCTATAGTGGGTATACGTTCGCAAACTTGAAGAAGATTCTAAAAAGTAAATATAAAAATCGTAATATAATCTGATAGTATAAAAATCATAAAATATTCAAAAATATATACGTACCGTACGAATACGTTTATCGGTACATTCTCTAGCGAGTTCTTTAGCCAAACGAGTCACTTCTTGAGAGGCTTCTGCGATAGCTTTCGCGCATGCAATCAAATCTCGTTTGTTGCCACCTTCTCCTCTAACTAGACCTGATAGTCTTCCCATCAAAATCGCCATCTTCTTTGCCGCAGCAATAATCTCGTTATCTTTGCTTGACCATTGTCGTACTTCTTGATGCAAGCCATGAGCAGCCATCTAAAGTTTTACGAGGAAACCTTTTATATTCTATATAAGTGTTCATTTTACAATTCACAAAAACCTATCGTAAAGTAAGATTAACGTACCATTATAGGCTGATTAGGTTGCGGTGCGTGCATAAACATTTCGTCCTCATCATCTGTTTCTGGCGGTGGAGGTCTCGGGGGTGCTATGTCTCCACCAGGCAATGGTGGACGTGGCGGTGCTACTTCTGCGTAAGAAAAAATAGAAACTGTCTGTAGTAACGGTACATCAATTTGTAAGTCTGTATCAAAAAGTTCGTTGGATAGACGTTATTCTTTACAGAACGAAATACAACATCCACTTGTACAGAGAAAAATGCAGGAGTTTTATAATTACCATCGTCATTATCATAGTCGTAATAATAGCCTGTCATTCCACGCAGCATTAAAGATGCAAACACATTGTTAAAGACATATCGGTACAACAGGTATTTTAGTATGCATGCAGTGAAAACGTATCTCACACATTATATGTACTATATTAATAATGAGCGAACAGTTTGAGATATTAACATGAGAGACGGAGATTTAATATTCCTATATTTATTATATGAATAGTACAGTAAAATGAAATGCAGATTGATAATTTTGATATAGCGGAAAACATAAAAGGATGTATGAATTGGCAAAAATAATGAATTTGACTAGTAATACATTATCTTTCATAACTCGTAATTTATGCGGTAACTAAAGTTGAAATTTTTCTAATTCAACAAAATGTAGTAGATGCAACTTTACGAGCTCTTATACTTTGAATTGTATGTGCTCAAGAATAGTACTTGAATTTCACGGAATACAATTGATTATAATTTATAAACATGCTTATTAACCAGGAAATAAAGTTTTGCACATCGAACGTTTGCTGTTTTCAGATCCTAAAGTTACTAATTTTAAATTACCTCCATCGCGAACTGGTTTTTCTAACTCGTTTTCAGAAGCCAGTTCTTGATACAGGAGATCAGGGTTATCTCCTGATAAAAAAAAAATAATTAATTTTGGATCCTAACGTACCAAAGAACAGTATCGTCACTGAAATGTTCACACTATTGTTTGGTATGAGATTTAAATAATTTACAAAGTAATCTAAACAACATGTGTGACGTTTAGTTCAATTATTTTCTTTAAAATTGACCATATTCTTTTTTAATAACAGTAAATACCTTCACGTGCCCACTTTGGTAATGGACTGATAGCGCGATGTTGGGGTTTATTTGTGTTCAGATTAGGGCTGATGACACGTAAATTGCTTGGCGATGGTTGATTTCTTAAAGGTTCACCAACTAGCATTTAAAGAAAAATTTGCAAATATTCAAATTTTCCATTAAAATTAAAAAGTAAAACAGGGCAGGATACTGTTACGTCGAGATATAAGTTATCCGATACAGATTAAGTTTAAAACACGACATGAATCTTTTATTACACACAATATTTTTTTTATCGAAAACACTATTATTACTTTTTGTTTGCCTATATCTTAGAAACCGATAAAAATAGGATTCGAAAAATATCATAGTATGATCATCAATCATGCATAAATCGTCTTCGTGCAAACATATAGTACCTTTGTCTGTGAAGTAATTATATCGACGGCTTGGCAATTGTTCGTCTGGAAGAAATATGCAATTATCGACTTTTATTATACGAAAATATTTACACTTCGTATAAAAAGTCCATTGTCATATTCATGTTCTAATATGATAATAAGTATTATTGTCTATTTTTATAAGAACGTAGAAGCAGAAAGAAATGTGAAGTGATGATGTAACGATGTGCATTTGTTTATCATTTTTACGTGGTACATAGTTATTAAATACCTATTTTTCCATAAAAAAATATATTAAACAAATATTTTATATACTTACCATCGTTAAGATGTAATCGTGACACTTCTGGTGGAGGTATGACATTGGGTTGAACCGCAATAGCTTTACGAACGTGGCCAACATTAGTCAAGAGCTATAAAGCAGTAAATAATAAATCAATAATAGTGACAAATTTCATATTATGCTTTGTTTCATGCATTTACATTCTACTTACTGCTCGATTGCTTTCTCTCCAACGAGAGACTGCATTACTATCATTGATATTAATTGCAACCAGCTTTGCATCTTGCACCATTGGAGCAACACCTGAGTAAATGTAATTGATATAAATTATACATTTCGCCCACTGGAATACTTTTCAACATTCAGTATACTTACTACTTTGAAGTATATCAGTTGCATAGTTAACTCTCTGAATGAACGCTGGATCTTCGCTGTTATCGCTTTCTTGTTTGGCCACTAAAATCACTCGGTTGGCCAGTCTAGCGATCGCAGCTGTATTATCTACCATCTTCTGCGGATGACTCTTAGCGATAGCCTCTTCACAAAGGAACGAATGCTTCTGCATTTGCTCCTCAGAAGTTCTAATAAAGTCACCGCTGTCTGTTGCTTCGTCGCATAATCCCCGCGCCCTTTGCATCGTTTCCGCGTACTGCTGTCTTAAATTTTCAAAATGTTCATCCGCAGCTTTGCTGTTCGGATACGTCATTCGAATTCGTCCAGCGTTTATCAATTGAGGAGTCAAAGACTCGACCTGCGAAGCACTCGCAGCCAGAGCTTCCGCCAACTTTTTGTTGCCTCCGCTTCCTGAATTTTAATATCAAACGGTTAATCAATTTTACTTATAGTCGATGAATAACATTTTTATGAATGGACCGAACAACTTCAGTCTTTCTGTCAAGCTATTACTAGATGACACAATGAGTTTATTGTAACAGTAATAATAGTTTTACGTACCACCAGCAGCCACCATCCTGGCTGTCTTAGCCGCTCTGTTAGAAAATGTTTGAAGAGCGTGTGTTCTATCGTTGAAGTTCTGATCGCGTCCTGGAGTACCTTCCGGAACTAACACAGCATCCGTAAACTGTTTTAGGGGAGTCGTGATGTCGATAAAATCTTCGACTACTCTGGACACAACGGCCTGTTGTATTCTGTTCTTTAGCTCGTACAATTTATGTGATAACTGACGAGCGATTTCTTGAGCACGCGGCGTATTTCCTTGGCCATGAGCACAAAGATCTCCAAGTTGATGAGAAAGATTGTCAACCTCGTCGCACAATTGCAGGATTTCTGCTTTGTGTATGCCGGGCAAACCTTCGGCAACCTATCGTTCAAAGTACAAACCGACTGATAAACATGAGACACGTTACAAGTTAGGCCGCATTTTAATAGAAAGGTACCAACGATATAATTGAATCAAGGTGCACTTTAGAATAAGTACTCGGTATGTTACACGTAACTTACGCTCGCTACATGTTGCTGATTCTGACTCCGTTTGCGGCATTCAAATTATTAAAGTTACATGATAAGCCTGTGTATTGACAGTGATACTGTACCTAGGTTATAGGATAGGGACTGAAAATTGTAACCGATATCCTCGTAGCAGCTATAACATTGTTTCGATTCTTCGTAATTGTGTCGAGAACCGAAGCCGATATTATGACTGTTTTCAATCCCTGGCATAGGAGGATATCGGAGAATTTTGTTGATCGTACGCTATGTCGTACCTTCTTTCCTTCGTGAATGATCAAAGCTATAGCTCTCTGGCCAAGTCCTTTGTCGTCGTGTTGAGGATTCAACAGCCATTTGTTCGCTTGTTCTAAACGACCTGCGACCGTGTGAGCAGTCTGAGTGGTTCCAGATTTGTCGGCAGCCACTATAGCGGATGCGATGGAACTTCTGAGTTCGTTCACCTTCTCCTTTATCCCGCGAGCTAATGCCTCTGCTTGCGGTGTGGTTCCTTCAAACGCGTGGAATCGTTTAGTGGGCACAAATATTAGATTATTAACAGTTCTATTTAAAAAAAACTAGAACCTCTCTCATTCTGCCGTAATTCGCAAAGAGCATTGGTCATGGTGACGATTTGCGAAGATAATTTATTTAACGGTTCTGCTTGCGAAGGAGGAAGATATCTGTCTGCCAGACGCTGCGCTTGCTCTACTATTTGACGGAGACTTTTTTCTCCTACTCCGCCGCGTAAGGCAAGTCCATCGTCTAACCAATCGTATGCTGCTCTTATTCTGGACTCGATAGCACTCTGTGCCTTTTTAAGAACCTAAAAATTAATGACAGGGTTAATTATTGTATTTACTTATCGAGTTATTAAAGCACAAGTCACAGCTCTTACCGTCAACTGATCAGCGTCCCATTCTTCTTCGTCGTATGTTGTCAACTGTAATACTCTAATAATTTCGTTCAATTCGTCGGACATTCTACCAGATAGGTAATTCCGGTTTTCAGCAGCTTCCTCTGCTCCCTTACCTCCTTGAGATATAATATGGATAAAAATTTTCATCGAGCAAATAAGAATCGGTGCTAGAGTTTTCACCTGTCGCAAAACTAGAAGTTAGAGTTTATAGTTACAATAATCATTAGACCACGGACTAAAAGGGAAAATACATTTTCATTTACTTCAAACTGCTGCTACTAATTTTTCTCATAAACGCATAAAATCCGCAGTCTAATCATAAATATTAGATATATATATACATTCTTTCTAAACCAACCTGGTCCAAGCATCGAACGAGAATCTCCCTATGCACTTGATGAGTCAACTCTTTCTCACGAGCGCTCACTTCTTTCGAGACTTTACTGAGGCAAGGGCTCAAGTTCTTAAGAAAATGAACTAGATCCTCCATGGTTTCGATGACTTCCGTCACCGCTAAATAGTCCAATACTCTCTTGCATTCTCTAATAATTTTCCGTACTTCGCTTTCGTCGAAACAGAGCAACAGCGAACTGGTACCTTGAAGAATACCGCGCGAACCTTCTATAAGCTTTTTCCTATAAACAAAGAATTAATGAAATTATTTATCATAAGGAATGAAAAGAATAAAAAACCATTTCTAATACCTAGCTGGTCCAGAGTAAGGATCTTGTTTAAGCATAGCCGAAGCTTCTTCCAAAAGACGCGAAGCACCTTCCACGCGTTGCAGCGCGGCAGGCATGTCTTGCTTAAGTAAAGCATCGTCCGAAGAATTTATTGTTTCTTTCCCGACCTACGCGTAATAATCGTTATAAGCAAAAATGTTTGATAATATTCGAGTTATACGGTGGGAACATTTTCTTTGTGAGTTTACCTTCACAAGATTCGCCACCGCCATACTAACTGCTTGTACGGGTCTGCCCAAATCAGGCATCGCGTTTCCATCTTCAGCTTCTTCGTGTAAAATAACAAGTCTCGAAACCTGTGTTAGAAAACAACGTTTGTATAAAAAATGTAAAATTTCATATGTTCCATTAACAAATTTCCTCTCTTTAAAGATTGGTGTGAAACAGATTCATATCATCTATTCATTTCTGAAAACTATCACTCATAAAACTTGTCTGCATCGATTGCAAGAATCAGAAACCAAATTGAATGTTATTTATTCTTCCCTTAATGATTTTAAATTTTCATTTATCATTTTCAATTTTTTTAATTTTCCAATAATTTTCAATTTCATCTACTCAATTTTCCTATAAATCCATAAAGATCTGTAGTCCAACGATTAGGATCTCCTACAAGGTTTCAAAATGTTTCTAGCAGGGCAATAAATGTTGTTCTACTTATTATGTGATAACATTGAAATAAAGTGATTAAAATGTTAAAAAGGCCATTAGGCTTAAATGCATTCATATTTGTCAAGGTGGAATGCGTGGGATGTCATGATGATAGGTAGCTTCAACCTATCCTTTTTTGGAAATACCAAGGAGTCTCAGGTGGTTAATGTGTTTGTTTTAGCGATTTAGCGAGCAAAGGGATTGAGTTTCATACATCCTAGCTTTCAGACCTAAAGATGAATTTAGTATCCCTGTCCTATATTCGTAGAATGATGTCATACTTCTATATAAAGAAACACAAGTCAGTTGGCAATTTGAGTCATGGTAAATAGACCCATTCATAATTGATATTAATGTTAAAACGAGATTAAATTACATTTTTCATACATTTCTTATAAAAAAATTCCATCGAATTGTTTCTTTTTAATACGTAATCTGACAGATTCGAAATGTATACAATCAAATTATATATAGACAAGCGAAGACCAACAAGAAATGTTTACTTCGTGTTTTTACGAATAAGCATTTTCAAAGATAAATAATTGTTTGCAGAACAACAAGTTCCTTATCGGCTACGCTTTTACGATGTGTTATTTTTCAACGTTATGCCCTTCCCTTTTTTTATCTTTTTAAAGATAAGAGAAACGAGCAAAATTACATTTTCGGAAATGTCATAGCATCGCGGATATATTTTTGTTAAAGAGTAAGATGGAAGAGTTTAATTACCTGTTGTGCTACAGGCTCGAGAATACTCTCTATAGTTTTTGTATGAAACACCGGCATCTTGACGTCTTTACTTCTGAAAATGCAGAAATATCGACTACCCAACCGTATTCACAAGAACAATATTATGCTGAGAGAGCGCAACCGAGAACTACGTGTAAACTCATTAACAACGCATTCGATAATTCCGAAACAATTCACTGTAAAAATAAGAAGAAACAATACGAATAATACGGCTCGCACGACAGCAAGAATGCAATACTAAATCTCCGATTGGCTCCGAACTCCGAACTCCGAACTCCGAACAGCTCCGAATTGCTCTGATGAATCGTGATGTCGCGATCAGTCGCGATCGCGATCAGGAATCCTAAATCCTAATTGCTCGACTCGAGAAAATCGTATCGGTCGAGCATCTAGAGAAAACAAGTTAGCCAGAAATTTGCAAGTTACCAGAATCACTTGTCGAAGTTACAGAAATTCCCTATAAAGTTCGCTAGTTACGCTAGTTACGATGTATTCCCGAACCTATCCAAATTTATCCTGATTTATCCTAAACATCAAAGTAAAATTCTTATTTGAATCTGAGAGAACTGGATTCTCTATATTGCTCCATACTCCATATGCATATATGTAATGCAATATAATGGTTCAGTAAATATGTACCGTGGTAAATACAGAGAGTCTCTTTTTGAACACTCGATACAATTTTCCCGCTTGATAACAAAAATACTTTGATAAATCTTACACTTTGTTGGACTTACACAGTTTATATAAAACAAAACAGGATCACATTCTTATCGTACGTGGTTTAATATTGTATGCAATCACACTGACTCACACCAGACGTCTTTGCATTTTGATAGTGATCAATAGTGATTAACCAAGAATACCGAGTCCATTCATCGTTGTTTATAAAACAACTTTCGTTGCATTTTATTAAAGTCTTGTTACGATTTCTGTCGAAGCGTTCTTAAATAATGTTCGTGTGTACAGCAGAGGGTTAAACTTGAATACAGGAAACCTCTTAATCACATACAGTGCACGTAATTGTGTTATAATTCTACGTAAAATTCATTTTAATGTTTAATTAAGATTATGGCGTCGGGATTAGAAAGTTACGTGAATCGTATCCTTTTTACAAATTATATTACACGTTACAATTTCATTATAAAATCTGCATAATCTACAACAGTTCTATATGTATCCTAAACAATCTTTTTAGACACAGTGTCTATTATCACTTCTGATGGCAGAAATTTTATTGTAAGTATAGAAATATCATACAAAATGATTTTCTTTACGTTGTAACTTAAGATTAAGGTCGTTTTAAAATTATTTTTCTATGTACAATACAGTCTCGCCGAAGTATAATTATTTGTAATAGAAATTATTATATTTCCAGGGCACACTGAAAGGTTTCGACCAAACTATCAACATAATTTTAGATGAATCGCATGAACGAGTATATAGTACTACACAAGGTGTGGAACAAGTTGTATTAGGTTTACACATTATTAGAGGCGACAATGTGTAAGTGATGAAATTAATTTGTTTCTCGAATATTGCTATTAGTTTTATACGATAATGATGTACATTGTTCATACAGCTTTTTATCCATGTTTATTACACATTAATACAGCAACTTTCCAATATCGCATTAATGAATTAAGTATTTATATTCATGTTATATATAATACAATATAAACTTCAACGTACACAGAGTAAACAATATTAACTCTTTTTTCTTCATCCTGGCGGTCACGAAATTGTACGAATACCGATAGTAAAAAAATATACATTTCATATTTGAAAATAGATAGAGACACTTGTAATTATATTAGAAGTATTTACATCTTTTAGGATGTTTAATCGGAGAGACATCGAACGATCAAAGAAAACTTTGAAATCGTATCTGAAAAGCTAATTGAAATACTGCATTTAATTTTTCCTTTTTAGGGCAATCGTAGGAGAATTGGATGATGAAATGGATGCACGTTTGGATTTGTCAGCTATAAGAGCTGATCCTTTAAGTTCCATTGTACATTAACGGTACATGGATTTTAACTATAAATTATTATTATCGGATCAAGACCAATAATGATAATAATCAAATAAGAATCTTGAATAGCGTTAACTATAGTCAAATGAAAGTACAACTTTTTATATAGGTTATATATTATATAAAAAAACTTGTGTCACCTTTTATACCCATATTTAGATGTACTTGTATTTTAAGAAGTGCACTGCAGAAATACAGCATTATTTACAACGTTAAAACGAAACGATAGATAATCTTATTAAATTCAATAATTAAACTGTACAAAAAGAAAGTTTTACTATATAATAGTAAACTTTATTCTTTTTCTTACAAATGTAATTTTACTTTATGTTTTCACATTAATAATGATAATAATAATAATGATGATGATATAGAAAATTATATTATAATCGGTAGGTTAACATTGGGCAATCATCGAATAATTCTTTGAATTTAAATATATAAATTTCTGGCTAACATCATTTTTCAAAGAGGAAGTGTACTCTTAATCCGCCTTTTGGCAGATGAAAGTAGTTTAACATTACTGTGGAACGTACGAACGTACCACGAAACTGATAAATATAATTATTGGGTATGCTTCGGTAGCAATGTAAAACCTAGAATATTACACACATCATTACTATTCAAATATTTTCGGTTCCAATGTCTACGAAAATTCAAAAAGTTAAGATTTTTCTGAACCCATCTATAACCCTTTAATACTTATGCAAGTAAAAAAGTATGTCCATGTACAACTGTGTTTTCAAAGTTCTTAGAAATACATAAAATTTTTTACAGAATATTGCGAGATTTCGTAGTGATTAACGTACTGTCATCTGATCGATTTTTATCAACTTCTACCATGGCTTTAAGCCGTAATGATCGAAAATTTGTATTAAGCTCTGTTTTTCTAATGTGATTCAATAAAATCCGTATGCTATTCTAGAAATCAAAGAGGCTATAGTGAGCACATGAATTGTAATATGGTGCATTACTGTTATGTACTATACATGGAAGACATAAAAAAAATATAAATCAATTTGTATAATTAATCGATTTTCAACTTGTCGCCATCTTAAGCATTAAATGTCTTTTTTTCAAATAGATGTGATGATGTTCGATATATACAGATACGTCTCTTCAACGAAACAATTTCCTATAACCGGTAATCTAACAAATTTAATATCCTGTATACAATATTTTCTTCCGTGTAGAACATGATCTATATTTTTCAATAAAATATAGTATCGCGTGATTATGAGCATTATTCACATCGTTCATGCGTACTTAACAAATGCTTGAATATATAGAGTCATTTACAATTTATATCTCGTCAATTTTTTCGATTACGTTAGACTCGTATAATTCTGCTATTTAAATCATATCTAACGAGCATTTGACACCATGTATACAATTGACAAGAATCAAGACAATTCATCTGGACCGTCGTGAAGGAAAAAGAGTTGCCTTGGCAACGCATGCTGTACAAATTTAAATTAGAATGAGAATTATCACCAGGTACTTTGATTATGTACCTATTCGAAATGACTTATTGCTTTAGTTATTAGTGACGATATTGGTCCTGTTACGATTTCGTCGTCTGATTCGGCCACCTCGTCGATTTTGGTTTGCTCCGTTCCACTCGGGTCCGTCCATGCCAAAATTTGGATTTGGACCGTTTGGATTGAACCCCATCATACCGGAATCCGGAGGTACCGGGCCGGGACCGGGACCAGGGCCAGGGCCAGGGCCGGGGCCAGGACCAGGACCAGGACCGTAGTTATTAAAGTTACCACCGGAATACGAGGATGCACCATCGTACGAAGGATTAACATCCGCTCCAAAACTAGGTGCAGGGCCCAACAAACCAGCTCCATTGTTACGTTGAACATTATAACGTGGGTCGAAGTTCATCTGATTTTGAGGACCGGGTCCATTAATGGGCATTCCTGGGGGCATGTTAGACATACCAGACATACCCATCGGTGGCATGTTTTGAGGACCCATGGGTGGGGCATTCATTATGGGTCCCATCGGGCCCATATTCCCAAGCATTGGATTTGGACCCATCGGCATCATGTTCTGTCCCGCTTGCATATTTTGGGGTCCAGGCATGGCTGGAGGTACAGACATACCCGCAGGACCCATCCCCATGTTCCCCATTTCCATGGATGGTTGCGGCACGGTTTTCATCATGGAAGCATTAACATTCTGAGAAGATAAATTGGAAGCCTCAAGAGCTTTTCGTCGTGGATCGGATCGAACTTGCGGGGGTGACTTTGGAGTGTCCGGTTTTACCGGGGGTGGAGACATAGGTGAATCAGCTAGTTCAACCTTACCGATTCGAAATATTTTCCTTAAACGTGGATCGTACTTGACTTGGGCATCGTTTTTAGTAAGCTTGAGACCTGTGTAATCCGGTCTCGGTATGTCCACGACATATACTTTGTAGACCATTGGAGGGTGCGAGGAAATACTAGCATCTATTTCCGTGCAAGGTACATGAGACGGTGCTGGCTTAAACGGTAAACTTAACATCTGTCGCAGATCGACATCGGACTTGGTAGACGCGTCCGTGAAGCCTGCTCCGACAACACGTAGATCGGTATCTCCGAAACCAGTCTGAAATCGTTGTCTGAAGTCCATATCTTTTCTTCGAAGGTCCTGATCCGTCTTAGTACGAAGATCCGTGTCCATATTGGTGTCCACCGCGGTGATACCAGAACTGTAGATGCTTGTTTCCAGTCTAAGTGGTTTGCTCTCTTTTTTACACTCTGTTCTACTGGGACTACTTGGCTTTTGTTCGTCTCTGCGCTGTCTAGGATCTCGAGACATACGAGGGTCTCTGGATACAGGTGCGGAACTTGTTCCGGGAGAGGATCGTGGACTCGATGTTTCGCGTTCAATTTGGATTACTTGACTTGCAGCGCTAAACGCAGTTTTATTTTGGCCACTGGGCTCGTCCGACGATGCTCTATCCGGCGAGGATTTAATTTTCGCAAGGTATTCCTGACCATTGGCACTTTGCTGGCTGGATTTTCCACCAGGCGTACCGCGTGCTTTAATAGAAGATAACAATTTCGATACTTCGGCGCTGATATCAATTTTACTCAAGTCCCCCAGCTTGTCTACGATGGCTGCTGGTTGAGGTATGCTAGGCGTCAAGCTTGCCGGCTGAAAATCTTCTTTCACGGCGATATTTTGCATCTTCTCTGAGGATTCATTTTCTTCTTTCGATAAGTCCTTGTTCGAAAGTACTATCGTAAGATTTCCACCCTCCTCGTCATCGTCGTCGTCGTCGTCGTCGTCGTCATCCTCATCGTCGGAATACCAGTCTTCTAGAATTTTATCTGTGTTCTGTGTGGAACATTCATTCTCCATATTCTTGAAACTATCTTGAGCTGCACGCTGCTGTTGTTGAATACGCATAAACAATTCCTGCGCCTTTTTCGGTAAATGAGACGGCACCTCCCGTTCCTCTGTATGAGGTGAAGAGGCATTGTTGTCGTTACTTTGCTCGCTTGCGATACACGTTTCTGCAACAAATTAATCAGTTATATTCTTCGGAAATTTTAATCTTGTACCAAATTTCTTGAGTTAAGTATTACCTTCTTGATCTGTACTTTTCTCTTTTTGTTTATCTTCCTCTTCAACGGGCATTTCTATAACGAGATCAGTTTCTTCGTCCTGATCACTCTCTTCGTCAAACTTGGATTTGGTAAGATTTGCAACTTTATCAGCTATACTAACAACAGGTGGAGGCTTCTTTGAAGTTTTCAACAGTTGCCTTAAATCTACGTCTTTCGAATTCTCAAGTACCGAAGAGTCTTTCTTCTTTGCCTAAAAAATAATATGAACTTGTTTAGCTTCACAGTAAGCAATAAAAAAGAACAGAAGATAATCGTTTCAATTGAAATTTGTTATACCTGCTCCAAAATTTCATCCTCCTCTACATCTTTTGTAAAATCTTCTCTCTCCCGTTTGTTCGTGTTAATTTTGTTCGTGTCAGAATTGGCTTCCGTATAGAAATCCATGCTTGGCATAGATTGCGTAATCATTGGTTTTGGATGTAATTGCTGCTGAGTTGCTAAACCCAATGCAGCATTCGGAAGTTGCAAACCAAATTCGTTAGCTGATTGTAATAACATAATTTGTTCGTATGGAACTCTATCCTCGTCCGAGCCCCACCGAGTTTTCTTACCGGATGGTTTCCTTTCTCGAACACTTTTCTGCTGCGATACTTGGTCTTCTGTATACAACATTTTAATGTTAATTGCTAATACTACAACGATATTTTTGTGTGAAAAGCGATAATGTCTTGAAATACCTTTCTCCTCTTTCTCATTATTTTTATCTGTAATACTAGTAGGCGCAGGCACATTTAGATCAAAAAGGCTTGGAATTTTTTGATTCATCACATCTTGACCTTGCGACAGCGTTCTTGCCGTATTATTTATCATCAACATTGCTCCCTCCCTACTTAAACGTGGAAAATCACCAAGGATTTCCTTCGGTGCTGTTTCTAAATGTTTCAGCAATATTCCTTTTACCTGAAGGATGAAAACTTTCGTTTAAAACTGCTCTTTTTTTATCGAATAAAACCCTATTTGTAGTCAGCATACCTGTTCATTTAACGGTTGATGTGAAAATTTACAATTTTCTCCGTGATTGCATTTCAGCCCAATGTGAAAAAATTTACACGGGAAGTCGTGATGCATGTACAAACATTTATCTCTTTTCGCGCAACAATCCATAAGATAAAATTTGCACAATTCCATTTTTCTAGGTGGCAAGGCATTGTGTGAGAAAGGGCAATCGTCTCCTCTGTGACACTTCCCTTGCATATAATAAACGCATATAGTGTCTGGATCTTGAGTGTGATCGTTATTTTGATTTCTCCGACCGTTTCTATCGTTCCTCATTTGCCCTCTAGCTTTATTTTTACCACCTCTCTCATTTTTACCCCCTCGTCGACCTATTACGGTACAAACATGATTAAAATCGTGTGAAACACAATATTCTAAATGTAGAAAAAATAACTAACATGTTATTTTACCTCCCCCGCCACCTCCCCTTGTATTCCCACGCTTGTTATCATTATCCCTATGCCGATTTACATTAGGCCTGTCGTCGTAGTCCGAGTTACTATCAAAATTTTCATGATCGTTGGCATGTCTTGGAGAGCTATTCTCTTGTGCATCTTTTCTAACAGGTGAAGCACCTCTAACAAATAACATTTCATCCTCATCATCGTTAACATTCTCATCATCGCTCACTTTTCGTCTCTGTAAATCATAATATAAAAAAGCATAAGTATCTACGATGCTGATTGAATCGGCAGTAAAGCTCGATAAGAATTCTTAAAGACCTTTTGATCCTTGTTACGATCTTCCTCCCTTTCCTCGCGAAGCCTTTTCCTATTCTTATTTCTATTATTTTTACTCTTAGACTTAGAATCTTGATTTCTAGCACAATCTTCTTCTAAAGCTGCCCTAATAGCTTTCTCGACGTCACCAGCCCAGTCTTCGGTTGGACTTTTATATTTTAAAAATCTGTCGTGTTTGCTGCTTCCTTGAACACTAGGTTTCTTATTTTTACTAAACTTAGAATCGAAGTTTTTGTTTTTTGATGTATCTGCTTTCGACACATTTTTAACAGGCTCCTCGTCTTTCACAGGAGGCGGTACTGGCTCATCATCTTCGTCCGATGGAATTTCCCCATCTTCCAAGTCATTATCATTATTACTACAAAATATATGAAACATATGTTATACTCGATTAAACTCTGAAAGTTCATATCTCAAAATTGATGTAGAGTTCATTCTTATTTTGTGTAAGATGTGTGTTTATGAATTGTCTTGTACAGTTGTGCTTTGGAACCTGTTGGATCGCAATGCTTAATCTGTAACGATGACTATAGATATGCTCATTTCAATGTTCATTATTTCTGATAGACATCAAAGACCTCCAAAGTATTTCAAACATTTTAAGAAGAACGAATGTGAACTTATAAATTTATTTTTCGAAGCTTGTCCTAGAAAAGGGACTCGTGTCCTCAATGAATTTAATAATCTCATGAATTCTTCATGAGTATTTTCATTTTAATAATAGTTGACCGCTTCAAAAGATTGTGATGTTAAAATGTTTGAGTGGAAACGTTTTCTAAATCATTATCACCTTATCATCATCATCATCATCATCATCATTATTTATCAATGATTCAAGGAAAAACGTATCTATTTCATTGATAAGGGGAGAGAAAATGTTCTCGAGAAAAAATTAGCTGCAGCTTACAATAGCTGTCAAGGCCATTATCAGCAGCGGTCATTAAATACATATGATGTGCCTATATATGTTAGATAAAGTGTACATCGTAAACTTGAGTCGAGCAGAGTATATACTCGAAAGGAGCATCCGCTACTAGTTGAGCTGAAAACATTAGCTTGCTTTTGGGGCACGGCTAACGGACACGTCGCGTCGCGTCGTAGCACGGGGCGGGTGTATCGATCGATGCAACCTAAATATATATGTGTATATATATATATATATATATATATATGTATGTATAGTCAACGTTATACATGACATACACGGAAAAATGATCGTTTCTTGCTGCAATAACCACTCCTTTTCTTTTTCTGTTGCAAAAACGACGCTCGCCGAAAATACACTATCATATATTCGTACGATTATATCGATCGTGTAACAGTAGAAGCAGGAAATTATAATATTAAATTGTCCTAAAGGTTTCTTTCGGAATGTGTTCCTTTAATGTTACTAAATAAGTACAGACAATGCGATAACCTTTATGTTAATGTTTTAGTACTTCCTAACATGAATTTGCATAATGTGCATGAATCGAAAACCAACTTTTGGGACAACCTAATAATTATTTAGCAATATTAAAGGAACACATTCCGAAAGAAACTTTTGAGACAACCTAATAATACGAAGAAGGAAAAACCCATTCGAAGCGTACAAAACCATTCCCACGTTTTAAAAATAAGTATAACGATATATATACGTAACTAGAAAAGTAATTGGCAAATTACAGGCGTTAAAATAGTTGTTAAATATAGCAAAATGAAACGCATTGGACCACGGGCCGTGTAGATAAATAATAGATTGATTTACCTTACCCACGAATCACGTTCGTCATTAGCATTATCATCATGTGACTATCATTAATTCATCATCATCATCATCATCATCATCATCATCATCATCATCATCGATGCAATAGCATAGACATTGGATCGATATACAACATATATATATATATATTGATATATATCACATTGTTCTGCAGCATATCTGATTGTCATCGTTACAGCATTACGAACGGTGTGTGTAATATTAAAAAAAAAAGAAAAGTACGTTGACGACGTCACACCGCCAGAATTTCTTCGCGTGTAGACTTCGCGTTTCGTCCCCTTCGTTCGCGAGCGTACATACATATATGTACACATGTGTATTGTGTATGCATATATGTATAATATGGATATATATATGTACGTGTGCGTGTGTGCTGTGTATATATGTATGAAAGTTGCGTGGGCGCCACATGTACATATGTAACATGTAGAAATAAAGTGTTTGTACATATATATATATATATGTATACGAATGACATGGTTTGTGTAGATGTGTCTGACGCGAAGCAGGGAAATTATATATATGTATAGGAATGTATATTTCACTCCCCGGAGATCACGTGCATGATTCCTCAATGTATTTTTACAAGTTTACTAAACGAATAAAATCGAAATTGCATCAGAATTTTAAGGAATTTTAAGAAAGTGGATGAAAATAGAATCTTATTTTCCGTGGTAGAGTGTAGAGTTTTTAGATTTGAAATCAATTAAAATAATACGAAATTCTATAGAATTTTATATTATAGGATTTTGAAAAAATTTTCAAGATATATAATTGTATAAAGATCCGCAAGTCTAACGATCATGGTCAAAATTTGAACACTTTTCAACGAGCCAGACAAACTGTGTTTCGCAACGGTGGTCGCAATGAGTCAGTGATAAAACTGATTCGTCTACTTATTGCCATTGTTATGCTTCTTTGTTACGAAAATTACCTTGACCGTAGAAACGGTGTCAAGGTGGTTTTCCAAACGTACCAGTTCATACACACACACAGAGATCGTTAATTATGACTAGACAGCGGATTTACAAAAAAGAGTAGGTGTAATTGAAAAACAGTAAAAACAATAGAAGAATTGAAAAATTCTGTTATATTAGGTGTTATCTCGAAAGTTTCTTTCGGAATGTGTTCCTTTAATGTTGCTAAATAAATACAAAACAATGCTAATAATCTTTATGTTAATGTTTTAGTACTTCCTAACATAAATTTGCTATTTATTTAGCAATATTAAAGGAACACATTCCAAAAGAAACTTTTGGTACAACCTAATATTATGTTCAAGCTATTAAACATATTAAGAAAGAAAATATAAACTTCTATTTCACTCGAGTTTGTTGCAAATTCAGGTAGAACATTTTTATTTTGTATATAGATCCGCTGTCTAATAATGACCAATGATCGGACCGAATGTTTCAAGTAACAAACAAAGAACCATAACGGACCAAAAGAAGAAGAAAAAAAAGAGTTACGTGTATATACCCGAAGAACAGTGTGTGTAATGGGCTCGTTTTTCGTCGCGGTGCCAATGGTATGTACCGAACGAAAGCGGGACCAGCACGTAAACCTCCGGAGAAGGGGGTCGATGTATAATGTGAGAGTATAGTAGTAGTAGTAGTAGTTTATACAGTCATAGAAAAATTTCGACTGTTCTTTGTTGGTGAATTAAAAAATGTGGAGGCAAACCTTTGGATTAGAGTCTCAGCCGCGGAAACACTCTCTAATGCCATTGTTTTGTCCCGATCGATCGTGTTTTGTACCATATGATATAGCACTGTGGCCCGACGATGATCATACGATCGATTGACGCGACCACACTCGATGGCTCTTTGTTTGCGAGATAATCGCGTGCCTGAATTCTAGCATTTGAGAAATTTTGGAAAAAAAGTACCCGCGAGACCGTTTTACAGGACACAAATTAGCCTACCGAGAATCAAATTCGTTCTCGCAGTTGTATATGTGTGCCGCTCCGTTTCTCTTTCTCTCTTGTCCACCGGAAAGCGACGGGGCGCGCGTGCGCGCGACAACCGAGCTCGGATTCTCTACACGAAGAATTTTTCGTTAAACCTCTTTTTCCTCAGCTTTCGGTTAGTGCCCGGTGTCTGTTTGTTTTTTTTCTCTCGACCTCGAATATTCTTCACGCCTATATAATATATATATATATGTATACGTACATACATGTAGCATATACACACTCTCTGTTTATCTAAATTGCTTTCTCTTTTCGTCCTCTTTTTATATTTGCACTTCTTTCAATTCGCTGAAGTAATAAGATTGTATTCACTGTGTGTATTCTCTCCTTTCTTCGCTATGAAATTTCGTTAAACGCTGCGATCTCGCCATTGCAACGTCATTCTGGCTTGACGTGGCATATGGCGGCCTACTGGCGATTAAAGTCTGTAGGCGTATCGATTTATCTCTTACCCGTGATCTGTACTTCGTGCGAAGTGCATGAGAAATCGGGTGCTCGAATAGGAAAAATACCCGCGTATACGTTTTATTAAAGAAAAAAAAAAGGCGGAACAACAATGATATATTCTCTCCGGAAAATATGGCGTGCGAAGTAGTTTCTCGAAGAATCAATGGCTGCGAAGCGTTTAAGCTTCCACTCGAACGATTTTTCCCCTTGTATTCGTAGTAATATTCGATAACGGCCGGCCCTCTCTTTTTCTTCGAATTTTTACAATTTTGTTGATGAGAGAAAGAGAGAGTGTGAGAGAGAGAGAAAGAGAAAGGGAACGACGAATATATCGATCTGACTTTGCCGTAACGAAAAAACAACTGCGACGTTTACTCAGACGCGCGTCTGTTACTCTGACGAATTTTTGGAAATTTCTCGTGAGAAATGTAATCAAAAATGTCCACGGATTCGACTCGCGCGGTTGTTCCTTTCTGTCTTCCTCGATGGATGACAGCGTCTATGTACGTCTCTCTCGTGTACTTCCGCGTTTCGAGATTTATCTCAGCAAAAGAAGAACATGTGTGTTATTATGAACGAGACTAGCCGCAGGCAGGCGAAAAGTACGATGGTCGGACAGAGCGTATTACTGTGTCAGCAGATAGTATAAAAATGTATCAGTTATGAGACGATGAGCGAAAACTTCAAAGATCAAACTAAACATGGCCACATCTGGAACTATTCTGAACGGGCAGTTTGCTGGGAACCTCGGAAGAAGGGCAAGCGAACGGCAACGGGTCAGGTGGGAAAGCGATGTTCATCACTTTCCGCCAATCACCGTTCCCGATCAACGGTCACGTGTTCCCTCCTCCATTATTTGCATCCCCCCACTCCAACTTCCTCTTGTTTCCCCACTTTTCTTCCCGTTCCTCTGTTTATGTGGAGCAAATTCCTTCGAACCTCTGTTCCCCGTATCCCCGACTTGTTTTTTCTACGTTCAACTCGTTTCAAACCAATCTACTAACTATTCCAAAAACATTACACCGTAGAATCATCCTTCCACAATGCCAATTTTATTTCAAGCATTTTCTTCTATCTCGTATTGTATTTTTGTACGTTACGCGTTGATAGAGATCACGTGGCTTCCACGTAAAATAAAGAAATTGTTATTCGCATCGATGGAGTAATCGAAACAGCGTTTTCTATGTACAAAAATATTTAATGCGTAAAATGATTCTAAATTTCCATAGAGCGAAGCGTTTATTTCTTGTATTTCTTCACATTTCTTTCATTTATATAATACTTACAAAGACTTACAATTACATATTTGTATAAAATATTCGTATAAATAGGTACATATATAGGACATAACTTTTCTATCGAAAAATATATGCATATTTATTTTTAACGTTTTCACGTTCCACGTTTGCTCGCGTAATAACTTTCACGAAGAAATATCTATATACATAGTAAGTAGTCCGTTATGAAAAGAGAAAAAGTTTCATTTGACTTGTTCGTGCGAACGATGGTGGAAAACAAAGGAAATTCCGCTTGACCAGCATTGACGTAGTGGTAAATCCGGTATATTTCGTGAATTGTGCGCGTGCCTCCAATCTGATAAATCTGAATTGCAATCAGAATTCTCAGGTGGCCCTTTCACTTCTATACCATTAATACACCTCTTGCATTTGAACCTATAACACAGATGTATTTTTACTATCATATATAGACCGAGCACAATGTTAGAAGTATTGATTCTTCTAATTTGTAATTATTGATTATCACTGCTGCTATTCGTTTTAATCACGTTCCACTTACTTTGCATGAGTATCGGATATTGTATTTTCTTCTAACTTAAATAAATCTCGTAAATCGTTCAACGTGAAATGCCTTGCAACATCTTCTTCTTGGTCGACCACCGTTGAGCTCAAAGCCTTTTTGTGGGCCTGCCTTTGGAAAATCTTTTCTTCGATCGTACCAGTCTATAACGTATTTATATTACGATTAAACGAAACGTTACATAAAATGACAGTTACTTGAAACGACATTATGTTACGTACACAAAGAAAACGATATACAAAGCATGGCTTTTTCTGACCGTCTCTCCACACTCTGGCCATAGCTTGATCATCGTTCGCAGGATTCCAATCAGGATCGAACATAACTAAACGATTTGCACCGATAAGATTCAATCCGCAACCACCAGCTTTCGAACTGAGCATGAAAATGAAATCATCGCTGACTGGATCGTTGAACTTATCTACAACTTTCGCCCTCTTTTTAATAGTCATTGTACCATCGAGTCTAACGTAATTGTAGCAACGTTTGTGACACAATTTCTCGAAAAGATCAAGAGTCTGCGTGTAATTCGACACTAGTACAATTTTATCGTTAGTTGTTGTCTTGATAGATGCTAAAAGACAGTCTAGTACCATCAGCTTTCCCGACAGTTCCGGTAAAATTTCTCTGAAAGCAAAATCACAACTACATGAATCTCTCGTAGACAAAACTTGATAAGATTGAACAATGTTGGTATATTATTCTGAAACTTCTGTTTCTTAAAATTGACTTAAACAATACATACTTGGCATTATAATTCGGTGGCATTAAGTTCAAAGCATTCTCAAATCCATCCGACCGTTGTAATATCTTTTCGAAGACTAAATCAGGATGGTTACACAGTTTTTTTAAAAGCGTGATGGCTGCCAAAGCGGAAAGACTTTTTCCTTTCTTGGAGCCATCGGAATCCTCTGTAAGGTAAAAGCGAATGTGCACCAGCCAAAATGGAAAAGTCAGAGTTTGCGTAAGAAGTTCCACGAACCTACTATTGATTTTTTAATACTATCGCTCTGTATAAAGTTTTTGTAGAGTTCAGTCTGCAGTTTACCCAACTTTATACAGACTACTAGTTCATGTTTCAAGGGCAAGTATTTGGAAAGTAAGGCACTGGTACGTCTGATAAGGCACTTGTTAACGAGGCTTATTAATTCTGTTAATCGTTCTTGAGCAAGTGCGCGTTCTGTATCTGTCGCAGCTGCATCTTGGCCACGTAAAATTGGTATTTCAAACTTTTTGCGAAATTCCTGACAAATAATAGTAACGGTGTAATAATGTTCTTAAGATAGTACTTTTATAATTTTCTATATTAAATTGGTTAATGTACCTGCGCAGTTCCCAACATTCCCTGATTAACAAAATGTACAAGAGAAAAATATTCTAACAGATCATTCTGTATAGGCGTTCCGCTAAGCAGTACTCTTCTTTTAGCTTTCAAACCCATAAGCGCTTGATAAGTCTGATTTTCTGAATTTTTTAAACGATGCCCTTCATCGCACAACACTAATCCTACCTCGTCCTGATGAAGCACATGCGCGTGTAAACGAAATGTTTCATAGCTAATTATTAAAATGGGATTAGCGCATCTACGCCCGTAGGTCTTCATAAAACCTGTAAGTTTCGTGTCAATATCTGCCTTATTTCCACCGTCAATGGCTAACGGTTGGACTCTGTTTTTTAACCATTTGAAAATTTCGTTGTACCAATTTTTTACTAAAGAACTTGGAGCAACAATAATAGCTTTCTCTATAAGGGGTTTAGCTTCAGGACCTGAAAAATATTATTATAAAATCTTTGCTACAAAGCAAATTGAATAGGACTAACTAAATGACTCACCCTGTTTCAAAAGAGTCCACAGAAGAGTTATGCACTGCAAAGTTTTTCCTAGACCCATCTCATCAGCCATAATACATCCGTACGCATCTTCTATTCGTTTTCCAGTTACGCATTCGTACATAAATTTCACACCTTCGCGTTGATGAGGCCTTAAAATATTGCATAATAACGGATCTACCACGACATGTACAAGTTGTTTAGTTCTGCAATATAAAAGAATGTAATTCATTATATGGCGTTCAGTATATGGCTATATTAAAAAGGTTTACGTCCTATGATTTTTTATTTTATACTTACGTATCTAATTTCAGTCTGTCGTGTTCCGATATCTCTGGCGGTGAATAAACAATAAGAGCATTAGCTTCCTCTGGATCGTATAATGGCCTACGCGGACCAGACAAACGTATTCCCAAGAAACGACCTGACAATTGATAACCAGGAATTGGAATTTTGAAAGGTTTACTAAGGAGTTTCTTTACTTTTTCTTCCTATAAACTCAAATGAACTTCCATATAAGATACAATGATCTATGATTAACATGTATCTATACTTTTTATTATATTAAAAGGCTTACATGTTCAGAGATTACTTCTTGAGTTGCTTGTACATCGTCTGCTGAAAGCGCAATAGCCTTGTATTCTGGGATTTCTACATTTTTTATGTTACGGCAAATTTTTTTCTTTGCCGGATGTACTTGCGGTACAATTGGAGATAGAGATGCATTGTTCGATATATCAGAGATCAACGGACGTTTGCCTCTTTTACTAGGTGCCAGAGATCGAATCTTGTATACAAGAATAAACAAAAGATTAACATTTTCAAACATATAATAATAATAAATAACACATATATATCCATAGGATAAGTATTTTCGTGATTATATGAAAAATTTATTGTGCATATTAAAACGTAACTACATTATGATTATTGTTGTGCTTCTATAATGATAATACAATGAAGTTTTCATAAATAGTTTACATTTAAAACGAATTTTCATTAACATTACCATTTTGTAGTAGTACACAGAAATCGTATGCAACCAATTCAAAATTCTTCATTTCGGTACATAGGAATACTACAGTAGATTTAATTATTTACATTGTTTTTTTATTAAACTAACTTCCAATTCTCGTTTTAACCAACGATAAAATAAACAATGAAATTTCGCGGTTAGAAAACGACACACTTTATCATGTTTGGATTGTGGCGCTCCTAGCAACCATAATATGAAGCTAATTTCATTGAATTTGAACTGATTTGAACAGATTGAATGTAGTTACAATTTTTATACAATCGTATATTTATTCTAAGTACAGGAGGATCCCTTATAACGCAAAAGATTTTCTTGAGCTTCAAAATTCTCGCGTTATATGGGCCTTATCGTACATATTTTCAATAAGTACATGTAAAAAAAGAAGACAAATAAATAATCATTCTGAAAATATATTTCCCAAAAAATCAACAGATTGATCGTCCTCTTCCTCTGTATTAGAATTATTACATTCCGCGATCGGGGTATGAAAAATACAATTAATTGGCTCAGATAATTTACGATTTATATTTGGTCTAATACTGTAATAGTCATCTAGAAATTCCAACACTGCTGATTTAGTTTGTAAATTATTAAAACATATCCTATGTTTCTTTGGTAGTAATTTTTCTAACATGAATACTAAATGATGATGAAAACATAAAAATTGGGTTGGTATCGTCGATGTAATGTCTAGCCAGTCTTGGACACAGCTCAAAGGTGTAACCGAATGTCTAGAAAAGAGGGCTGGATTTGTTAGGATTCCCCGCGCAGACATTACTCCATCGCAGTTACTTTCCGTAAAAAGCTTTTCAGCAGCGTCCAAATTTTTCACATCCCCGTTAGCGATGAGAGGCAATTTCACGCTATCTCTTACTAATTTTAAATTATCTAAATCGATCGGTTCGTTCCTCATTTCTGGAGTTCTTGCGTGAATAGTGAGAAAAGAAGCTCCCGCTTTCTCAAGAATTCTACAGAATTCAACAGTTTTCTGAATGTCTTTCAGTAAGCGTATCTTCACAGATACGGTAAAAGGATTCGGTATCCTATTCCTCACTTGATATATTAAATCTTTCACGAGTTCTGGTTTTCTAAGCAGGTCAGCGCCGTAACCAGTTTTCATTGCCCAGCGTTGAGGACATCCACAGTTTAGATCAACGCCGTTGCTGTACCTGCCAATAACAATTTAATAATTTATTAAATACTATGATCTATATAAAAAATATTCAAGCAAAATAAACTTACGGCGAAACCATTTCTGCTGCGTTAAGAAAATCTTGCACAGTTTTTGCAGCAAATTGGACAACGAGCGGCTTATCTTCGTTATTAGTAGTGAATTCGTTGTCCCTAGCTTTGTCAGATTGAACAAACGAGTCGGCAAGGATCATAGGTGTAAAACATAAGTCGCAATCGTATTGCCTCACCAGAGTTCTAAATTGCAATCTGACGAACAAAAATTAATCCATTTCATATTCAGTAAGAATTGTGACAATTAAATTTATCATTACTTACTTGCTATATCTGACCATCGGTGCACACACTTTTATCATTCGAGGCTCTTTCAACATTTCTATTATATCAACGTTCATTTTAATGTTTTTGTATACCTTATATATCAAAAATAATATGCATATCTCTTTCCATTCGTTTTTCTTCTTATATCATCTTCAAAAATAAATTGTTTGTAAATTTATATACCTGCAAACAGAAATGTTTAAATCATGGTGTAAAGTGTATTTATATGAAATATTGTTTTTTCATTAAATGGTTTAATCTTTAATGTAGAAATTACAATGCATAAAATAAAGTAGGGCAAATTTACAGTTATACACACACGATGCACGTATATATTTTCTAAACAACAGTATATTGTCTTATTGACATCCAATTCTTTCTATTCGAATCAATCTCTATTTACATTCATAATGCATTATAATAATTCTCGTAAGTATTATATTCGGTCTGATCATTTCTATTTGAAATAGTAAACAATTCAAATACTAAATTGTTTAAACATAACCTTGTCGTTAATAATATTTACTTACTTCGATCAACATTCGTTAATTGTATATTGTATTTTTAATAAATATATTCCATATAGTAGCAACTAATTATTTCGCTTTTTTTACTACTATCCTTGAATCTATATCAATAGTAACAAAAATCATGTTTTTCTAAATATGTATGTATTTATATATAAAAATTTGTTGAAGTTTAACCTAAATCTGTTACCACTAACTTAAACAAATAGACAAATTTATTTTTATTAGCATTATTATAGAATACGTAGAATCAAGAGTTGTACTATTTATTAAAAACCTATTCAGAAAATAATTCTAAATGGTATTTTTTATTGTCTGTTAAATTATAGAAAATAAAAACAACCTGTTGCATTATACGTCAATTTTAATTTTAAAAGGTCCTACGGAAGAATGTCCTTTGACCAAGAGCAGAAATTATAAGCATAAGTTAAGTATGTACTGCGGGGATGGTTTAAAATTTATTATAAGCTGCTTCACCATTTTGACCATTTCCATTACGACAACATTAATTTTACAAATACTTTATGCTGAAGAAACTCCTCAGGTATATCAAATAGTATAGAAAAAGAATTCAATTTTGTATATCGCTTATCGTTTTATCTTGTATTAGGATAAAGCTATTATCCATGGAGCTGTTGCAACCGATTACGCGAATTGTTCGCAAATTGGAACTAAAATATTACGAAAAGGTGGTAATGCTGTAGATGCAGCTGTAGCGGCAACAATCTGTATGACAGTTGTTGCTCCACATAAGACTGGTCTTGGTGGGTAAGTCATATTTAATATTTCGTTAATCAGTTTTACATTCTTACAATTATAATTTTAGGGGTGGCTATGTTATGATATATAATCATAAAGAGCGAACAAAACCATTTATCATTGACTTTGCCACCAATACCGTTGAAGGTATATATTTAGTTGATGTTTAATTTAGTCGATTTTTTTAATTTTACAAAAATACGTCATTTGTATAATTAGGTGCTTTCGAACAGAGTGGAATACGTGTACCAGCTGTTTTAAAAGGATTAGAGTACGCGCATAGCTTAAAAGGTAAATTACCATGGAGCGAGATCGTCAAGCCTTCTGTAACTCTAGCTAAAGAGGGATTTGTTGTATCCAAAGAATTAGCAAGCGATATATCAAAACATGTTGGCTATGAAACTTTATATGGACACCTTAGCGCCGGTGATACACTGAAGTTACAAGATCTTAGCTATATGTTGAGTGCTGTGGCGGAATATAGTTCTAAAGGTTCGTATATAGTAAATATATATTTGTATAGTTTCAACAAATTGTCATAATGAAAATGTTTTTATTTTTCCATAGTATTGTATAATGGAACTTTCTCGCAAAAACTGTTTCACGAAAAAGATGAGTTTCCCGAGCTGCTTCAACAATTGTCAAATTATAAGCCTCTTTTGTATCCGGCGAGGAAATCCAGTTTTCATAAATATGCTATATATTATCCTCCGCACATGATATTGTTGGAATCAATGATTGCGTCGTTAGAAAAATTAAATATATCTACGGAGAATGCCTCTACAATAGACGCACAAATTCGGCTAGCCGAAGCGTTGATACATTCAACTTCAATTCCATTGCAACTAAGACAAAATGGTTTGTACAGATTATTATATTATAACTAGTGAACTGTTTACAGCGTAAAGATTAACATAGGACAACTGCTTGATAAAATAATTATTATAGCCGAAGAGGAAAGGTACACTGGAGTTACGGCGATGGACTGGGAAGATCTTTACGTTTGTATCATAACGTTAGTATTAAAAATATATTATATAAACTGTCGAGTAGACCATTTATTTATTTCGGGTTCTCGTACACCTCTAGTTATTTAAGTTTATTACAGTGGACTTAGTTCGCCATTCGGTTTCGGATACATGTCCAATGCTGGTTTCTTGCTGGATAAAAGCGACACGAACAATAGTTTGTCCATGCTTACTCCAATTATTTTCCATAACAACAAAGCATTATGTGGATTAAGAGGAGTGTTTGGAACAGATGATCCATTGATCGTAGGACAATTAATCTACAGTATTATTGTGCGCGAATTAAACGTTTCCGAGGCTATAGAATATCCAAGGTACAAAATCTACATGAAATTATTTTCGGAAATATGATTACTCGAATGAAACTTTGTTTTTATTTTTCAAGGTATTATTTCTTATCGGATGGACTCGCCATAGAAAGCGATCAGAAACATTCTGTGAATATTCTACTACGAAATCAGTTGAACTTAATGGTACCAACCTTGCACGTGGATACAGATTTAATATTGAAAAGTGTGAACGCGATCATAAAACGAAAAGATTCGATGTCGAGTCATTCAGACAGTAGAGGAGGAGGGCTTTCATCGAGATATTAAAAATTATGTGTATTTTTTAAACTTTTTATTGTACAAAAAAGTTCAGTCTCAGTCGGGACTTATCTCTTTTTATAAATTTTTATACAATAAAGCGTAAAATATTGTAAATGCTACCGAGATTATTGTTGGTTTGTATATACATACACAAAATATGTACTTTTCATTCAGTTTGTAAGTTCGTACATATTTTACTACGCTTTCAACAGCTGTTTTTCCTCTCTATACCCTTTAGTTAAATCAAGTTGTCTTAATCTAGCATACATTGCACTAGCGCCAAGCACAATCATATTACTGAACCACCACATAAACGTTTTGGTTTCGTTGAACCAATAAGTTGCCAATACTGTTTGCGCACAAGCTTTAGCAGTTCCGCTAATGTTGTGTGTTAAAGGAGATGTCACTTTGATTTGAAGCGCGGAAACGTAACCATTAGCAAACCCGCAGATACCACCGACCATCATAACAGACCAAAATGTTAGCGATCCAAGTTTGTCATAATTATACACTGTAACGTGTTCTCCATTAGCTATCATTAATGGAAGGAATATAATGACACTGTACGCGTTATTATAATAAGAAAGTAACCAAATTTCTTGGTTCAATTTAGGAAGCACTTGTTTCATATGGATGGAGTATACAGAAAGTGTTAATGATCCAAGGACACCAAAGATCGTTCCTAAAGCGGATAAAGAACCTGCGATATGCTCTTGGTCTACACCCAGCCAGAAACCGAGGACAATAAATCCACAACATGCAATACAGTTTGTAGAAGTCTTTTGACCTGTGAAATTATAATAATCCATTATATCGATCGTTTCTACAATCTTTCGTACAGTAGTCCTTACCGAGTATGAGGTAGGTGAAAATGACATTAAATACAGTTGTTAATGAACGTCCTATGTAGTAAAATGCAACGCCAACATATTTCAAACATAAATTGTTAGTTGCAATCATCCCAGTGAATAAAAGGGACAAAGGTAATACCTACAAACACCACAACAATGATTATACCGTAATATATCCTATAATCATGCTAAACATCGTCTATAATAGTTTAATTAAAGATATTACCTTTCTGAGAGATTCTCTGCAATAAGGATTTCCATCGGGAAACCGAACGTATTCTGGGAACCATTTAGATAAACTACTAAGAACTACGCAAATAATTAAGCTAATTATACATTGACACCATGTTACAAAAAGAGGCGCATCTAAATTTATAGTATCGCTGGACAAAAGGGCTTTGTTTATAAATACTGTTAGTATGGAGACTACCCTGAAAAAAAGAACAGCGAAATCGTGTATAAAAAATTGAATTTAAAGAGAAATTAGAAGAAGAAATTTGCTTGAACGTATTGATACTTACCAATACGATGCAACAACTATTGCAATGTATACAAATTTTGACCATAATCTATTTTCTATTTCTGTCATTATTACAAAAATATTACTTATTAGAAAAATTGATATGCCACGTACACATGTAAATAGTCACGTAGCAACAACAAATCCAGAAAAATTTCAGCATTGCTTTCTCGTTATCGTTGGAAGTATATATTTACGTACACATACATACGCAACAAGATATACATATATGTACAAATTTAGTAATTGGTTACAAGCGAGTAACTTCTTTGCATCTTGGTTCTTTTACATTGTTAGAAAAATGTCTATTTAGCGTATCTTTATTTTATAATTGTTGCATTTATCTCAGAGAACCCATCTTCTGTTTAGTGTTACAAATTATTCTATGTATGTATAATTGTATATAGTGTACTATTAAAGAAGTCGAATTTCTACTTCTACTACACTACGAGTGTCACATAATATACATATACATACATATATTTAGACATGTATAAGTGTAAATAGATGCGAGCGATATCGCGATATATAGCCAATAAAAGCAATACATGTAACTAGAGGTCAGGAAACGAATTTGATTGGCCGGCAATCTACCATTTCTACCAGAAACTGTTTCTACTAGTTTCTGCATATATATAAATAGTAATATGTGCTGATACAGCTAAAAATTAGAATACATATATATAAATAGGTAAAAGTTACTTGACGAGTCGTTAGTTCTATTTAGTTAGTCATTCGAGTCTGTGAAACTATGTTTAGAAAATCAAAAACTTGATTTTACTTTTTAGAGGAAAGATTCAATATTTTGATTCTTTATCACTTGAACGTATATATACGTATAGGTATAAAGTATATATATATATAACTTATTGAAATTTAAATTAATACATATATATTTTATGAGTTTAAACATCCTTTTGAAGAATATATATATTACAGTTTTTCCGTAAAGCGGCATGTACTGATAACAAATGATATTGTATATATATATACTAAGTAAGTAGTATATATACGTATACATATATATATAAATGTTAACACGTGGTATCTAGTACTCGGCTATTCTCGACTCTCGTCGTAGCAATGGATAACTGAAAATTAGCAGTTGCATAAAATAATTTGTACCAATTGAAAGGATGTTTTGAACCGTTTATGTTTACCAATTACTATTATATACCAGTTACTATTGAAATTTCGATATTGTTCGACGTATTAGATGCGAAAGTTTGATGATTTGTCGTGCGACGGGTATGTTAAGTATGTCTTCTATTGGCTCGGTCAATCGAACTTTGTACTTTACGGAACTGTTATCGTATTATGTGCAGTTTTTATTATGAATCCCATCCGTCAAACCATCATGTGTATACGACGCATTAACCACAGTTTGTTATTTTATTGAGAAAGATTGTGCAGAATTTCTCTACATACATAGTATCAATCGAAAACTATAATCAACATACACTTTTTCGTAATTGTTGACGTATGGACATAATTATCGCAATTCATTATATAAGAGGTCGTAACCTTTTTAACCTGCTAATATTTCATTAAAATCATTCCGCATATATCTAGTTGATCATTCCACGTTCGGTAGTCTCATAATTTTGTTCCTTAGAAATCTTGCATACTGAATCATTATGTAATTGCATAATCTAAGCTCCTTACAATTTCAAGTTAGTGTTTCCCAGTGTGTGTTCAATTATTGTTAAAAAGGAATTAAATTGTCTCTAAACTGTGTAATTGTTAATAATACTAATTATTTTATACGTTATTATACAAAATGAATATATATATATCATGTTGCCTCCTATAACTAATCTGTCCAATAATATTTTTAGAAACTTGAAGCAATAGCAAGTCTAGAATATGTCGCAATACGAGGATGCCATTGTCGAAGATAAAGGAAACAATGACATTAGCGCAACGGACTCAGGAATTCGTCATAGAATTCCATGGAGCGATCGTGTATCGTTGAATAGCGAAGTTCCGGGCTTACACGAAGTTAAAGAATTGTTGGACGACGACGATGCGAGCTGTTTGGCAGAAGAGGAAGATGGAGTTGGTTGTCCATTGCCATCGACTCCAGAGGATGATCATCTTTTGGATTGTGAGGTATAAAATTACAAGATTATGATTATTATTTGAATTATATATTGAAAAAATATTAGCAAAGAGACTTATTAACATGTTACAGATGACAGAAGTTCTCAAAGCTGGGGTATTGAGCGACGAAATAGATCTTGGCGCGTTGGCACATAATGCTGCTGAACAGGCAGAGGAATTTGTTCGCAAGGTACACACTACATTTATGCGTTTATAAACATCTAATATACTAATGTTGCAAATATTATGTGGCCTTCCTGATTTGTCCTTACCATCAGGTACCCAACTCTTTCAGGTTCTCGGACACGTCTAAAAATTGGGCATTTATCAATGAGATTTAATTTGGATCGTTTAATGAAGACATAAACATTTTCTGAAACTAGTTTATATAATAGAAATAATTGACTATTAATTGTAGGTGTGGGAAGCATCATGGAAACAATGTCACTTCAGAAATCTTCCAAGATGGCTACAAGACAATGATTTCTTACATGCTGGTCACAGACCACCTTTACCATCATTTTATGCCTGTTTTAAAAGTATATTTCGCATTCACACGGAAACTGGAAATATTTGGACTCATTTACTTGGTAATGTTCGTTTTAATTCTGCAATGGTACTCTGGGATCTCTCTTGCGACTACCAACAAAATATTCTGCGTACTTGCAGAAATTTTTCAAAAGATCCCAGGGTTTGATTCGCAAAGAATATATTTATCTACAAATTGATTATAGTGATTTGTAATGAATTGATGTGTATTTTGTTTAGGATGTGTGGCATTCATTGGCATAGCAATATTTTTTGTAACGCAACCTCCTATAGAAATACAACTGGAAGAGAAATTGGTATTCGGTACCTTCTTCGCCGGTGCTATAATGTGCTTGGGAATGTCGTTTGCTTTTCACACGGTACACTGCCACAGTGAATGCGTTGGAAAATTGTTTTCGAAATTAGATTATTGTGGAATAGCCATGTTAATTATGGGTAGTTTTGTACCATGGCTTTACTATGGGTTTTACTGTGATTATCAACCGAAGTTGATTTACTTGTCCGTGGTTGTGCTACTTGGCGTAACAAGTATAGTTGTCTCGCTTTGGGAACGATTCGGCGAACCAAGTTATAGACCATTGAGAGCAGGAGTTTTTATGGGATTTGGTCTTAGCGGGGTAAGTCATATCTACGCTACTTGTTTGTAATTGTTAGACTGCAGATTTTATGCATTTATGACAAATATGACTAGGTGTAATTTAAAATAGCAAAAATATTTGAAAAATGTAAATATACTATTATGTTATTTTCAACCTACTGAACATAATAGGGAAGAAAATAAATTTCTATTTCACTCCAGTTTGTTGCAATTTAGGTAAGAAATTTTTATTTTGCATAAAGATCCGCAGTCTAGTAATTTCCTTATCCTTTATTGTTGCGCATTACCGTATTGTCAAATGATAATGTTTTTTCATAGGTAATACCAGCAGTTCATTATGCTATTGCAGAAGGCTGGTTTAAAGCAATTAGTCAAGCATCTCTCGGTTGGTTAATATTAATGGGATGTCTATATATCTTAGGTGCATTGTTTTATGCGTTAAGGGTACCTGAACGATTTTTCCCTGGAAAATTCGACATTTGGGTAAATATGCTTTCTTTAAAAATGAAATTGAGTTATACGTAATCTTCGAAATTACAATAAATTGATAAAAGAATGTAACTCTTTTGTTATTTGATATTTCAACGTTAATGTGTTTCGTCTTATAGTTTCAGAGTCACCAAATTTTCCATGTACTGGTCATTGCAGCTGCATTCGTTCACTATCATGGAATAACTGAGATGGCTATGTATAGAATGACAATAGGGGACTGTACAAATCCATCGCAGGTGATAGCTTTTTAATTGTGCAATGGACATACTGAACGTGTTGTTGGATTTCATTTAATGTACCTTTACAGAGATTTAAAGAATTCCTAAATCTTTGTATGTCAGTAGATCTGTACTATTCAAAGAACTGCTGGAAACAATTTTATAAAAATAATTTTATTGTAATTAAGAAAAATTCGAAAGGAAACTTAAGTTCTTAATAATGAGCACGCTATATCAAATGCATCGCATTTACCAAAAACTTTCGCTGTACAAATTAATGAGTGACACAACTATGTTCCTTGCTTCGTTTAAAGTTTAAAGCATTTATTTAGTAATTTTCGAAATGGTGTACGATGCTAAAATAATGAAATTCTGTCATCGAATGACAACTAATGTTTGTTTCACGCAGTTCTCTTGTTAAAAACAAGTTAAATGAAATTATGAATATGACACACAAAGTACAGAGATATATGGCAACGAACAAAGCTTAATTATATTAAGATTTAGGAAATAATTATAAACTACAAATGATTTTATAGCGTAAGCACTATAAAAATTGTAATATATCTTGAACACAAACATTGTTAAGCAATGAAAACTATTTATTGTAATGATTATGGGAACTATAAAAAAAATTTGATTCTTTTTGTATCACGTCTGTGAGAAAGAAGAAAATGCAGTAGCACTGGCTCTTTCCAGTCTGTACATAGTTAAATCTTAAGTAAGGTTAATTTTACACTGCAACTTTCTATTTTGAACGGTGATTGTGCATATTTTTTATGCTTCAGTATTAGTAACGTAATCTCTCTGTTTCTGTTAAATATTTTCGTTTTGATTCTATCCTATCGATATGTATTTATCAATCGAATTTTCATTGCGATTCTATTCATTTTTATTTTTAATATAAAAAGAATGTTGAATATTTCTGTTATTGTGTAGGGTCTAGTACTTCTAGAGAGATATTGTTGAACTTTTTACATAAATAATTCTGAGCATTGGTAAATTAATAAAGAAGGAAATTTATGCATTTCATATGTAAAAACACAATGATCCTACTTTATGTAATTTCCCAAAAATATATTTTTCTAAACAAATATTGTAGTATCATTTTGTGGACTACTCGAATATGCTAGGAACATCATTGTCTAGTGTAATCAACGACAATCGGAATATTTAGAAATGAAATTAGGATTTCCTCTGTACCTTCTTACAACAATTTAACAAAGTATTAATAATCTTGATATCGAGAGAATTATTATCCAGTTATATAATATAATATAATATAAGCAAAACACTTGACTTTATTATTAAAAAACGATGAAATGATGATGTCCAAGTTTATTTCAGTGATGTACAATTTACTTTTTACCTTTAAATTAAAGTCTTGTATTAAGTATTGAAATTTGTATTTTACTGACTTATTTTATTTGTCATCATTAAGGCTGTAATTATTTTTTCATTATATCCCTAATTTAATTTTTAAAAATAATTCCGGTGGTTGTCTATACATTTTATATATAGAAGAGAAAATCTTTTATACAAAATAATTTGTACATCAGTTTATATATGTGTACATCTTTATTAAAAGCTGACTCCACAAAGTCAGTTACCTCAAATATTATATATTTGAATAGTACAACAAAATTGAAACGATCGTCTTTGAGAATTTGAAAATACGAAATAATTCATATAAGTGTAATTTTGTGTGTTACACATTTTTATTTTACATAGAATCGAAATTCTACAAAGCATGTATATATGTATACTATTTCGAACAGCGGTAAATGACGTCTAATAAATATGTTAAAAAAATATGCATTTGGTCGGAATTGTGAAAAACAATAGTAAAAATTGATTTTTACAACCTTTTTAGC